>CM037865.1:4987103-5466288 GCA_021292105.1 Anadara kagoshimensis
AGGATTGGATCAAGTTGGGATTGATAACTTTGGGTTTGGTCCGGACCTTGACACTCCCTCGTGGGACCCTGATGATCTGCTAAAATTTCATTTCGAGGACAACGTTAAAGCCGTGTTGATTGGGTTTGATGAACATTTTTGTTATAACAAATTATATAAAGCAGCAAGTTATTTAACCAATGAAAATTGTGAATACATAGCTACAAATGATGTAGAGACCGGGTTCTTGTTATCAGAAAATCGTATGCAACCAGTGACTGGATCCGTTGTGTCAGCCGTTACAGCGGCTTCAAAGAGAACACCACACGTTATAGGTAAACCACACCACCTACTTTATGACTGTATACTGAAGAAACATCCAAATGTTGACAAATCACGGACAGTAATAGTGGGCGATAGTATCCGGGCAGATGTTGGATTTGCTAACCGAGTCGGTATAGATTCCGTCTTGGTCTTAACAGGTGCGGGAACACTTGCAGGCGTTAAAGCCAATCCACAATTTACACCAACCTTCATTATGAACTCCCTGGCATTAGTTAATGCAGTATAAGGGAACTGGACAGATGTACTTTACACAGACTTTCTCCTATTGAACTCTGTGTTGCTTTAAAATGAAAATAAATTTGTTTAAATAACGCCAAAGAGTTTGTTTTATTACAAATAAAAGCAAAGCGTAATTTATGAAAGCAGTTGTCAGATTTGATTAAAAAAAGCCAAAATTTTGACATTTATAATAACATCGAATATAACATCATAGGCGTAGGAGCAGGGGGGGGGGGGGGCCAGCGGGGGCCGCCCCCCCAATGTCAGAGAAGGGGGGGGGGGGGGGGGGGGGGGGCAGGCCCCCGCAATATTTTCTGTGAAATTTTGTATCGTGCTAAAAAAAGAAAGAAAGAAAGAAAAAAAAGAGCTTTAACAGGAAATGTCCATCTGGTAACCAATCAATTATCAATTTCATCATTATACTTGTAAAAGGGCGTCAAAATTTTCCGGGGTACCCCATATCCAGTGGCGGATTCAGCGGGGGGGGGGGGGGGGGGGGTAGGGGGAATACGCACCCCCCTTTATGTCGCTAATAATACATATTGTTCAGCTCAGATTGCACCAGAATGCAGGATTTTTGCGCCACTTTTTCAAAATTTTCCGGGGGAGCATGCCTCCGAACCCCCCTAGAAGGTTCGAGCCTTCAAATCTCACATTATACGCCCCCTTTCTAAAATTCTGGATCAGCCTCTGATATCCATCTCCAATAAGAGGGTGATTATGGAACTTGTGTCATACGGTTATTTTATATAATCTTGCCTTGATATCACAATATTTTAAACCTATCAAAACGATGCACAATACATTGAAAATGCGTCTAGACAGAACTTAGTTTTGAAAATTTTCCGGGGGAGGCCCCTGGACCCCCACCTATGCGAGGGGTTTAGCACCCTCTCATACTCTCCCCGCCTCGTGCCATAGGCACGAGGTCGTCCCTGCGGCACGACATAAGACATAGCTTCGGTTTGCCCCCCCCCCAATATTAAAAACCCTCCTACGCCTATGTACATATAGCCATCCGGTATGCTTTCGATACTTTTAGGCGAATGAATGAAGTGTCTTTTTTAGTCCCAGCCAAGATTATTCCATTTTATCGATTTATCGAATGGGGTTTTACTATTTCACTTCATATATCATGATGTCTCCAACTACAAATGAAGTGACAGAAATATTTACGTTTGCAGTGCTCAGGACAGTGCACTTCGCCTGCCGCGACACTAGAGTTTAAATTCATGGCTTCGAACGGCTTTTTCATGATACTGGATTTTTAGGCGACTTTAATTTGTTAATGCCGAGTGCTAAACGCAAGGACTGGCACAACCTATTTTCAAGCCTTGGTCATACAGGTCGGGTTCGAACCCATGACCTCCAACATGCGAATCGAACACTCTACCAAGTCCACTTTTATCGAGATGTCAGCAACTATACACGGGTTAGCAGACTGCTATACACTTATGGCAAGGAGCGGTCGATCTGGAAGGAGGCTCTTTAATGTTCATGGTGATAAGGACTTGACACTCGGCAACTCGTGACATCCATTTAGATTGGTAAAGATGTTTCAGGTCTGCCTCGGTCAAGATAGAGGCGACGGTGGGGGAAACCACATTCGGAGCAAGCACTGCCAACTGAAAAAAAAACTTATGCTAGAATATTGACTGAAAAGTGAATTGTGCTTAACTTCCCAGCACTTAAATCGAGACGTCGTCAGCTAAAGACTAAGCAACTAACATTGACATTATCTACTGTGACAAAGTGGGAGGCTAAGTTATTATTCCTGATAACTAGTATGACATTTAATTACTACACGTATATGGTTAATTTATTTGGATTCTGTTTTCCCGCACATTGTATTTATTCAGTTAACAGACAGTAAAATATTATAGTCCGGGCCCATAAAGTTATGTACGATAAGCCGAGAGAATGGAACAATTTCGCACAACATGTATCAAGACGGAACACTTTTGCGCGGGAACGGATACAATTTTGTTTATAATGATTTCGGGCAGCATGCATCTCGGATAAATGCTGAATGCATTTCGCACTGCACTTTAGAAAGGCGTAATAACGCGAATTGAAAGGCGTTATAACGGGAAATAAAGGCGTAATAATGCGAAATTGAAATGCCTACCATAATGATGTGGAGGCCCTTGGGTTTAATCTCTAACCCTCCCCCTTTACATACATATTTAAAGTGTGTGTGTGTGTCCTGCACAACTATATGTAATGTAATAAGCTGTTTTATTTTATGAAAATTCAAAAACTGCACATCATCCAATCCTGCGCTGAAATGAACATACCTTTTCAGTAAAACATAAAGAAAGGTTTCTTTTCAATGTTCAAGTTTTTTCAAAAAGAGTCATTTTATATATGGGGATGGAAATCTTTTGAGTAATCTGAAATATAAACATTGATAAACATTGGCAATATACACATGGCTATTTATTAAAAAAGCTTCTGTCCAATTGTCAATCGCTAACAATAATTAAATGACATTTGTGAAATCTAAGTATGAATAGATCAAGGTGTAATCAATTGCAGTTGCCTTAAGCTGTCTGTTTGTGGTGAGGGTTGTTAACCTTCTCCAGGGAAGTGACTGCTCTATATAAAGACAAAAAGGCATTATAACGCCTTTCACTTCGAGTTATTACGCCTTTCAATTCGCGTTATATAACGCCTTTCAATTCGCATTATTACGCCTTTTAATTTTTTTTATCCATGAGCTTAATAGGCTTTCGTACATTTTTGATTGTATTCTACGATTAAATTTAAATCAAAGTACTGAAAGTACTAAAATTCGCGAAAGATTAGAAAGACAGGGAGTTCAGTGTCTCCATCAATGTAGTGTCAGGTATATGAAGTTGTCAGGTAACTGAAAGGAGGTTGTTATGTTCACCTTGCATTGCTCCCAACACAACATAGCGGGTTCATGTAGTGTGCAATGTGCAGACTATGAGCATGGGGCTGTTTTAATATTCACACATTGGACCAATATTAAGGATTCATGTAGGAAATAGTTCAATCCGAATAAATGCATGTATGGAACCATCAAGGATGGTCAAAGTTACTTCCATCGTCATGGAGACCCTAATATTAAACAAGAGGTCCATGAGCCTTAATGCTCACATGCAGCTGAGTACATATCTCATGCAGAGGTTCAATGGTCATTGACATTAATTAAAGAGAATGTCCAAATAAATTTTCAGCAGTAAGGGCCAATTATATGTAAGGATTTTTTGCAAATGTATTATAACATAACTAGTCATAAGAGTGCTACATATAATATATCTGAAATCTAGCTACAATATATTGTTTATAAACAACTAAAAAGGTAAAGAAAAATTTGAACCCATGACCTTAATCTAAATATCGCAATGAATATTAGGTCAATACCTACAATTTAGAAGCCTATACAAAAAGTTTATAGTTTTTGAGATAATTAACCATGTCAGTATTTGTTTGCATCAGTGACCTTGACTTTTAAACTCATGTCCTTCATTCATATATCAAAATGATCGTTAGGCCAATACCTACAATATTTTAACATATATGCCTATACAAAAAGTTTATAGTTTTTAAGACAATTAATCATTTCAGTATTCATTTGCATCTATAACCTTGGCCATTAGACCTATGACCTACATTCATATATCAAAATGAACATTGTGTAAATGCCTATAACATTCTGATATACATGCCTATAGAGAAAGTTTATCATTTTTGAGATAATTCACCATTTCAGTATTTGTTGGCATCTATGACCTTGACCTTTGAACCTATGACCTTCGTTCATATATGGAAATGACCGTAAGGCAAATACCTACAATATTCTAATATACATGCCTACACAAAGAGTTCAAAGTTTTTGAGATAATTAACCATTTCAGTATTCGTTTACATCTATGACCTTGACCTTTGAACTTATGACCTCTATTCATATATCAAAATGACCGTTGTGCAAATGCCTACAGTATTCCAATACACATGATGATGATGCCCATACAAAAAGCTTATAGTTTTCAAATATATTGACAAATACATTAATTTTGCAATTTCCCCCTCAAGTACCTTGCCATTATCTCATTTTGGCCCCTAAAGCTACAATATGTGCAAATCTAAAACTAGATGCCCATAGTATTTTACATGAAATATCTAAGTTATATCTCTTGTAGGTTCAGAGCAGATGATTTTTAAAGATTTTCACAAATTTCCCCTTTATGGGGCCCCAAGGGGACATAATCCTTGCATTTGTACAAATCTGAAAACCCCTTACTTGACCATTACTGTCAAATATCATCCAATTTGGCTCTGTAGTTTTGGAGGAATTGATAAAAAATGTGAAAAGTTTATACATGACGCACATCGGACGAAGATAGATGGCAATTGCACATCTGAGCCTTTGGCTCAGGTGAGCTAAAAAGTTTATACAAGACGGATGAAGATAGATGACAATTGTTCATCTGAGCCTTTGGCTCAGGTGAGCTAATAAGCTTCTGATATCTTTCATGTCATAATTGAGGATATTTGTTAAATAAATTAATAACTTGAAAAAATTAACTATTATTTTATTATTTATTTATATCACCAGAGTTGTGTTTTAAGAATTCGATAATTTTTGGAAGACTTTTTATTCCCGAGACCAGCATAATTTTAGTAAATCTTGTAAACAACAATTTTTTCAATCGGGTGGCCGTTAGGATCCCCGCTGACTGGGTTTGACAGGTGACCCCTCTACAAAGGTTCTGTACATGATAAAAATGTAGTTGACAGATGACCACTCTACAAAGTGATCGCTATCCCAGATTTCACTCTAATCAATTTATAATTTTTTAAGGATGACTTCACGGAATGCTTTGAAAAACGGGAAAAGCAGTATGATAGCACAAAATTCCAAAATTTTTGTCTTAATATGGGGAGACTCCTCACATCAGCAGGGATTGAGCTTAACTTTTCGATGAGCCATACAATGAACTGTCAAGAGTGATGGTTGATCTGAATATATCAGGCATATACATTTGGATTATTCTATCCCTTGCTTTACTTTTCGATATTCAACATCTGCAATTACATTGACGAATGGTTTTGCAGAAAATGTTGATCTATAGGTACTGCCAATGTCAATGACTGTATAATTTTGGCAGATTTTGATTTATTAGCAGGAACTTGTTTTGCATTACTAAAGGCTTGGGCCTGTTTGTGAGATTCAGAAATGTCATGTTTATTTACACTGTCAAGTTTATAACTAGTGCAACCCTCGGTAAATACAGATTTTTTTCCTGTCGAACTCTACACAATCGGCACACTTCATTCCGTCCTGCGTATCATACAACCAAGCCCTGCCATCTCCCATGGCTTTTTATATGCTCCGATGCGTTTGGACTTATCATACTCTTGATAGTACTTTCGTTTTTCCGCAGGTCCTTGTTTAGCCTTTGGAGTCGATGCTCCTAAAAATTTCCACATGGCAGAAAGCCGGAAGTATCATTTTATACATAAATATCAGAAAAGGAAACGAAATGGCACCGTATTTGAATTCCGGTCGGAACACCGGTCCATTTACAATTGTTAACTATATGATACCCATTTTTCAATTTTACTATTATTGTCGCCAGTCAGAAATATAAACAGGAAATCGGTAAACGGATCGGAATGTCAAATACCCCGAACTGAAAATTCTAATCGCCACCTGGCAGCCCTGGGCGACCTGTGTATGATACATTTATCGCCCAGAGCGAAAAACTGGGCGCCCGTTAATCTCAATCCCTGATCGGGAGGGTTGGCAGGTATGATAAAGCGGAGAATATAGTTGGGGCGGAAAATATTAATATTGGGGCGAAACGTCCATAACCCGCATTCAAAATTTGAGTTATCTACCTTTATTTCAACTTTGAACCTACATACGAGAGAGAGTTGATTATCTGTAACGGAAGAATATTCGGGTTGAGAAATCTGCATGTAACAGCTAAATTCGAGAATGATCAAGATCATTCGCGAATAAAAACATGGTATATGACACACGTTTAAAATAATATTTAATATGTGTTGAACCTCTGTAGTAAACTGCAGAGAGGACAGATTTGCGATTTACGTCACAGTCAAGAATATTTCACTTGCAGAAATTAATACCTTTGCAGTATGCTCAGGACAAAGTGCTGGTTAATTCTTATGCTGCATCGTCTGTCGTGACATAGAGTATTTTTTAAAGGTATCTCCCGGAGGATTTTCATTTCTATATGTCAAGTGCTTTGTGAAGGAAGTCACTATCTATTTTCAAGACTTGGTCAGACCCAGGTCATGGATCAAACATCGACCACCCTAAATACATGCACCTTTGGAGGTCAAGGTTAAACTTTAAGATTACTATATGCAGTTGTAAAGGTCAAGTTTCAAGGTTACCAATGTAAGGTCCAACTTTCAAGGTTACTACATGCACCAACCTTTGCTGATTATATTGAAGTACTTGTTAAGGCAAAAGTTTTGTCTAACATATTAAGACCATCATTTTTCCATATCTGGTTAAAAAGTTAAATCCTGCAAATGTCAAGGTCAATAGTTTGATACATGTTTGGATAAGGCTCTGTGAGTAGACCAGTTACCTTGGTAACTGATGTTTAGTCAAGTCGTAATTTCAAGAATGCTTTCTTCACTTATCTTAACTCTCTTGCTGTTGGCAATACTGAAACAAATTTCAAGGCAACATTGACAGTGCCAAATTTATGCTCAAAATGTGAATTAAAAAGATAAAACAATAGCTTATGACATCACACTCTTTTGTAATCACATGACATCATTAGTTAATGGTAATTTTAATCTCAATATTCAACATTACTTTTTTTTCTTCCAAAAAGATTATAAGTATTTTTGAGTCCTTTAAACAAGAGTTGTCAGTTCCAATAAATGTCAGTGTGGCAAGCTGCCAATAGAAGATACGCATATCCAAGTAGTAGGGCAGGCTATCTGTAAAGGACACATATGTCTGATGTGCAGCAAAAGGGTTAATATGGTATAGTGTGTCCCTGGGAAAACACCTAATTAAGTTCAATGTTCTACATGTTTACCTAATTAAATGACAATGAACACCTATAAAATGGATAAAAATAAAATAAAATCAACATTTTAAAGAAAAATAATTATCTTTATTTATAAGTAACAAATAAATTCATTACATAGGAAATAAAAATGCTGTTTTAATATTGGAATATTGCACTAAATCTAAATTAAGATTATACAATACAATATCTTCGTAAACATATTCTAAGACTTAACAATTTGTTTTGTTTCACAGACACTATATATATATCATTTGAGTTGTAACAGTAAAGTGTGATAAAATATGCACTTGTAAATTTCATTAAGTAGTAAATTGCTGTAGTCATTGCATTATGATTAGGATATAGAAATGACCCTAACTTCTTTTGAAAACAAAAAGAAAAATAACATCATCTCTTATAATTTTTTAAAAACAATAACCAATAATTTACACAACAATACATAAGTGGCAAATGAAAATTTAGCATTGCTTTGGTGAAGGAATTCAAATGTGTGTCGTTCATAATAATATGACATCAAAAATAATGAGAAAAATTTCTAATCAAAATGCTTGAAACAAAGGAGAAATAAATTATTGCACAATAGTACATTTAAGGGGAAATTGTAGGGTAATTGGAATGGTTTACAGCATACAGTTTGACTTTTAGTAAATATTGCAAAATAAACATGCACAAAATGAATATGTAAACAGAGTGAGCGCTGTAACCATCATCAAGTAACGACATATATGATATTAAAGAAAAAGACCATAAAACCTCAAATTTCACAAATTTTTACAATAAAACATCAAATTCTACTTTAACTCTATATCAAATGGCAAATACAGCTCCACACAGTCAGAGTTTTTAGTGGTGCACATGTAAACCCTATTGGTAACCCTTAACACTTGATGCAAAATTGGTTTATCCATGCATAAAGTAAAACCCCTTAACTTTTTTTAAAAGCCAATGATACATATTCCACTGATAATGACATTCATCATTGTAAAAAGTCATGCCCAATAACTTTTGTATAGAGCTAAATTGAAAATTCTTCATTGAAAATCTTAAAATAAAAACTTGAACATTTGACACTAATAATCAAACTGAATGGTCTGGTGAAATCTCTGCTGTAAGGATTTTCTTCTTAGCCATGTCACAGCATTGTTGTAATAACTAAAATCTAGAAAAAACCAGTTATATAAGGATTTTGTCCTTGTTTTAAGAATATACAACATTGATGTTGCCTATGTGTTTTGCCTTACATGGTAACACTTGGTATACAGGTGAACACAATGTTAACATCTTTTTGCACTTAAGTTTACAACTTGTTATATAGTCCCTGGTGTTAGATGGCAATGTGACTCAGCAATGAGGTATGCAGTTGAATTGATAAAATACAAATATACATGTATACATAAAATACTAAGTTAAAAGCACCAACATAAAAGGCCTAATTAAACATGGTAGTAGAAAGTATATAATATGTATACAGTAAATAATCCAGAAATAATAATAATAAAGAACATGCATGTTTTATATTGCATAATGATTACAAATCTCCACAACTGATGCTCAATTGTGTAAGAGGTCTATGTAAACTTTGATACTATGAATTGGTAAATACAATGTACTTTTAATTTTCAAGTGATCAGATGTCAGTTACGGTAAATGCATATCCATAACAATATACATAAATTTAAATATATGAACATTAGCACAATTTAGCAATCTATTCTGGGCAATGGGTAACAGGTACTAATGCAGTTTAGTCCCAAAAGAATTTGAAATTATCTACTAGTATGATACCCTCACAGTTTTCTCAAAGATGGAACATCTATAAAATATCCAAGGTCTAGCTAATCATTCAGAAATGACCGAATACATAGCAGGGCCTTATACATGTTATAATTTCCCCCTTTGGGCCTCTAAATCTAAGATTTGTACAAATTAAACATTTGAATACTATATATGAAAGGGCTCCTGACTACAGCTTCCCCACTTCAGCCCCCCCCCATCCAATTGTTTTTACAATTAAATACAGGTACAATGTACCGCATGTTCAGAGGATGCTACATCTAAAATATCTAAGTCTAGCACTGAAACAGTAGTCAAGATATGTGGTATTAAACACTATACTGTTGAATACTTTATTTTAGCAACATGACATATTCCGTGAGATCTCTATTAAAGTTATTTCCCAACATAAAATTTAAGCAGTTTTTTAAGTGAAATCGCCTCATCATGTCAAAATTCATGTGTATTTTATTTGATTGATTTTATTTTCATGCACATTAATTTTGCAAATTTTTTCTAGCTTGCAAATTATGCTAACCTGCACAAAAGAATTTTTTGTTTGACAGTATGCCCCAAAACAATATCTACCTATCTACAATTTTCGCTATAGCTTTTACATGTAGCTGCATTTGTGAATTTTGTCAAAATAGAACCAAAATAAAAATTTTCCAAATTGATAATCCTACAAAGTACAAAATATTATGCAAGAGTAAAATGACAAACAGTTGAAAAAAATATGACTTGGAAAAGAAAAAAAAATTGCCAGTGTATCACACGATCAACATTTCATATAGTTTATACTGCCAAATTCCTAGTACATGTTTATGGGAAAACATCAATTCCTGCCACTCTATAACCAATGGAAATTTCACATAAATGTCATTGGGTTTCATATATTATACTGGTGAATTCTATTGTAAAAAATACAAGTGCAGTAAGTACAAAGACATTGCTCATCTGTACATTTACTCTTCATCGAAAATCTTAAAACAAAAACTTGAACATTGAACACTGATACTCATACTGTTCTTGTTGGCGATGTCACTGCATCATTACAATAACTGAAATCTCTCTGCTGCCAGTGTGTTCTTGTTGGTGATGTTACTGCATTGTTGCAATAACTGAAATGTTTCTGCATACAAGACGTTCTTGCTGGCAATATCACGGCATGTTTGTAATTACTGAAATGTCTCTGTAGTCAAGATATTCATGTTGGCGATATTACAGAATTGTTATATTATCTGAAATCTCTCTCATGTCGCTGTGTTCTAGAAGGTGATATCCCTTTTCTGGTGTATAAATGGAAGTCTCTCAGATATCAGGGTGCTGTAGGTGAAGTAGGAGATGACAATAAACCATCCGTTTCTGAATCTTCATAAGTACCATAGACTGATCTTAATCTTTTAGGCATTCTTTTTTCTGAAATCGGTGAAAAATAATAACATATACACCCTCGTACATTTGTCTAATGATATTATAGCTACATGGTATATTATTATATGGCTGAGTGTTGTCTAATGATATTATAGCTACATGGTATATTATTATATGGCTGAGTGTTGTCTAATGATATTATAGCTACATGGTATATTATTATATGGCTGAGTGTTGTCTAATGATATTATAGCTACATGGTATATTATTATATGGCTGAGTGTTGTCTAATGATATTATAGCTACATGGTATATTATTATATGGCTGAGTGTTGTCTAATGATATTATAGCTACATGGTATATTATTATATGGCTGAGTGTTGTCTAATGATATTATAGCTACATGGTATATTATTATATGGCTGAGTGTTGTCTAATGATATTATAGCTACATGGTATATTATTATATAGCCGAGTGTTGTCTAATGATATTATAGCTACATGGTATATTATTATATGGCTGAGTGTTGTCTAATGATATTATAGCTACATGGTATATTATTATATGGCCGAGTGTTGTCTAATGATATTATAGCTACATGGTATATTATTATATGGCCGAGTGTTGTCTAATGATATTATAGCTACATGGTATATTATTATAGCCGAGTGTTGTCTAATGATATTATAGCTACATGGTATATTATTATATAGCCGAGTGTTGTCTAATGATATTATAGCTACATGGTATATTGTTATATAGCCGAGTGTTGTCTAATGATATTATAGCTACATGGTATATTGTTATATGGCTGAGTGTTGTCTAATGATATTATAGCTACATGGTATATTATTATATGGCTGAGTGTTGTCTAATGATATTATAGCTACATGGTATATTATTATATGGCTGAGTGTTGTCTAATGATATTATAGCTACATGGTATATTATTATATAGCCGAGTGTTGTCTAATGATATTATAGCTACATGGTATATTATTATATGGCTGAGTGTTGTCTAATGATATTATAGCTACATGGTATATTATTATATGGCTGAGTGTTGTCTAATGATATTATAGCTACATGGTATATTATTATATGGCTGAGTGTTGTCTAATGATATTATAGCTACATGGTATATTATTATATGGCTGAGTGTTGTCTAATGATATTATAGCTACATGGTATATTATTATATAGCCGAGTGTTGTCTAATGATATTATAGCTACATGGTATATTATTATATGGCTGAGTGTTGTCTAATGATATTATAGCTACATGGTATATTATTATATGGCTGAGTGTTGTCTAATGATATTATAGCTACATGGTATATTATTATATAGCCGAGTGTTGTCTAATGATATTATAGCTACATGGTATATTATTATATAGCCGAGTGTTGTCTAATGATATTATAGCTACATGGTATATTATTATATAGCTGAGTGTTGTCTAATGATATTATAGCTACATGGTATATTATTATATGGCTGAGTGTTGTCTAATGATATTATAGCTACATGGTATATTGTTATATAGCCGAGTGTTGTCTGCTACATGGTATATTATTATATAGCCGAGTGTTGTCTAATGATATTATAGCTACATGGTATATTATTATATAGCCGAGTGTTGTCTAATGATATTATAGCTACATGGTATATTGTTATATAGCCGAGTGTTGTCTAATGATATTATAGCTACATGGTATATTATTATATGGCTGAGTGTTGTCTAATGATATTATAGCTACATGGTATATTATTATATGGCTGAGTGTTGTCTAATGATATTATAGCTACATGGTATATTATTATATGGCTGAGTGTTGTCTAATGATATTATAGCTACATGGTATATTATTATATGGCCGAGTGTTGTCTAATGATATTATAGCTACATGGTATATTATTATATAGCTGTGTTGTCTAATGATATTATAGCTACATGGTATATTATTATATGGCTGAGTGTTGTCTAATGATATTATAGCTACATGGTATATTATTATATGGCCGAGTGTTGTCTAATGATATTATAGCTACATGGTATATTATTATATAGCCGAGTGTTGTCTAATGATATTATAGCTACATGGTATATTATTATATAGCCGAGTGTTGTCTAATGATATTATAGCTACATGTTATATTATTATATAGCCGAGTGTTGTCTAATGATATTATAGCTACATGGTATATTATTATATAGCCGAGTGTTGTCTAATGATATTATAGCTACATGGTATATTGTTATATAGCCGAGTGTTGTCTAATGATATTATAGCTACATGGTATATTATTATATGGCTGAGTGTTGTCTAATGATATTATAGCTACATGGTATATTATTATATGGCTGAGTGTTGTCTAATGATATTATAGCTACATGGTATATTGTTATATAGCCGAGTGTTGTCTAATGATATTATAGCTACATGGTATATTATTATATGGCTGAGTGTTGTCTAATGATATTATAGCTACATGGTATATTGTTATATAGCCGAGTGTTGTCTGCTACATGGTATATTGTTATATAGCCGAGTGTTGTCTAATGATATTATAGCTACATGGTATATTATTATATGGCTGAGTGTTGTCTAATGATATTATAGCTACATGGTATATTATTATATAGCCGAGTGTTGTCTAATGATATTATAGCTACATGGTATATTATTATATGGCTGAGTGTTTTTCTTTTCTCTAATTGGTCAATTTCAGTAGTACAGTAACATACAGGGATATTCAATGAAAAATATCCCAGAAAGTTCATAAGTTGACAAACCATTTAAACATTATAAATAGAAACAGAAAATTACCAAACAGTTTTCTGCCAAAAATAGAATACAGGCATTCCAGAAAATCTGACATCATATTTATGTAAGCAATCAGACGATTGACCTTGAAACAAGTTGGTAATAAACAAAATAAAATGGCAGACCATGAGCATCACAAACATTTTATGTTTGCAAAAACCTCCATGTTGGAGGTGATTTTGGCAGCCGTTGACACACAGATAGTGCAGTAAAGCAAATAAGAAGTTATCTAAAAGAGATTGATAACTTAACCCACTTGATGAACATGCCAAATAATGTCATAGTTGTGACCATGATACTGATAAAACTAAAATAGGAATTTTAATGTCATATGAAGTGTCACATAATAAAATAATCACTGTCTTTTGATACTTGGGGATATGGGATTATATGAGACCTGACCAAAAAAAGTAGTACTTATAGCAACATTGTCTCTATTTGGCTCAACAGTTTCAATGAAAAAGACTGTCAAAGAATATTGCAAATAGTAATACTACATTTGCAAATATAAAAATTAGGTCATAGAAAAGATTTTCTGAACAAGAGGCCCATGGGACTTAGCGCTCACCTGTGACCTTGACCTTTGAACCCATAACCCTAATTCATATATCGAAATTATCATTAGCCAAATACCTACAATATTCTTACATACATGCCTATACAAAATATTTATAGTTTTCAAGATAATTAACCAATTCAGTATTAAATTGCATCTGTGACGTTAACCTTTGAACTCACGACCTTTATTCAGGGGTTCAAAATTATGTTTTGTAATGGAAGGTCCAGGACCTTTTGCCTTTATTTTTGGCAGGTCCCACATAAAGTTTTGAAAGTCCAATATCAACATTGAAAGATCCATGTGCAATTATGTAATTATATTGAAAAAGTAGAATTATTTCAGTAAAAATGGCAGGTTCAGTGGACTTTTACAATTTAAATATTAATGGTCCCAAGGTAAAATCAATAGGTCCCGGACCTCGGACCCAGGGAATTTTGAACCCCTGCTTCATTCACATATCAAAATGACCATTGTGCCATTACCTACAATATTCTTATATGTATGAATATACAAAAAGTTAATAGTTTTGCAGATAATCAACTATTACGGTAATAGTGCATCTTTAACCTTGACCTTTGAACCCATGACCTTGATCTATGTATCAAAATGATCATCATGTCAATACCTACAATAAATTGAAAATCCCATGCCATTATCACCTGAAATGTTTAAAAAATAGCATTTTTTTATCAAAGGTCAAAAACTGGGACATGACCTTGACATCAATAAGAAGAAAATCGCAAGACAAGATCAACAGTAAAATTTCATACAATTATATTCAGCCGTTATTGAGTTATAACAATAAATGTCTCATTTTAAAAATTACATAATTTTACGTAAAAAACGCATAACCTATTTTTCGTCCAATTTTCATGAAAAACACAATTTTAATGGTCCCATGTATGCTGAATCGAAATATCCAATAAATATTTGCCTGCATCTTTTGGTTTCAGAGAAGAAGATTTTTTTGTGTTTTTGCTATTTTTAGTAATGGCAGTCATCTTGTTGGGCGTGGCCAAACCCCGAACACAAATTTGAAAGGCTGTTACCAAGGCATGATAGTCAACAAGTTTCATCAAATTTGGCCCTGTAGTTTTGGAGGAGAAGATTAAAATGTAAAGTTTACGAACGACACACGACGAACGACGGACGGTGATAGATTGCAATAGCTCATCTGAGCCTTTGGCTCAGGTGAGCTAAAAATCTGTTACATTCTGGTACATTCAATTTATATACATCTTTTTTTTACTAGTATGTATCAAATTTGAATTAAATCATCTCAGGGGTTTCAGAGAAGACAATTAATGTTTACAGACATATACAAGAAGGGATGGATGCATGCACATATTAAGTCTAAAGTGCCCCATTACAGATCACAGTGCCTCTCATGGCCTACTGTGCATAAAGGCTATTTTGAACATGGAATATTGTAAAATACATTTTAATAAAGAATTGCTTGGACAAACAGTGCATACTTATTTACTATTCAGAGACCTAACTAAAAATTATATTTTTGTCAATGCTGCAATTTTTTGGTTAACGTCTGCATATAGAAAAAATCACATTTGTGACAGAAAATATGTATTCCAGCTATTCATTTGGGCCCCAAATTACAAACAAATGTACCTTTTACCTGTGTGATTGAATCAAGACAATTCACACCTGGACGACCTACATATAACCAATGAGGTACCTAATAGGAGTATTTATACTTAACCATTTTGATTTTATTGAATAAGTGGCAAAATTTATGGTATGCACACACCCGTATAGACTGATTTAAAAGAAAACATATTTTTTTCCACTTAGGTCTCTCTTCTCTTTGTTAAAATATAATTAAAATGTTAACAAAAAGATACAAATAAAAATTTAATCGCAATATATGCATGTTCAAAATAGCCTTTATGCACAGTAGAATCCAATTCCACTCAGTGAGATCCAAGTGTGAAAAAGTTTGTCATTTCTATACCTTTGGTTTCTTTCACCATCCCTGATTAGATCACCCCAAAATAGGTGAAAAAGTCCTGACTTGGGCATAAAATAGCATCAATCAGAAACAAATATACCAATCCATGTCTAAATCACAATCTCAAGGCATAGTAAAAACTTTGAAACTAATTAGGTTAAACACAAGCTTCGACCAGGGAAGTGAGGCTGAGTGCTCCGGAAGGGTAAATACATCCTGTTTAGGTAATCCAATCCAATCCTTTATGGTGATGAGACTCGGTGTGACAGAAAACATTAGAGTATTATATGATATACTTTACGTTTTATAATTGTCTTTGAATGTTCTCCTGCAAAATACCAACTACAACAGTAAAACAAGATAGGTAAACATCCCAGGAATGACCCCATTAATATAATAGGTAAATCAGCTGGATAACGTCGAGAACAGTGAAGTGTCTTCCCCCACATTAACCGTGTATAATTCATCTAGAAAACAAAAAATAGACAAGAGTTAAATTAACATAATCAAAAGGTAGTGTTCATTCTAGAAAAGGACCGTGGGGGCATTAATTCCTTGTTTCGTCGAATGGCCCTATCAGTAAAGCCTCAGTGGACTATATTTAACATTACATTATTGCAAAAATATTGATGTTATCTTTTGTTTTTGAAAATAAATCCATATAGCGTAAAAAATCCTAGAATGAACCCTGAAAAGAGTTTGAAAGCCTGGTGTACAAAATTAAGTGAAGTTTAGCCCTTTCCTTCAAGGTAGGCGGGAGAGGTTTTAACATGTCAGATTATGGATCATAGAGCCTCTAGTCACCATTCTACCTAAACCATATGTCATTCTACTTAAATCCTTTCCTTCAACAACATTCAACAAAAAAATAATTGGGCATGCCAAATATCTGTTCCATGCCAAAGTATTTGTCAAACTATTACTAACTACTTGAGCAACAATGTTCAAGTTCAAACCCAACCTGTATTTTATCAATATAACAAAAGCAATAACCCTGATACCATAGATAAATAGGAGGATTGAACTGAGACATGTGAGATGAGTAATGGTGTTTTACACCCCAGTCAAGACACTTTCACTTATATTGAGGTGATCAATTCTGTTATGGTGGAGGAAACCAGAGTACCCTGAGAAAAGCATCAACCTTTGACTAGCCAACTGACATACATTCTCACACTAGGATATCTGCCATAGTGGGATACAAACCTAAAGATTGAAAGTCACTGTGATTTATTCTTATTATTTTTGATTTATTCTTATAATTTTTAAATTTTTCATCAAGGTATTAACTGTGCATTCTTACTTTTCATTACTATAAAATATACACACTCTGATTGTAAATATTACACACTCTGGTTTTCACTCCCCTGATACAGAATATATGAGATAAACCTCTCAAACTTTAGTATATCCAGTACAAGAATACAATGTTATAGTGTATAAAATTGTGATTAGAAATGTATTGTTACCATGTCAACCAGATCCATACAGACATGATGCGATGTGTTCTTCATTAAGTTTTTAAAATGAGCATTTATATCTGTGTAACTCTCCAGACATATATCACAAACAGTCTCGTTAATCTTCTTTACCTAGAATAATACATAAAATACTGGGTTAATGGATGTTACCAGTGTAGCACATGAACAAAACCTTAGAACCGAATGTTTTGGAAAATGTTAACATAGCAAATTCTATCTATAATGCCGTTTCTATGAGAAAATGTCACCTGATGTGGTTCATTATCCAATGGAAAAAAGAGTTTCATACAAACATTAGGAGGTATCATGTGGTACTCTGGCAACATCGATTTGGAGGTGGCAACATCGATTTGGAGGTGGCAACATCGATTTGGAGATGGCAACATCGTTTAGAGGTAACATCGATTTAAAGGTGGCAACATCGATTTGGAGATGGCAATACCATTTTGGAGGTGGCAACAACGATTTGGAGGTGGCAACATCGATTTGGAGATGGCAACATCGATTTGGAGGTGACAACATCGATTTGGAAGTAGCAACATTGATTTGGTGGTGGCAACATCACTTTGAGGTTCAATTAATAATATTATGTTGTGTGAATCAATTGGTCAGATTGCAGGGCTTTATGCTACATTTTAGATGTAATAATGCCTATTGTTAATGACTTTGTCACTTTGCTTATTGCCACACTATTGTCATTCCATTTATCACAAAACAGCTCTTTAATGATAAAATCTGACTGAACAAATGGTGGCAACAAATTGGAGGTTTTACCACACAACACACAACATGTGAGGTCTTACCACACACACACACACACACACACACACACACGCACACACACACACACGGTTATGTTGAGAATTCTTGCACAGACAGGTTCGGACAGTAAAGTGAAACCTCTTTATAAAACCTCTTGACAACTTGGCCATCTCACTTATAGCCCCACTCTATTTTGAAGTCTTAAAATATCCATTTCAACTATTTTTTTGTTTATACTCCCCTTAATTTATCACCAAACCCCTTTACAATGCGCCAAAATTTGGCAGAACAAATGGTGATGGTGATGAATTAAGGTTTTACTGTAAATGCAATCTTAGAGGTGTTTTACTTACTGGAATGGTAATATTTTGATTCCAATCAATGCAGCGGGAAATATTTCTATAAAGTTGTAAAAATCTCTGTGTTGATTCACTTAATTTGTAAACAACTGTCCCATTCTTGTCTTCTTTAATATCATTAAAACAATCTGAAAATAAATATTAACAATGACCATTTATAAACAGCCATTTTTTAACAATTTGAGCAGAAAAAATTATATCATCTTGCTCTCAAAAAATGAAATCTGGGTTGGCTCAAATTACTAAAACAAGAACTTATAAAAATCACCAGTGTAAATTATTGACTTAATTTTGTTAACAGAGGAGACCGTGTCATCTGTAAGGATTTTTAAGAACAAGTGTAGCACTATACAGATATAAGGTTTAAAGACTGATTGATTAACGCTATACAAGTTTCAAATATCATACTGTACTGGTATAGAAACAAATCCAAACTGAATCCGATTTTACAATTAGTTTTTGCCAAAATCAATGTCAGTTTAAACATAATTTTGGTGTATTTAACCAACTGTTTGGTATGTTCCAAGTGCCTTGATGATTAGATGAAGGTCTATCTTAATATGCAGACCTCTGAACACAAAGACAAACCTGCACTAGATTTCCAAATAAACATTTATTCTGTTTATTAGTAGCCAAATTTCCATAACTTATGAAAATATACAGGCAGTCCTTTTTAAAGTAAACATGTGTTACTTTTTGAAAGCATTTCTCTGTTCTAAATTAGTAGCCATAGGTGACTCTGGCTACCAGGGATGGCACATTGACTCTCTCTCTCTCTCTCTCTCTCTCTCTCTCTCTGTGACCTACTTTTACAGTCAGCTTCATGCCATATATTCAAGATATTGCTATGAACTTGATTAAGTACAGCCACTCTATCAGAATCCAGAAGCAATGCTCTACAGCCATCTTTCTGTTCATCATTCTGAAATTCATTAATTTACCATAAATTAAAATAGTTAATCATCCATTAATGCAGAGATTTGAAAACTGAATCTAAGCTGATTCAATATTTTGGTACACACTAAACAGATATGTAAAATATGTAAGGACAATTGCTATTAATGAGTCATTTGGTTCAGAATGAAGCACATGTTTTCATTATTACATGTAACTGCAAAAACTTCAGGTAATCTGCTGATGGTCCACAAAGATAATTGATGTTCTTGTTGAATAATGAAGCTATTGTGCTTATAATTTCAGCTGTTTTTAATCTTCTTGGATGGGAAATAAGTTTTACAAGATGACTAAAGCAATGTTAAATTAAATTCAAAGACATAATACACAGCTTAGCTGATGCGTAAACAAATGAGCCTTGAAGGAAATCCACGGCCCTTTTTCTAGTTATAGTTTTTTATTTGATGCTGCTATTATTCCAAGTGTATATCTTTTAGCTTTAGTGCTATACCACTTGCTTTTAACACTAAGCTAGAGTATGAAGTGAAATAGCCGTTTTTTTCTGGCGCCTCCTGTTATACAAATGTATTGGCATTCAGCAGTACATTGTACCAAGGGTTTACAAGATCCCAAAGTGGAAAATTTCAAAGATAACAGGGGAAGAGTGTTGTGTGCTGATCTAGCTGTGGTATAGCAACTGTATATAGCTGTGGTATATATAGCAGTGGCATAGCAACTCTATACAGCTGTGGTGTAGTGGTGTATATAGCAGTGGCACAGCATCTGTATATAGCAGTGGCATAGTGGTGTATATAGCAGTGGCATAGCAACTCTATACAGCTGTGGTGTAGTGGTGTATATAGCAGTGGCACAGCATCTGTATATAGCAGTGGCATAGTGGTGTATATAGCAGTGGCATAGCAACTCTATACAGCTGTGGTGTAGTGGTGTATATAGCAGTGGCACAGCATCTGTATATAGCAGTGGCATAGTGGTGTATATAGCAGTGGCATAGCAACTCTATACAGCTGTGGTGTAGTGGTGTATATAGCAGTGGCACAGCATCTGTATATAGCAGTGGCATAGTGGTGTATATAGCAGTGGCATAGCAACTCTATACAGCTGTGGTGTAGTGGTGTATATAGCAGTGGCACAGCATCTGTATATAGCAGTGGCATAGTGGTGTATATAGCAGTGGCATAGCAACTCTATACAGCTGTGGTGTAGTGGTGTATATAGCAGTGGCACAGCATCTGTATATAGCAGTGGCATAGTGGTGTATATAGCAGTGGCATAGCAACTGTATATAGCTGTGGGGTAGTGGTGTATATGGCAGTGGCATAGCAACTGTATATAGTTGTGGCGTAGTAGTGTATATAGCAGTGGCATAGCAACTGTATATAGCTGTGGTGTATATAGCAGTGGCATAGAAACTGTATATAGCAGTGGCATAGCAACTTTATATAGCTGTGGTGTATATAGCAGTGGCATAGCAACTGTATATAGCAGTGGTGTATATAGCAGTGGCATAGAAACTGTATATAGCAGTGGCATAGCAACTTTATATAGCTGTGGTGTATATAGCAGTGGCATAGCAACTGTATATAGCAGTGGCATAGCAACTGTATATATAGCAGTGGTGTATATAGCTGATATTACAGACTTATTTACTTGTCTAGACTTTTAAAGCCTTGTTTTTCAGAATGCTTGCTTATTACTAAGAAGGCATGGATTTGATACTCAGTCAAAATGCTTGGTTAGAAATTCAAAGTACCAGTAGGTATTTTTTCCTGTTACTGTCCTCCCTCTATGTGTTACTGTACAGTGTTATTTGTTCTTCTTCGTTAATTACAGCATACATTCAAAGTTTGAATATTACATGCTGGCACGTGTGGACTTTTTAAAGAATGAATGTGCAGGAAATTAAGTATAAAAGCTGGCAATGATTAAAACTAAGATTGTAGGTAAAGTGAGATTAAGTGAAGAAGTGGTGCGAGAACAACAGGTGTTAGTTGCTCTCAGAAGAAGTCAGTAGTGGGGTGTGTGCAATGTGAGCTGGTAGGAGTCTGTGAGTTGACCTTCGTGCATTATTCGACTCTGCATTCCTGTGTATGTGTTCTTAATGATCTTAATAAAATTTTCTGGTATACCATAATGTCCCATGAGTTTCCATAACACTGCTCTATCTAGACTGTCCAAAGCTTTTTTGAAATTGATGAAAACTATAAACAGCGATGGCTTGAATTCCAGTGACTGCTCGATGATAATATGTAGGGTTGCTATCTGGTCTGCACATGATCTATTTTGACGGAACCCTGCTTGGTTGTCACGCAGCTTTTGATTGACAACATTCTTCATGCGCTCCAGGAGTATTGTGTTTAAAACTTTACCAGGCACTGACAAAAGCATTATTCCTCTGTAGTTATCACAAATGCTGAGATCACCTTTTTTTTGCAGTATTTCCAGATGTCCTTCTTTCCACTCTTGTGGTACATCCTCATCTGTCCAGATTTTACCAATTAACTCATACAACATTTGTGTCGACGTTTCCAGATCTGCTTTTAAGTCTGGTCCTGGTGACTTGTTGTTTTTCAAAGTGTTTATGGGTTTTGTAATTTCTGTCCTTGATGGTCGGTTGCAATTTATGGGCAATATGTCTTTAGCGGGTTGTATATCTGCTCTCTGTGTTGGTGGTTGTTGGTTCAGCACTTCCATGAAGTGTTCCACCCATCTTTTCATATGCTCCTCCGTTGTTTTCAGAGTATTACCATCTTTATTTTTAGCTGGTCTACTAAACTTTTTGAATTTGTTTGTCAGCAATCTGATGTTATCATATAGGCCTTTAATGTTGTTCTGCCTAGCTGCCTCCTCTGCTTCCAAAGTCTTTTTGGAGATAAATTCTCTCTTGTCTCGTCTAACACTGTTCTTCACTACTTTGTCTGCTTCAGAGTACTGTTTTTAGCTGTTTGCTTTGCTGCTCTTGTCTTACTATTGTTCAGAACTTCTTTTAGCTGTTTACTTTGTCAATATGTATGAGAGTAGCAGGTTATATCCATTCCTGGTGTTTCCTTTTTCGACTCCAAACTGTTGCTTCACATGATGATGTTAATACTTCTTTTACTTCCTTCCAATAGTCTTCCATTGACATTTGATCATAGTCCATATTTCTCAGGACATCAAATCGATTTCTAACTTCTATCTGGAATTCTTCTCATTTTTCTTTGCTTACCAGTTTTGTAATGTCATATCATTTTATGGTTTGTCCTCTGCTTGTATGTTTTTTCAGTTTTAGTTTAATATTGGCAACAAGTAGATGATGATCTGATGCTGCATCTGAACCTCTCTTAACTCTTACATCTTGAAGGCCTCTCCTGAACCTCTTGGAGATACATATATGGTCAATCTGGTTCCCTGTTCTCATATCTGGGGAAACCCATGTAGCTAGGTGACAATGCTTATGAGGAAAAATAGTTCCTCCTATAACCAGATTATATGTGGCAGAGAAGCTTGCAAATAGTTTCCCATTTTCATTCATAGTGCCAAGACCTCTTGTTCCCATTATATCTTCAAAGCTGGTGTTATCTGTTCCAACCTTGGCATTCATATCTTCCATAATGATGGTGATGTCTTTATTACTACACTTTCTTGCTGTTTCTTCTAGAAGCTGGTAGAACTCCTTTTTTGTTTCATCATCTGCATCATTTGTTGGAGCCTAGCACTGAATGATGGGCTCACTGGTTCCCATCCGATAAGCATTTTCTGTGCTAGCTGAGATATCATAAATGCTACCCCTTCTGAATGAGTGGCCTGTTCCCCACATGTCCTGAGTATAGGATAGTTTCTCCAGATGTTTATTGTATCTGTCCTGTGTCTTTCCATCTTGCTTCAGCGATTCCTAGTATTTCAATGCTATATCTCTTCATTTCTCTCGCAATAGTTCTTGATTTGCCAGTAATGTTCATAGACCGCAAATTCCAAGTTGCAATCTTTGTTACAGATTTAGGTCTGAAAGGTTTCTGTTCGATGGTTTCCTTTCAGCTTTCATCATCTGAAATCATGCTTCTTCCATTAGAAGAACCCTGTTCTCCCTAACTCTGATGTTTTTGTGTTGTTTCGTGTTTCTGTAATCTGTTTTATAACCTATAAACAGGTGATTGGCCTATCCATAGGTTCCAGTACCTTTTTGTGAAGACTTCTGGATGCAGTTTCCCCCATACGGGCCACTGGTTGGTAGAGTAATGTAGTATTACTCTCCTATGCCCTTCGCCGTTGAAGCATACTTGCAATCATCTGCTGGGGCTTTAGTCTCCCCACTATTTGTCCATAGCTGGCTTGGTTTGGGATAAGAGTTTTCCTTCTCCTAGACAAGCTGCCTTCCAAGGCTAACAAGCTCCATCTACCCGAAGCACTGGTTTTAAGGCGCCAGTGACTCACCTTTGCCCCTTCTCCTGTTTTGTCGACAACAGTTCCACCACGAGAAGGCCAGGAGCTGGACATCTGGTTGTCATAGGCTATGTGTTACGCTTGCCGAAGGAGCATTTAGTTAGAATTGGGAGCTTATCCCCAGTACCACCCCTAGGCACAACAAGTCAACCATTTCTGAACCACAACAATTTAGGAACCCAACCATTTCGGAACGCTTCTACTATGTTGGTATTTTTTAAAATTTATTTTGTCAAAAGCAACATTGGCTGGTATATTAAAAAAAATATATATTAATTAAACCATGGGTAAAATGGGAGGGAATTGGACTAGGTGATTTTGACAGTGGGTTGAATTTGTTGAAAGTGGGGGTGAATTCAGCGGGGTTGGTTATACCATGGGTCTATTTGACTTGAATTCATAGTAATCTTTTGAAACATAAATGTGTTTGTAGGAATCTGTATGGGTTTTTCTGAGTCTGCTGGGATGAATATAGGTCTGTAAAAAAATGCAACATGGGAACGAGTGATTTACAAATGAAATTAGGGAAATAAAATATAAAATTTAAATAAAATGCAATTTATGTCATCTACATTTATGAATTACAATGCATTCCAGGGATTTTTCTGACCTTTTTGGGAAAAGGACCTTGGGATGAAGTTGGGAAAATGCTCAACAAAAATGTAATTTTGGGAAAAATCACAACAACATATTAGAAATTCTAGACCACTAGAATACTGGTAATTGAACAAATTATATCGGTGTTCACAGCAAAATAGCGCTGTCTCTTTTGTCTCTATATAAATCATCCAGCAAAATGTGGGTTAATATAGATTGAAATCGTTATCAGAACGAGATATCCTCCGAATATGATGATGATCTTGTGAATTTTTTTCTCAAAAAATTGATAAACATAGCTAATTGGGAATTTTTTACTACAGAATTGGGAAAAATGTATGTTTTATTGCATTGGGAATGGGTCCCTTTACCAGACCCCGTGGATACCCAGAAAAATCCCTGCATTCACAAAGTGAACATTCACGAAGTGTGCAGGTCTGTACATTAGCCAGCAGGCCGCTTCATGTGGATGTAAAAATCCGACAGTTATCATTAGTGAATCGACAAACTTACAGAGTATATATCAGCAAATACTTGTACTGCCTTTTGATAGTAAACCACACATTTCTCACATAATCTGAAAGGTCTTGCTCTCTCAATGGAACACTTTATAAAATCCGATGACTCCCTTCCATACGCTTTTAAATATGAATTACAGTTGTCATAAATAATGTCACTTGTTCTGTTCGTAATAGAGATAATAGACGATTTTAAATTTTGTCGAAATTCATTTAAATATTCTTCAGATAAATCAGCTGATGCCGTTTCGGTCAAACAAATTAAACTGATAAAGTAAAAAATTACAGATACGTTCTGTAATTTTTTCTTATAGTCCATGTTTGCATTACTTAAAGATCTAGTTTATCTTTGTAAAATTTTAAGCAGGTCCCTACTTCAATATCGGCATCTTTTCAGTAGTCACAACATATGCATGTAAAGACAAAATGACTTTGGTCACAAGACTTGAAAGTGAAACCGGAAGTCAAAACTTTTTCGGGTTTTTCCTGGCGGAAATATTAGAAAGTTAATAACCAAAAGTCAAATAATTACCGTGAATGTGATCAAAGTAATTTTGTTTTAAATTAATAAGTACAAAATACTGCATTTCAGCGGATTTTATTTTTTCATTCAATTAATTTATTAGCTGAGACTTTATTCACTGCGGAGTTACAACATGTCAGCTTACAAGTCTATGCTTCATGTTTGCAGAAAAAATGCCCCCGAACTTTGTCATATGAAGAATGTTTTACAAAGGTTCAAGTCATATATAGTAGTATACATTATCTTCAGTATATACAGGCAAAATTTAATTAGAAATGCATTGTTTACGTTCCATGAAATAAATATTGCATAAAGGGGGGGGGGGGTGAATATGATCTGATCTATCAAAAATGAACATTGGTTATGTCTTTTTCTGCTTCTTCCCTGTGTTAGGTTTAGGCATTATTATGATGATGTTAAACTTAGCCCTATATATGTATGGCTGACAGCAAGGCATAACCCCACAAGATTTTTTTGTGACATGACTTGTTTTAAAACATATATCCTCGTGTGTCCTAAGTTCGTGGTACTAACAGTTTGTGTCAAAAAATTAATTGGCAATCGTCAACAAACAATAAACATTTGAGTCTTACTGCAAATTTCTTGTCAAATCAGTTTCAAAACCGGAAATAACCTTGGTTATTTTCGTTAAATACCGGTAAACATCGTTTGTAAACAATACCCTCCAGTTAGATGCTATTTTGAAGAATGTGTGGAAAGTTCGTGGGAGATCTCCCGGATCACGTGATTTTACGTGATTAATTCTAAAAAACTGATTTTCTCTAAAAAAATATATTTTAAGTAGTCTTGTTTAGATTAACAACAGAAATAGTTAAAAAATAAAATTTATAACAAGAAAAAACGATCATACACTTCCGGTATGACATGAGCAATTGACCTCGTTTTTACACCCGTTTTTACATCATATTATATAGTGAAAAATGCATATATTTTACTGAAAATGGCGTAAGTGTCACGTTTTTGATTTCATTAAAAAATATATTTACCTGGTACTAAATGTTTCAAACCAGGATCGGATAAATAAGTCAGAGACTCTACTTGCAGACGACATAGTTTACATCTTGATTTATTTTACATGTGACGAAAAAATAATGAGATAGTTTAAGAATAATTTGGGAATAGTAAAATTTGTCTAAAAATTTAAATTTCCGATATTTTTACATATTTTCGTAATTTTCAAACATATTTAAAAATTTTCTAACAAAAATGGAAAGTTGAACACTTATGGCGCCTTTTTGACTTTGAACATGTGCAGTGATGTGCTTCCTATGATTGATATCCGGTATAAACAAAATGCCACGAACTTGACGCTACCACGAAGTTAGAGCACTGGAGGATATCCTTACCTTAACCTTAATTCTCTCCTCGCCAGAAGGCATATAAGGCTGTAATGCGATCTTTCCATTTTTGCCTGTCCTTCGCTGCTGTTTTTGCTGTGTTCCAGCTTGTCCATCCGGCCTTTCTTTCCCTTTCAGTTGTTCTCCTCCATGTGGTCTTCCCCTTTTTCTTTCCCACTCTGGAAACATAAATAAGTCATTCCAAAATAATTGTAACGCTTTCTTTAATTATATGTCGCTGTGGTTATTTTAGAGCAAAGACAGGGCTCTACAATGCGAGTAAAACACTCACATTTGCGAGTAATTATTTGTAAATGCGAGTGGATATGTCAAATTCACTCGCCCATGTGCGAGTATAAAGTAGAAAGTCAAATCCGGATTTTCTTTTCTGTTTTTGACAACGAAATTACTCTCATCACCCTTAATCTTTAAAGCGCTTTAAATCATATAGCTCCAATCTTTTAAGTCATTAAGCATTTGTGTGATCACGTTTTTAAGTGTCAATTTCATCACTATGAGTCGTAAACAAAATCGGCAAATATATTTATTTTTCAAGCTACGACTTGGTGCCAGTGATCAATTGATGGAAAAACAAACGTAATCCTCTAAACTGACTAAAGCGATGACGGAAAGCCGAGTCCTGAGTTGGCCTGGAAAACAGTTTTAAACCGGCAAAAGTATGTTTAAAAGATATGCTGTTAAATTTTACATGAGGCAGATGTATCTAGCTAGACAGGAAATGCTTACATTCCTGTAGCGACTCACCTCACATCTCTGAATTAAGTTCACATGTTTTTAACTTAATTTGCCGTTTTTGCTTTGCTTTTGGACATGCACTGCAAGTTTTATGTTTGATACCACAATAAAAGTAAATTGAATGAAAAATATTTTTTAAAAACATTGGACCCATCTGCTCCAGTCTAATTGAATCCCAGTTAAATTGTATTTATAAAACAAATATGTGGCGAGTAACATTTTTGCTCTGGCTAGTAAACATCTCGGGTTTACTAGCCAGGAGGCTAGTGAAAAAATTTGCAATCGTAGAGCCTTGAAAGATGCATTTTGTCACTGTATTCCACGTTCTTTCCATGTGTCACAAATCAGATTTAAAAAGGCGTACATTTGAATAATATTGTCAATGGATTTTCTTATCTGTGGAAATAGATGGTGGAGGGAATTTGTGACGGTTGAGCATGTGGCAATAGCAATATGTACATTTCCAGAGCTGATAGTTTAGTTTTTAAATGGAATACTTAAACAAATTCTGTCATATTTATGTCATAACATCAGATAGGATTTTGAACCTAGCAGATTTCGAACAAGTGATTAGCTACAAGTGATCATTGGTAATGTTAAACCAGTTATTTCCCAAGTGTCTGAAAAAAATTGCCTAATCACTGTAACACATATTTTGTGTTATGGTATGATGTGGCATGTGTATGTGCATGCATGCGTTTGTCCATAAACTTCACTTAAACAACTTCTTCTCTTGAACCACTTGACAGATTTTCATGAAACTTAGGTGGAATTATCCACAAGAAATGCCATTTAAAGTTTTCAAAAATCATTGATCAAGGTCAGTATGGCTGAAAAGTGACAGTAGGTATAGAATCACTAAAATGACTTCTTCTGATGAACTGAAAGACCTAGGATCCCCAAACTGAATATACATAATCAGGTCACATTGACCCTTTGTGCAAAAAATGCTTAAAATAACTTTTTGTACATAAGCATTTTCCCTGGATATATTATCACTCGACCCTGACAAGTTCTAACAAACAACATTAGACCTTTTCTTCAATTAATGCTAAACTAGAAAAAAATAAAGTCATTTGGACCAGAGAAAACGGTTTAATATATGACTTTTTTTTAATGAAACTTTGAAATTATCATAAATTTTTTATTTTGAATTTGGTGTGTGTAATAAATAATTCATTTTTGGGTTCTGTACATAAACATCTCTGTTTTTAGGCACGTAAACAGTCTGATTTCAAAGTTTTATTTCTGACCATTAAGCAGAATATAAGCATTACGATTATTTTGGAATGACTGCAATATGCTGTGTTTGTGACAGTAAATTATGTAAAAAAAAATGAAAGAAAATCCAATAACCCTTAGCCTAGATGCAATAGTAATTCACATATGCATATTCTTTCTGCAGACAGGAAAATTTTTCTTCTTTGTCAGTCATAGATATATGCTAAAGAAGGTTTGAGTATCATAATCATAAGCAGTTTTTTATGTCTTTAGAATCATTGGTGATATCTAACATTGCAGTATATATTCTGGTATTGCAGGGATGAAGATTAGCAGGGGCCCAGTAGCCCATGCCTCTTAAAATCAGTTTGGGTGCCTAAATGTTCAAACATTTTTGCTATTTATTACTATTAAAACTTCTTAACTTCATTTCTGAAGTGAGCTAGGCCCGTAACTCAAAATAGTTAAGCTTCATCTCTGTATTGTTTTTAGCTTACCTGACCGAAGGTCATGTGAGCTTATGGCATAGTGCAGCATGTGTATGTGCGTGCGTCGTTAACACACATTTTCGACTTCTGCTCTGAAACTATCAGACAGATTTCAATGAAACTTGGTAAGAAGTATATATGGGGCAGTGCAATTCAGATTTGTTCGTGGCGTTGCCCATACATGCCATATCTCACGCCGTGAGGCAAAACCTCACGGATTTTTGTTTATTTTTTAAACTCCCGGTGTTAGATCGATTTCTCACGGGAAATTGCTATGCCTCCCTTTAGTTTTTTTTTTCAAAGAAGCTACGCCAATCAGTAGGGATGATTACTGAATAAACATGGTTTGAAGTGTCCAAAGTCGTGTGCAATGTACCGTAGATAATCCCCTAATCGGCAAGTGGACACGCGTTGTCACCTTCATGGTGTACTTGGTCATTTAATTTAAGATACACACGTATAGATTTATCATTTGTGATAGATAAATAAACAATTACACAAATATTGTTCTTTCTCTGTAAAAATTCCAATCACATATCCGGCACCAGAGGAAGAGAGAAACTATCTTTTCTGAACAGGGAATTTTTTGGATGGAAAACGATGTGAATAGCATAAGACAGGTGGAAATAATTTACCTTTTTATGTATTCTTTATTTAAATGACAGCTGTATAACGCAATTAAAATCATGATCTCTTTATTTTTCTTCTAAATATACCCGAATTTCATGGAAAAAGCTGTATGAAGTTACACCAAAAGTCATGCTGTAGCATCCATGTTTTAACTCTTAACCCGATAAAATAGTCATTAACCAACATGTATAAAGTATATCAAGGAGAATAATCATGTTTTTTACAGAAACATAGGCGTAGGAGCAGGGGGGGGGGGCAGCGGGGGCTGGGCCCCCCCAATGACAGAGAAGGGGGGCCAGGCCCCCGCAATATATTGTGTGAAATTTTGTATCATGCTAAAAAAAAAAAAAAAAAAAAAAAAAAAAAAACAAGAGCGTTAACAGGAAATGTCTATCTGGTAACCAATCAATTATCAATTTCATCATTATACTTGTAAAAGGGCGTCAAAATTTTCCGAGGTACTCCATATCCAGTGGCGGATTCAGCGGGGGGCGCAGGGTGAATACGCACCCCCTTTATGTCGCTAAAAATACATATTGTTCAGCTCAGATTGCACCAGAATGCAGGATTTTTGCGCCACTTTTTCAAAATTTTCCGGGGGAGCATGCCCCCGAACCCCCCTAGAAGGTTCGAGCCTTCAAATCTTACATTATACGCCCCCTTTTTAAAATTCTGGATCAGCCTCTGATATCCATCTCCAATGAGAGGGTGATTATGGAACTTGTGTCATACGGTTATTTTATATAATCTTGCCTTGATATCACAGTATTTTAAACCTATCAAAACGATGCACAATAGATTGAAAATGCGTCTAGACAGGACTTAGTTTTGAAAATTTTCAAAACCCGGACCCCCACCTATGCGAGGGGTTTATCACCCCTCTCATACTCTCCCCGCCTCGTGCCATAGGCACGAGGTCGTACCTGCGGCACGACATATGACATAGCTTCGGTTTGGCCCCCCCCCAATATTAAAAACCCTCCTACGCCTATGAGAAAGTAAACAAATTAAACTAGAAGCACATGTTTGACAGTACTTTATGTTTGGTGATTGTTTGGATGAATAAAACTTTTCATTAATAAAATGATTATGGAAAGGAAACATCTGAAAGCAGGTATTTGTTGTGTAACTTATTTTTTTTTCCAGATAAAAAATAAACACATTCTTTCATTGAACAGTTGAATAAAAAAAATGTACTAAACAATATAAGATCTTATTGTGTCCCATGGATTTTCTATTTAGTCTTACTTATAGCTTAATAATAAAAAGTCTTGAATATGTACTGTGGGTATCTAATGAATAAATTTTTTCATTGATAAAATGAAAAAAGAAAGAAAATTATTTGTAATAAAAATCTACTCTGGTGTTTTATCATTTAATGTTTTGACAAAATGCACATCTTTTAAATATTGTATATAATGTAATGAACACTAAATTATTTTTCATTAAAATTCAGACAAAAGATCAAAGTCTGAAAAAGACATCAAGCTGTGGCAAAATACAAAAGCATTTATAGTTGTCAAAAAACCTAAGAATACGCGAAAATTGTCTGCATTACAGGTTTACGTAAAACCTCCCTTATTTTTTTCAAAACTCCCTTAAAATTGCCACCAATCTCACAGTTTGCTCCCATAAAAATATGGCATGTATGGCGTTGCCATGGCTACCATATCTAGTTCAAGGTGACCTAGGAGTGCAAAAATCTTATAAAAATCTTCTTCTCCAAAACCAATGATTAGAGAAAAAATCTGATGTGATATTTGGCTTCTGTAGGGTCTTGAGCCTATATATTGTTCATACTGTGAAATTCGGACAAAAAACAGGTTACAAGTTTTTGCGTTTGATTTTGAAAAAAATCATAAAATAGCTTCAAATTGTTATAACTTGATTATTTGACCAGATAATGACATGGGGTTTTCAGTTTTGACATATTCTTGTTATTATCTTCAAAATAGGGTCAAGGTTAATTATGAAGTTCATGACGTAATTTTTTTACCTCTGATTTTAATTATTATCTGGAAAACTATAAACGCTTTGTATAGGGATGTATATTAGAATGTTGTAGATATTGATACAACGATCATTTTGATGTATAGAAAAAGGTCATGGGTTCAAAGGTCAAGGTCACATGCAATACAAAACCGAAATGGTTAATTATCTCGAAAACTATAAACTTTTTGTATAGACATGTATATTAGAATATTGTTAGTATTGTTGTAACGATCATTTTGATATACAGATTAAGGTCATAGGTTCAAAGGTCAAGGTCACAGATGTGAAATATTACTGAAATGGTTAGTTATCTTGAAAACTATTAACGTTTTGTATAGACATGTATATTATAATGTTGTAGGTATTGATACAAGGATCATTTTGATGTATAGAAAAGGTCATGAGTTCAAAGGTCAAGGTCACAGATGCAAAACAATACTGAAATGGTTAATTATCTTGTAAACTAAAACTTTTTGTAATGACATGTTTATTAGAATATTGTTAGTATTGATGTAACAGTCATTTTGATATATAGATTAAGATCATGGATTTAAAGGTCAAGGTCACAGATGCAAAAGAATACTGAAATGATTAATTATCTTGAAAACTATTAACATTTTGTATAGATATGTATATTACAATGTTGTAGGTATTGATACAAGGATCAGTTTGATGTATAGAAAAAGGTCATAGTTTCATAGGTCAAGGTCACAGATGCAAAACAATACCAAAATGGTTAATTATCTTAAAACCTATAAACTTTTTGTATAGACATGTATATTAGAATATTGTTAGTATTGATGTAACAAACATTTTGATATATAGTTTAAGATCATGGGTTCAAAGGTCAAGGTCACAGATGCAAATGAATACTGAAATGGTTAATTATCTTGAAAACTATTAACATTTTGTATAAGCATGTATATTAGAATGTTATAGGTATTTTTACAACGATCATTTTGATGTATAGAAAAAGGTCATGGGTTCAAAGGTCAAGGTCACAGATGCAAAATAATATTGAAATTGTTAATTTTCTCAAAAATGATAAACATTTTATATAGGCATGTATATTAGACTATTAGGTATTGACACCACAACTATAAATTCTTTATATAGGCATATATATTAGACTGTTAGGTATTGGCATCACAATCATTTTGATATAATAATAAAGGCCATACATTCAAGGGTCAAGGTCACAGATACCAAAAAATGCCAAAATGGCCTAGTATTTTTACTTTTGTACTTTTGTTTTCACAGTTTAGCCTCAAAAGATTTTGACATTTGACAATCGATCTACCGTATTATTTATCAGGTGAGCGTATCAGGTCCAATGGGCCTCTTGTTAGGTTAATGTGCATGGTCATCTTTATTATGTTAATATACTAAATGTAACTGTCCCTTCAGAACCAGTCACCAAAATTACCATGAAATAACAAATCATACCAAACTTTTTTGAAAATGGCAGGTTTTTAGAAATTACAGAAAGGGTTGAAATTTAGATCAGCCATCAGTTTGAAACTTTTGAGATATTTGTCTTGCCTGTTACATGTACAGTCACAGGTAGACCAGATTTTACTGCATCTTTGATGGACTCTGTGTCAGCCACACATTTCTTTCTCCATCTACGAACTGTCTCAAAAGAAACCTTATCAGACCCATAAATGTCTCCTAATTAAGTAAAAAATCTTTATTACCGAATGATCAAGTTTTGTGCAAACATTTATATAAGCTCTATTTTCTTCAATATTCTCAACCTGTTTCCCAACCATTTTTAAAACGGTGGTCAAAGACTGGCTGTATTGAAATGACTATAATTTTAAAACTATGTGGGGTTGAAGACACATGTTTATACTTATGATATTAATTAAAGCTATTTAAGCGTATCAACATCAATGGTGCGAAGCGTTATCATGCTGTGGTACAATACACATTACATATATGTAACAACCCTGATATGTTATACATAATATACTAATCTTTATTTTATAGATCATCACAGATTTTAAACTACAGACTTTTTACAACATGTAAAATATTATGTGACAAGAAAGATGGACCTGGTCAAAATGATAAGTATGTCAAATATTTGCCTATTTTACAGTAAAACCTGTATTGGTGACTCCTTTATATAAAGACCACCTTTCTATAGAGTCCATACAGTTAACCTGTTATAGAAACCACCTCTATGTAGAGCCAATTGTTCTAAGGTTTTTATATTTCAACTCAAAAAGAACCACCTGCTTATTAAGTCCATATTTCATATGTCTTGTAGGTGGTCATTATATACAGGGTTAACTGTAATTTCCTTCAACAAAATTAAACTTAAGTAAAATAAATCTATCTCTCTCTCTCTCTTTTGTTTACTCTCTCTTTCTCTCTCTATCTTTCTTTCTTTCTTTCTTTCTCTCTTTCTTGCAATGCCAAACTAACTAAGTACAAATGTAGTATCAGTAATTTAGGATTTGGTTATTTAAAAAATCTTTTGTTTGTGAAATGAATTTTTAGCTCATCTGAGCCTATCTTCGTGCGTTGTGTCGTGTGTAAACTTTTCACATTTTAATCAACTGCTCCAAAACTAGAAAGCCAATTGGATGAAATTTGGCAGTAATGAAGTCCGATAGGGGCTTTCAGATTTGCACAAATGAAAGGATTATGTCCCCTTGGGGCCCCATAAAGGGTAAAATTGTCAAAATCTTTAAAAATCATCTCCTCTGAACTTACAAGAGATATAGCTTAGATATTTCATGTGAAACATACTTAAGACACCTAGTTTCAGATTTGCACAAATCGTAACTGTCGGGGCCAAAATGGGGAAATGGCAAGGTACTTAAGGGGGAAATCACTAAAATAATGTATTTGTCAATATATCTTGATAACTATAAACTTTTTGTATAGGCATGTATATTAGAATATTGTAGGCATTTGCACAAAAATCATTTTGATATATGAATGAAGGTCAAAGGTTCAAAGGCCAAGGTCATAGATGCAAACCAATACTGAAATGGTTCATTATCTCAAAAACTATAAACTCTTTGTATAGTCATGTATTAGAATATTGTAGGTATTGGCCTAATGAAGATGTTTTAGCTGTTTATAAATAATATATTGTAGCTAGACTTTAGATATGTTATATATAGCATTCTTTTTTAATAATTATTATAATTTATTTGCAAAAATACTTTATTATTATTGGCCCTTACTGCTGAAAATTTGACATTCTCTTTTTTCAATGTCATTGACCATTGAACCCCTGCATAATATGTATTCAGCCTCAGGTGAGCGTTAAGGCCCATGGGCCTCTTGTTTTATTTATTTTGTTTATTTAGTTTCACAATTGTTCCTTAGCTAAAAGTTTAGCTAACTGAAATTTGGTAAATTTTGATACAAATACAGATAAAGTTATTTAATCTATCAAAGCCATACACATAGTTTAGACTTTTTATGTGTATGTAAGTTTTTTAAAGTTTGATTTTTAGTTCCCCAGAAAATTGTCAAAATTTGATAAACTTAATCAAAATGGAAGTTAAGAAATAAATATAAACCTATACTAAGATTTTCCTAAATTTACTACATGTACAAAATTTAGATTAATCCCTAGAATGTAGATTGAATTTTGTACAATTGTATATATATGTATATGTCTTGTATATGTAAAATCTGTTACCCCGCAAGTGAACCCAGTGGCCCTAACCCTGGCACTTGACCATCCCTATTTAGTGTCTGGGACAAATAAAACATACATTACAAAAAAAAAAAAAAAAAAAAAGAAAAAAAAAATTTCTTTACTTTAAATTTAGAAAATTTTGGTATTCTCTTTTGAAAATACTAATGAATATTTTTGACTAAATACAAATGTTTTAAGCTAAAGGTGATCTTCAAAATAACACAGGATATTCCTGATTATCTTAAAAAATCAACAAAATTATTAAGATTTGAAATTTTACCACATTTTAGTTAAGGATTTGCTGTGAAACTGGGACCTGGGGTTCTCTAAAAGGACTATCAAGAAAATTGAAAGAATATAAGAGAGAATTCTATGCTGTTTGTTACCATGCTCAGTAGTAGAGCATCTGCCTTGAGAGCAGGAGGTCAAGAGGTGGAGCCCTGGCTGGGTGATTTTACAATTTCAGATATTGCTTCCTCACCTAGCCCTCAGTATTAGACAGGCTGACCAATTAGGCGAATTATCCGTTTTTTTTATGGATTTGTACCATAAAAACAGATAAGCGAACGGATAAAATGAAAATGTCAAATTAGACAGATTTTTCCCCATTTTGACTTTTTGTATGGAAATTGTACCAAAATCAAACACTTAACGATAAAAAGAACATAAATGGCAACCTAGCACACTAAAAATGTACAGATCTGGAAAAATAAATTTGATTGGTCAGCCTGTTAGGAAGACAGAGTATCAATTGGTTTACCTGGTATCTCTACAATGTGATTTCAGGGAAGTGATATGTTTGTCGGCCTCTTACCAACTCTGTAAGCTAGCACCTTAAAGTTGTCCTAATAGGGTACTAGTACAAGACAGACAAAAAAGGCAGTAAAAACACATGTGAATTTCATACATACAAGAACAAATTGTTACATAAATCTGTAGAAATTAAAAATCCTGATATTGTCCTAGATAGCTGAAAAATTGCTATGTGAGGTTATAACATTAACTACTCTGTAATGGTACTTTATCTTGGAGATTACAAGTCTGATAGACATTGTTTGTTTACATATTGTAGGAACCATTAACATATTATAAGTAGTAGTATGAAATCTTTATCTGTAAAAGTTTTTAAAGTTTAAAAAAAAAATTCAATTATTTTGTCACCAGATTATGTTTTAGATTTGATTGTAAATGGATTTTCTTATAATTTCAGAGACAAATTTAAGATACTTGAAGACATAAGGTAAGTACTGTGTGTGCATGGGTCCGTCCCAGTTGGTTTCTGTACATTTACCAGGTAAAAGAAAACCGTACATCAGATTGAGCTGAAACTTGGTCAGTTGATTTGTTAGAATAGTGATTGGTATAGGATTGCTCGACAGCATAATCGTGCATCGAAGATGGCCACCGTTACTAAAAATAGACTTTTTCACTGAATTTATAGTTTCTGTGCATTCAAGAAAACTCTACATCAGATTGAGCTGAAACTTGGTCAGTTGATTTGTTATGATAGGTGTGGGATTGCTCAACAGCATAATCGTGCATCCAAGATGGCAGCCGTTTCTAAAAATCACTTTTTCACCCAATTCATAGTTTCTGTGCATTTACAAGAACACTGTACATCCGATTGAGATGAAACTTGGTCAGTTGATTTGTTATAATAGTGATGTACTGATTTTGTTGAAATTTTAAACATAGAAAATAAAACCCATTAAACATTTTTAACATGATTTTCTGTAAAATTTTTATTTAGTTTGCAAAATATAGTGTATCTAAGATGGCCACTGTAACTATCAATAGAAAAACTGATAAATGACCATTACAGCCATATTTATGTACCAATTCCGTCAGAATTTTAAACAGAGGAAATAAAACTGGGGGTATTAAACATATGTAATAGGTTTTTGTACGGTGTTCACGACAATGAAAGCGTACATTGCTATCGCTTTCTGCCAAGATCGGGTTTCTTTACTATGAAATTGCTAGGTTTCCATAAATTTAAAATAATTAGTAGCCAAATTTCCAAAATTTGTGAAAATATAGTCCTTTTAAAAGTATTTTTCCACAAATTTGCCAAAATAGGTTACTTTTTGAAAGAATTCCTCAGAAATTAGTAGCCAATGGCGATTTTGGCTACCAGGAATGGAAACATATAATGGTATGAAATGAGTACGCATGGAAATAGTGCACCTGGTAAATGAATGTGAAAGAAATATATCTGTTTTACTGTGAGATATGTATTCTGAGACGGGTAATGCATTTGGCTACACATGCACATTTGGAATAAATTTTCAGAATATATTTTGGAATCTAGTAACATGTTGCGAAGGATGCATCCAATAATTTGTGCAATCTGGCGAACTGATCTCATAAATACAATAAAATGTAGTCCGGAAAGTTTGCGCCCTACAATGTAAAATCACAACTTTTTATGAAAAATACAACAATGGCAGGTGGATTTAACTAATTCTTTATGAAATCTACGGTAATTTGAATTTATTTTAAAGGGTATAATAAAGTATTTTGGTGTTGCGATATTCTGTCACATTTTAAAACTGATTTATTGATTACATTTCACTTCCGTGAAAGGGAATAAATCTTACAGTGCCATGTGCAAACTACAAATGTGGATTTTAAATACTTTACCGATTTGGAAGTAAAATTAACATGAAACAGGAATATTGTAAATGATAATCAGCGGTTTATTAAAAACCAAACTTAACAGCAAATTACCCAGTTACATACAAACGCTAGAATGAACCTCCTAAAGCAGCGGTCGGGTTTGCAAAAACTCTACTTTCTCTTTATCCAAAATGACAAACAAAGGGGGGGGGGGGGGGATTTTCGGTTATATTCATAGTCCTACTCCAGCATCATTTGCAACTACGCCGTACAGCAGCACGATAGTGCTATGTTTCTGTTAAATTTTTAGTTTGCATAACATTTATGAAATATGCAAATATGGTGTATTTATAGCCTAATTCTTTAATTCTTTGTTGTGGTTTTGATGTATTAAATGGCCAAAACACCCCATTTATTTAACAACAGTGTTCCATAAAGCATATTTCACTTTGTATGGAATTCACTGATTTTCACCTTTGCAGGGGGATAGTGTTCTCTGAACACCTTGTTCATTATTATTTTATTAATGATTAACTTTAATTAAGCTTTGTGCAACTGGTGACAGGTGACACAACAAAGGTAGTGACGTTTCCTTTGCTAAACAGGCAACATTTAGAAATGAATATCGCCAGGCGGTTGGGAAGAGACCTTAATAGCCCGAACTGCAAAGGTAAAAATTTGTCACTGCACCTATTGTAACCTATGCAACAACCGATTCAATCATTTTATAATTTAAGTACAAGTATTTGCTCATTTGAGTTGTACATTGATGAAACTTTACCACCACCCCACTACTCCTACTAGAAAGATTCATTATCCAGTTGTTGATTGTTTATTTTAAATTTTAGAAAGACAAAGCTAAAACAAAAAGCTGCTGCACGTGCACAATTGGACAAGATTAGTCAAGAACGAGCAGCCATGATGAAAAAGTAAGTTAACATTTCATGTATAAGGAAAAGTTCAACTGAAAGGGATACAGGGTGGTTAGTATTTCTAAGACACCCTTATTACAGGGTAAGTATTTATAAAACACCCTTATAACAGGGTTAGTATTTATAAACACCCTAATTTTAGGGTAAGTATTTATAAAACACCCTTATTTCAGGGTTAGTATTTCTAAGACACCATTTTTACAGGGTAAGTATTTATAAAACACCCTTATAACAGGGTTAGTATTTCTAAGACACCCTTTTTACAGGGTAAGTATTTATAAAACACCCTTTTTTCAGGGTTAGTATTTCTAAGACACCCTTTTTACAGGGTAAGTATTTAAAACACCCTTATAACAGGGTTAGTATTTATAAAACACCCTTATTTCAGGGTTAGTATTTATAAGACCCTTATTACAGGGTTAGTATTTATAAGACACCCTTATTTCAGGGTTAGTATTTATAAGACACCCTTATAACAGGGTTAGTATCTATAAGATACCCTTATAACAGGGTCAGTATTTGTAAGACACCCTTATTACAGGGTCAGTATTTATAAACACACTTATTACAGGGTTAGTATTTATAAGACACCCTTATAACAGGGTTAGTATTTATAAGACACCCTTTTTACAGGGTAAGTATTTATAAAACACCCTTTTTTCAGGGTTAGTATTTCTAAGACACCCTTTTTACAGGGTAAGTATTTATAAAACACCCTTATAACAGGGTTAGTATTTATAAAACACCCTTATTTCAGGGTTAGTATTTATAAGACACCCTTATTACAGGGTTAGTATTTATAAGACACCCTTATTTCAGGGTTAGTATTTATAAGACACCCTTATAACAGGGTTAGTATCTATAAGATACCCTTATAACAGGGTCAGTATTTGTAAGACACCCTTATTACAGGGTCAGTATTTATAAACACACTTATTACAGGGTTAGTATTTATAAGACACCCTTATAACAGGGTTAGTATTTATAAGACACCCTTATTACAGGGTAAGTATTTATAAGACACCCTTATAACAGGGTTAGTATTTATAAGACACCCTTATTACAGGGTTAGTATTTATAAAACACCCTTTTTTCAGGGTTAGTATTTCTAAGACACCCTTTTTACAGGGTAAGTATTTATAAAACACCCTTATTACAGGGTTAGTATCTATAAGACACCCCTATTACAGGGTAAGTATTTATAAGACACCCTTATTTCAGGGTTAGTATTTCTAAGACACCCTTATAACAGGGTTAGTATCTATAAGATACCCTTATAACAGGGTCAGTATTTATAAGACACCCTTATTACAGGGTCAGTATTTATAAACACACTTATTACAGGGTTAGTATTTATAAGACACCCTTATAACAGGGTTAGTATTTATAAAACACCCTTATTACAGGGTAAGTATTTATAAGACACCCTGTACAAACTGATAATGTCCAAACCGACTCATAATGTCCAAACATTTTTATCAACGCATAATGTCCTAATTTTTATCACATTTTTGTCCAAAACAACTCATAGTGTCCAAATCGACGCATAATGTCCAAACTTTTTCTGACGCATTATGTCCAAACCTTTTGACGCATAATGTCCAAACATTTTTTGACGCATAGTGTCCAAACCTTTTGACGTATTATGTCTGAGCTTTTTTACGCATAATGTCCAAACTTTTTGACGCATAATATCCAAACGATTTGACTCATGCCAATAATGTTGATATCTTAATACTTATGTCCAAGGCTGATTTAATTGCTTATCCTTTGTTTCACGAATTTCGAAAATCAGCACATTTCTATTGATTTTTTTAAACCTGGAGCAGCTTTTATGCAACACCAAGTCAGTGGGTAGGGATTTCCTCAAACGTGGACCCCATTTGTGAGATCATGCATGTTTGATCTGGTGAAACATCGCTGTTCCGACGGTTTACTGGTCCGTCACTTCATTAATTTTACAGATTTTAGAAGAAATTAGTTTTATTTCACTCAACTGAAACTGTCAGAAATAGTTGGTGGTCCTCGTGAAAAACAAACTAAGTAGCTGGTTTATATTTATTTTGCATTCTGATCATACGAAGAGATAAAGGACCAAATCAAGGAAAAGGTAACATTTCACCATGAATAACAGAATCAACTGTATGGTTACTCGATATAGATGTGTCTTAAACAAAATATTTAATCTCTCTTTTATGATTCTGGAATGCTATAATTAATTAATTAATTAATTAATTAATTAATTAATAGATAGATAGATAGATAGATAGATAGATAGATAGATACAGACAGACAGAGAGAGAGAGAGAGAGGCAGAGAGAGAGAGAGAGGCAGAGAGAGAGAGAGAGAGAGAGAGACAGAGAGAGAGAGATTGGAGTAAATCAACATCATTATGGGAACAGGTAACCGTATATCAGATTTCCAAACCTCGACTTGCATTACAAGTAAAATAATTGAAAATCAATTTAAAAATTACAGTAAGTAAAAGCAGCCCATCATGTCAATATCAAATTGAACACACAGTAAAACATACTTTAAAATTACATTATACAAAAAAAACTTATAATTTTCAAAAATCAACTTTAATATAAACCGCTAAGCCCTGGCTTGGTTAAAAGTACAATTATGCATGAAGTGATAAAAAAGATTGATGAGAAAAACAGTCTGTAAGGACTGAACAATTACCTTTTCCAAAATATTAATGATATTCCCAAGCATAGAAAAACTAGAGGCTCTCAGGAGCCTGTATAGCTCACCTAGGTAGAGTTGTTGAAGATGAAAATCAACAGATAGTCTAATGTTTAAATAAATGCTTGAAATTTATTACACAATATTTATTTCTATCACAAAATTTCAATATTATTTCCTTTCAAAACTAAACCATATTTCAAAATTTTGAGACAATACATACCAAGTATCATCGACTTTTCATGTATAATACCTGAGAAAGTTTCCTTATCCAAAAACTGGTCAATGGACCATGAAATTAAGGTCAAGGACAACAGCCATAAATCAGTCTGACTGATGTACTATGCTGGCCACCTTGGATTACGTGCGAACATATCAGACACAATAGTTCAGGTAGACCACACAAGGACTATTGTCACAGAGTTTGGTTGCAATTGGTCAAGTGGTTTCACAGGAGTTGATTTTTAAATGCAGATTTTATGTTAAAATACCAAATGTAAAGACCCAATGACTATTGTGGCCGAGTTTGGTTCCAATTGACTCAGTAGTTTCAGAGAAAAACATATTTGAACGTATTTTTACCATAGGGTCCAATGTTAAAATATGTTCTCCACCGACGGCCATCTTGGATTTTGTGTGGCCCTCAAAAACACCAATGTTGTAGGGGGCCACCAAAACACTATTGTGGCCAAGTTTGGTTCCAATTGCCTTAGGGGTTTTTGAGAAAAAGATCTTTGAAATTGTTCCCATAGGGTCCAATGTTAACCTATGTTTCCCGTTGGCAGCTATCTTAGATTAGGTGCAGACTTAAAAAAACACCACCTAAAGACTATTGTGGCCAAATTTGGTTCCAATTGGCTCAGTAGTTTCAGATAAAAATATCTTTAAACATATTTTCCCATAGGGCCCAATGTTAATCTATGGTCCCCGCTGGTGGCCACGTTGGATTAGGTGCAAACATGTCGGACACAATTTTTAAAGTAGACCACCCAAGGACTGTTGTGACAAAGTTTAGTTGCAAATGGCCCAGCAGTTTCTGAGGAGTTGATCTTTAACGACTGACGGATGACGGATGACGGACGACGACGACGACGAACGCCAAGTGATGGCAAAAGCTCACGTGGCCTTGTTGGGCCAGGTGAGCTAAAAAAAGAAAAAACACTGTATATGTTGTGAAGCGAACGGACGGACAGACAGGTAGACATCTAGAAAGATACATAGACATACAGACGGATAGATAGAAAGATAAATAGATGGATGGATAGATGGATGGATGGGTAGATAGATAGATAGATAAATAGATAGCCCACTTAAGCAAGTTGAACTGATTTTCCGAACTTTGTTTTATATCTCTGTTCGTCTGTTTGTTCATGTATCTATATATCTATCTTATGTAATCTATATGCCTAATCTATCCGTCTATCTGTCCTTCTATCTGTCTGTCTAGCTGTTTATCTATCTATCTATCTGTCTGTCTGTCTGTCTCGATCGACATTATTGGCATGGGTCAAATCGTTTGGACGTTATGCGTCAAAAAGTTTAGACACTATGCGTCAAAAAATGTTTGGACATTATGCGTCAAAAGGTTTGGACATTATGCGTCAGAAAAAGTTTGGACATTATGCGTCGATTTGGACAGTATGAGTTGTTTTGAACAAAAATGAGATGAATATTAGGACATTATGCGTTGATAAAAATGTTTGGACATTATGAGTCGGTTTGGACATTATCAGTTTGTACACACCCTTATAACAGGGTTAGTATTTATAAGACACCCTTATTACAGGGTTAGTATTTATAAGACACCCTTATAACAGGGTTAGTGTTTATAAGACACCCTTATTACAGGGTCAGTATTTATAAGACACCCTTATTACAGGGTTAGTATTTATAAGACACCCTTATTACAGGTTTAGTGTTTATAAGACACTCTTATTACAGGGTTAGTATTTATAAGACACCCTTATTACAGGGTTAGTATTTATAAGACACCCTTATAACAGGGTTAGTATTTATAAGACACCCTTATAACAGGGTCAGTATTAATAAGACACCCTTATAACAGGGTTAGTATTTATAAGACACCCTTATAACAGGGTTAGTATTTATAAGACACCCTTATTACAGGGTCAGTATTTATAAACACACTTATTACAGGGTTAGTATTTATAAGACACCCTTATTACAGGGTTAGTATTTATAAAACACCCTTATAACAGTGTTAGTATTTATAAGACACCCTTATAACAGGGTTAGTATTTATAAGACACCCTTATAACAGGGTTAGTATTTATAAGACACCCTTATAACAGGGTCAGTATTTATAAGACACCCTTATTACAGGGTCAGTATTTATAAGACACCCTTATAACAGGGTTAGTATTTATAAGACACCCTTATAACAGGGTTAGTGTTTATAAGACACCCTTATTACAGGGTTAGTATTTATAAGACACCCTTATAACAGGGTTAGTATTTATAAGACACCCTTATAACGGTTAGTATTTATAAGACACCCTTATTACAGGGTTAGTATTTATAAGACACCCTTATAACAGGGTTAGTATTTATAAGACACCCTTATCACAGGGTTAGTATTTATAAAACACCCTTATTACAGGGTTAGTATTTATAAGACACCCTTATAACAGGGTTAGTGTTTATAAGACACCCTTATTACAGGGTTAGTATTTATAAGACACCCTTATAACAGGGTTAGTATTTATAAGACACCCTTATAACGGTTAGTATTTATAAGACACCCTTATTACAGGGTTAGTATTTATAAGACACCCTTATAACAGGGTTAGTATTTATAAGACACCCTTATCACAGGGTTAGTATTTATAAGACACCCTTATTACAGGGTTAGTATTTATAAGACACCCTTATAACAGGGTTAGTATTTATAAGACACCCTTATAACAGGGCTAGTATTTATAAGACACCCTTATAACAGGGTTAGTATTTATAAGACATCCTTATAACAGGGTTAGTATTTATAAGACACCCTTATTACAGGGTTAGTATTTATAAGACACCCTTATAACAGGGTAAGTATTTATAAGACACCCTTATAACAGGGTTAGTATTTATAAGACACCCTTATAACAGGGTTAGTATTTATAAGACATCCTTATAACAGGGTTAGTATTTATAAGACACCCTTATTACAGGGTTAGTATTTATAAAACACCCTTATAACAGGGTTAGTATTTATAAAACACCCTTATAACAGGGTTAGTATTTATAAGACACCCTTATAACAGGGTTAGTATTTATAAGACACCCTTATAACAGGGTTAGTATTTATAAGACACCCTTATTACAGGGTCAGTATTTATAAGACACCCTTATAACAGGGTTAGTATTTATAAGACACCCTTATAACAGGGTTAGTATTTATAAGACATCCTTATAACAGGGTTAGTATTTATAAGACACCCTTATTACAGGGTTAGTATTTATAAACACCCTTATAACAGGGTTAGTATTTATAAGACACCCTTATAACAGGGTTAGTATTTATAAGACACCCTTATAACAGGGTTAGTATTTTAAGACATCCTTATAACAGGGTTAGTATTTATAAGACACCCTTATTACAGGGTTAGTATTTATAAAACACCCTTATAACAGTGTTAGTATTTATAAGACACCCTTATAACAGGGTTAGTATTTATAAGACACCCTTATAACAGGGTTAGTATTTATAAGACATCCTTATAACAGGGTTAGTATTTATAAGACACCCTTATACAGGGTTAGTATTTATAAAACACCCTTATAACAGGGTTAGTATTTATAAAACACCCTTATAACAGGGTTAGTATTTATAAGACACCCTTATAACAGGGTTAGTATTTATAAGACACCCTTATAACAGGGTTAGTATTTATAAGACACCCTTATTACAGGGTTAGTATTTATAAGACACCCTTATAACAGGGTTAGTATTTATAAGACACCCTTATAACAGGATTAGTATTTATAAGACACCCTTATTACAGGGTTAGTATTTATAAGACACCCTTATTACAGGGTTAGTATTTGTAAGACACCCTTATAACAGGGTTAGTATTTATAAAACACCCTTATAACAGGGTTAGTATTTATAAACACCCTTATAACAGGGTTAGTATTTATAAGACACCCTTATACAGGGTTAGTATTTATAAGACACCCTTATAACAGGGTTAGTATTTATAAGACACCCTTATTACAGGGTTAGTATTTATAAGACACCCTTATAACAGGATTAGTATTTATAAGACACCCTTATTACAGGGTTAGTATTATAAGACACCCTTATAACAGGGTTAGTATTTATAAGACACCCTTATTACAGGGTTAGTATTTATAAGACACCCTTATTACAGGGTTAGTATTTATAAAACACCCTTATAACAGTGTTAGTATTTATAAGACACCCTTATAACAGGATTAGTATTTATAAGACACCCTTATTACAGGGTTAGTATTTATAAGACACCCTTATTACAGGGTTAGTATTTATGTTTACCAACTTTCGATCTAGTTGAAGAAAAAGATTAATTTTGAGCTAGATTTTAAGATTATAAGAAAATGATGTAATAGGTCTAAAAACAAGGAATTTGTAAAACAAAACAAAAAAAATCAATATTAGCTTAAAAGAGTCATTCTTAAAAATTGGCTAGAAAACTCATATGACATTGAAAAATCTTAGCTTTTGTTCAATGAATCTATAGCTAAGACATGAAATAACATAATTACAAAACATGAGAGCTTACGGTGCTTTACTTTCAGTGAAAATCAAATCTGAAGAAAAATTTCATTGCAAAAACTTCCATTCTGTTACCATTACAAAACCCATAAAAAAATTAAAAATTGTTTTTGTAAGTTTTAATTTTATGAATTAATTTGTTAGTGAATGTCACACTCTTCAAAGATAATACAAAATAATTGAAACAAATTTACAACTTGTTAGGGTGTAATAAGATCAAATCTTGAAATGTGCTAAAACAAAATTTTCAGAAGACACAAATATTAAATATATTAAGGTAGGTAAAGATCTAGGAAAACTATATATAACATCTTAAATAAGGACAACCAATCTGTTTATTAACATAGATTTCAAATATGTTGTTCAGATTCTTAAGTTCTGTTTGTTTAGAATTATGGGCAGTAACAGGATGGAATCCATGGTTACAGGACTGAACATAGTAAAAGGGCGGAATATGTCACTTACATATCTTTCTAAAATGAATCATAATAACATTTGATATATAGATAAAAAGTACTCAAAAGTAGATATATCATCATTTGAAGTAATATTTGCTGATATTGACAAGTTATTCACATTAACGCAAAAATCTATTGCCAATTGGTTTGTATACCATTGTAAATGTAAAAAGTTTATGACACTTCACCTCAAGATATAAGTGAAATATACTTGACTGGTATGTAAAACCCCTCTCAAAGAATCTTATAATGTGAAGTGTCGCCAAATTTCTCTAGATATGGAATTGATATCCTGTACTCGATTTCACCTTCACCTCATCCACTAACTCATCCTTTACCTTGACCCCATCAACTACATCTACCTTGACCAATTAACTATAACTATCTTCACCCAATCAATTACCTTATTCTTCACCCTAATAACTACATCTATTTTTATCCCATCAATTACTTCATGCATAGAAAGTAGTTGGTGTTCATAACTATAGACTTTTTTTGTTACTGACTTTTCCATCATGTCACTTTAAATAACATGCTCAAAATATTTAGAAAATGAATGTACTTTAAAAAGAAATGATGTTTATTTGTGGTTTACATTGAAGTCACAGTGTAAATAATACAGATTTTTATATTTCTAACAAGAACATTCCATCCTGTTACTATATCATTTCTGTTCTGTTACCAGATGTGATTCAGTAATGAACCACTAATGTCAAAATTTAATAACATTCATAACATGCAAAACTTATTTGGGTGGTTTTTGTGATATTAATCACGCTTTCAATTTTTTATTTAGTTTGATGATATAAAAACAAATGGCCTATTAAGGATATTTATTCTGTTCTGTTACGTTCTATTTTCTCTGCTGTTACTGTATATGACATGCCCCGTAATAAATACAATTAGCAATCTATCATTGAGGTTTTTAAATATCTAAGTGCAAAATTAAACATAATATTAATCCCAATACAATCATAAACATTAAAGTCACTATGAAGTATGTATTTAAAAAAACATTAATTAAGATTCCTTTCTGTTACTATCCATTTGCTCCATCCTGTTACTGGGCTAGTTTAAAAGAACTATAGTTATGAAATGTACGTTATATCAGACAAAATTGTTAATTGTTATTATTTCAAATAATTTTGAACTTAAATCCATCTGTTTTATTTCTTATAAAGTCTAAAAGACAGAGTTATTTTACTTTTTATAGATATTTTTCTTTGCTGTTACATTTCTGTTCTCTTCTGTTACTAAAATGAAAGTAACATGACAGAAAGAAACAGCAGAGAAATATTGGTACATAATTTATGATTTCAATAATAACTGCTCCACATAATGAAGTTTTCTTATGGGGAAATTAAAATGTAACCATTAGCCATATCTGACAGTAAAACATAATTCAAATACTTTAATATTTACTATAAAATTGTGGTAACAGTATGGATATAAATAAAATATACTATAGTATTCAAACTTACCATTTACGTCTGTATTTTTTAATGTGATGATTAAGCCACACCACACCATGTTTTTTTCATTGATAGATAGGAAGTAGTGTTACAAGATAGCAGTAGCAGCATTATTAATAAGTCAAAGGAGCTTCCATTATCTCATATAATGGTGACAGCAAGGAACAAAATTTGTGGACTCAAATAAAAACATATATTTTTTTATATAAACATTCAAAATAAGATTATTTGTTATGTAATATACTTCAGTCAATCATTTATTTACACTTAAGATACATTTTTATAGTACTTATTCCATTATTTGTTTATCTGCTAATGTTACAAATAATGTACCCCTAAAGCTGGGACAGAATGAAAAAGGGGGTATCTGATATAGAAACATTTCTTATATTCAAATTTACCGGGTTTTTAAACCAAACTAAACCAATGAACATTTAGCATGACATCATATACCACTAGTAATATGGTAAAATAAATGTTTTATAGTATATTTTGTACTAAAACTGACCAGGGACTCAAATTTAGCCATTTTTTGAGAATGACTCAAAACAAAGTTGTATAAAACAAGACAATGAACAAAATAAGTAAAAGTTAAAAATCACAGGCTACTCTCCAGTCTTTTTTTGGAATGGAGAATTGAAAACAATAAATCTCCAATACTACTAGAACCATGTTTATAAAAAAACAAACTTCCAAAATAATATAAACAAGAAATAAATTGAAACAAAATTATATCAGATGCCTCAATGGTCATGGGAAAATTTGAAATTTAATTACTGTCTGTTTACTCTGTTGCAGAGACAGGAACAACACTAATATTTCAAAGATTTGAATGGCACAGTTAAAAAAAATCATTTACAGTAATTATTTACTTACATGAGCCGAGTCCTTGGTAATAATCCTAATTTCGATCTAATCTATGCATTATAACTCCTTTAATACACCAAAACATATTTTGGATGGGTGTTTACAATGGTAAAAATTTTGACAAAAAAAAAAGAATCTAGTATTTACTTAGGTTCGTAAGGTGTACAATGAAGGGTATCGCAAAGGTCGGGTTGAGTTTAAAAATTTGAATTTACGTAATTTTTTTCAAAAGTTTGTAAATGCAGAAAGGTAGTCAATTATTTGGCCATGACTACATAGCATAAAGAACCCCACATTTTTTATAAAAAGATTTATCATTGTAAACACCCACCCATGTTATATTTTTCACATAAAATGAAATATAAAGCAAGGATGAGCCGAAACAGGGCAAGGATGAGCCGAAACAAGAATTTTTTAGTAACGACTCAGTTCATGTAAGTAAAAGAATCATTGATTTGTACCTGTCAAATTGAAATCTATAAATATTTTGCGATCTTGCTTTCTCGGAAATAGGCTAAGTAAACAGTAATCAAAATGAATTCTTACCAGTCCATACCCAAATCACTATTGAAAAATAAAACAATTAGGGTAAAACTTTTGAAAACTAATTTAGTTAATCTAATAATTACGAATTATAAATCCACTGAGGGAATCAATCAATATCTGTCATTATCCAGACAATACTTCCTCACTTTGAATTAATATTACCTGTCACAACTAATTTTTAGCTCACCTGAGCCATAAGCTCAGATGAGCTATTGCTATCTATCTTCGTCTGTCATCCGTCGTGCATTGTGTGTAAACTTTTCACATTTTAATCAACTCCTCCAAAACTGCCAAGCAAAATTGAATGATATTTGGCAGTAATGATGTCTGGGTGAGGGGCTTTCAGATTTGCACAAATAAAAGGGTTATGTCCCCTTGGGGCCCCATAAAGGGGAAAATTGTGAAAATCTCTAAAAATCATCTCCTCTGAACTTACAAGAGATATAGCTTAGATATTTCATGTGAAACATACTTAGGGCACTTAGTTTCAGATTTGCACAAATCTTAACTGTGGCGGCAAAAATGGGGAATTGGCAAGGTACTCAAGTGGAACATTGCTAAAATTAATGTATTGTCATTATATCTTGAAAACTATAATCTTCTTGTACAGGCATGTATATTAAAATATTGTAGGCATTTGCACAACAATCATTTGATATATGAATGAAGGTCATAGGTTCAAAGGTCAAGGTCATAGATGCAAACAATACTGAAATGGTTAATTATCTCAAAAACTATAAATTTTTTGTATAGGCATGTATATTGGATTATTGTTTGTATTGGCCTAATATGAATGAAGGTCATAGATACAAAGGTCAAGGTCATAGACATGAATTAACAAATGTTATTTACCTCAAAAACTATAAGCTTTTTGTTTAGGCATGTATAAAAGAATAATGTAGGCATTTGCACAAAGATCATTTTGATATATGAATGAAGGTCATAGGTTCAAAGGTCAAAGTCATAGATGCAAACGAATACTGAAATGGTTAATTATCTCAAAAACTATAAACTTTTTGTATAGGCATGTATATTGGAATATTGTAGGTATTGGCCTAATGATCATTTTGATATATGAATAAAGGTCATAGATTCAAATGACAACCCAATTTTAGCACATCCAATGGGAGGTATTTGCTGACATGTCATACCACACACACTATAAGGAAATCCTAATGTATTTAATTGGACCTGTAATTTTACCATGCAGTTATCTTCCCTGTCACAAAAAGAGGTAATGGAGGCCGTGGTGGCCTAATGGATAAGACACCAGTCTACAAATCCAGGGTCTACGAGTACCACTTAGACCACATGTGGGAAAGTGAATTTTCCTTACCGTTAGCCTTTACTAGTTTACCTGGTGTCAGTATAATGTGACTGGGTAGTGATACACTTATCTGCGGCGTACTGACTCGGTGAGCTAGCACCTTAAACTGCCCTGTGTTTGCACTTGTACAAGGCAGACCATAAAACACACTCACACTTCACATGCTCACACAAACTTGTTTGTAGATTAATCCATAGAGATTAATAAAGTAGTTCTCGTCGCAAATAGCTGAAAAATTGCTTATGTGATGTTAAACAACATTCAACATCAACATCAACAAAAATAGGTATTGAGTTAATTATGTAATGAGACCAAAAACAGAATTATAATCCTTGCCACAATGTAAGGTAGGTAAGTTAAATAAGTTATCTCCCTTTTAATAAAATAGTTTAGAGACAACATACAATTTGATATGATATTTACTTGAAACTTTTATTTTCATTTTAGAAAAGCAATGAACCAAAATTTAAAAGACGCTACCAAAGCCATAGGAAATGTTGTACCCGAAATAGAAAGGGAACTTATGAATCGTATTCGAATGCATCAAGAGAGGATGAATAGTATGCCAAAGCATGTGGCTGAAATTAGGCAAACACAATCTCCTGAATTTGCTGATTCATTTACGTATGATATATTTCAATATAATGGCCAGACTGACCGACAGACACTGACTTTGGTATGGAAAGTTCCATTCTGGTTAACATTTGTCTCAATTTTGATAAAAAAAAAATCCATTCATAGACATAGAAGATAAAGAGTCGACACGATATTGCTCCATAACATCCATGTCTATGAATGGATTTTCGTCAAAATTGACACAAATGACTATATTTTGCATACCAAATTTAGTGACTGTTTTTCCATCCGTCTGGCCGTCTGTCCCAATATTGTGTCTACTTGTCTACTCCATATTTTTCATGGCTATGGATGGATTTTCATCAAACTTAGCACAAAAGTAAACTAACATGAGAATATTTGTCACAAAGGTGCTTAGGTCAAAAATCACAAAGTGAAATCTTTGAAATGACAGCTGGACAATGTTTAGGACAAGAAGTATTTGTCTTTCAAGAACTGCTGTATTTGTACAAAACTAGGATTGATATCTCAGATCATGAATTTATATAGGGTCCTTAACCTTAAGTATGTTATATCTTATAAGTGTACAATAGCTAGAGATGTTTTATCCTTTTGACAAGAAGCTGGGGGACCCATTATTGGGAAAATATTAAGGGGGCTCCTTAAAGTTGTTTTTAAAACAAATCAAAAATGTACAATAGCTAAATCTCAAGTATTTGAGTTTTAGAAGTAGTAATTCATTTGTAATAATCAAATAATGGTAAGTTTTGGACATGTTCTCTGGGGAGAGTGAGGTTCATCACTTGTTCCATTTGACAACTATTGGACAATTTTCTGGTTCAAGGTAATAAATATTATTGGTCAGTGACTGGGAACCAGTTGATTTTTTTACCTCTGATTTGATGTTAATTGCAGTCCTTATACACTTTATTTCAGAAACATATTAAAGAATATGAAGCAGATAGAAACAAAAAGTGAGTAATTTCTCTAAACTCATGAATACACACTGTGTGTGTGTGTGTGTGTGTGTGTGTGTGTGTGTGTGTGTGTGTGTGTGTAAAACATGTTACATATAATATTTAGACAAAGAAACAACTCTTCCTCAAAACATGCATCATTTATATTGGGTTATTCATCAACCACAAGTTCTATAAAAGTACATGTTGTCTATTTAGGATTACCCGGTAATTTTAGATTAGCTACTGTAGTTCTTTAAATAGTAGAATAGGTAATTTGTGGCTACAAAAAATCTAAATTTCAATATCATAAAGAAAGATCTGTGAAATTATATTCAATACTAAAATACCTTTTAAGAAAAAATGCTTATAGACTTTTGGTAATTGTATACAATTCTGGGTATAGAGAAAAAATGAACGCTGTACAAAATACTTAGTCTGCAACTAAGTCACAAAACACCCAAATGTACCTCTTATTTATCCACATACCCCAAATGATGTCACATGTTTATATATAGGTTACATAAAATCACGCCTGTAAAAGGTGTTCAACAGGTGTGTTGATTATTTTAAGAGGGGTAAGCTCAAAACATAAAATGAATAAAAGAACAATCTGAAATTAATGTACACATGTAATTAGAATGATGAAAATTGTGGATGTTTCAAATTCATATGCATTGAATTAAATAAACACCTTGTAAATAAAATATACTGGAGTGATTAATCAGACTCTGTATCACTTGGATCTGTATCAGAGTTAATGTCAATAACAAAATTATCAATGTAGCTGTAATCCAGTCCATCTGTTTTCCAATAATTTTCTTCAATCTTTTTCACGTGAGCCTCATATTTTTCCCACAGAGTGGATGTAATTTGGCTGAACGATTCATATACCAGTCTTTTTACATCCACTAATTTGTTAGTTGAATTGTTCTGTGCTATATAATTTTTACAATGTGCCCAAACCAGTTCTATGGGGTTTAACTCACAGTGTCTTACCGGAAGTCTAAGGACAACATGTCCATGCAATTCTGCCATGACATCTGTCTTATAAATAGGTTTCGGCTTGTTTCTTTTAATAATCTGGTAAATCTCAGGCTTCAAGGCATTATTTGGAAAAGCAATATTATTGTCATTTAACCACTTTATCATGTCTGCTTTTAAGGTGTTTGAGTTGGGTGCAACACTTTCTTTGGTCCTTATGTTGTGGTATGGGGCATTATCTTGCACAATTACTGTGGGATTGTTTAAGCACGGCAATAGCTGGTGTTCAAACCAATGGAGGTAACAGTCTCCATTCATTTCCTTGTGGTAGTCACCATCACTAGAATTGGCTTTAAATACAAGATCACAGCCAGGAATTAAGCCTGTCCTAATACAACCAGCATGTAACATAACAAATCGTTGTCCTTTTCCAGATGGAGCCACTGGATTCAATTCATGTGGTGTATTAGAAATCCAAGTATATTTAGAAGTGTGATTTTGGTTAACCCATGTTTCATCTAGATATACAATGTCAAAACCCAAGTTGCGATACAAATTTATAGTTCTTAAATAGTCACAACGGTCAGCCACAACAGACATATTTTCAAAAATATTCAATTTGGATTCTTTCTTTCGAAAACTGAAACCAATTTTATTCAACGTCACTGACAAAAGACTTCTAGAAATATTTATTGTATCTTTAATTTCATTCTGAATTAGTTTCAGTGTTGGATCAACAGATCTTCTGTATAAGGAATGCATGGTCTGCCTAATGGCGGATATGTCAAAATCATCTAACAATTTTTTCCGACCTCTTGGCTCTTGAGATTCTGAACTGTTCCCCTGTTTATTTTTGTGTTGGGAAAGCCTATACAATGTTGACCTACTCAGACCAGTAGCTTTTATAGTCCTTTGCAAATACTTATCAAAACTATATAAAGTTTTTGCTCTTTGCTTTTCCAGCTGAAAATAACGCAGAACTTTTGTTGCTATTGCTATAGCATCTTCAGAAAGAGGTTTACTTTTACCCATTTTTGCTGCAAAACTGTCTACCCTGGCTAATTTGCATAAGTTGTTACCCTACTTTATGCTTACTTCCTGTGACAAATAATTTGCATATGGGGCACTAAAGGTTATATTCATAGTAAAAAATATCCGTAAGAGACCACATTTTCCTCTATATAGCAGAAAACATAAGACTTAATATTTTGGAATTATGTCAAATTTAGAAAGGAATTTTGACTGTATACCACTTTTCATTATCTGATTTTTGCTAAGAATTCACAGAAACTTTTTATTGCCACAAATGATCTATTCTACTATATAAAGAACCATAGTAGTTTTAAATTGTGGTTCATTACTTGATGAACCAGGAAATAATTTCAATCATTTCTTGTATTTACAATATTTTGTAAGAATTACTGTGAAATTTAATTCACAATTTTGGAAAAAATAAATACATGTACTCTTTTCATGATCTGAAATTCTGTTTATTGTCATTAAATCCAGTACCAGGAGAATCGATCTACTTAACCTACAGACTTACCAATTTTTTACCCATAAAAAAACCCCAAAAAAGTGTGTGGTGAATTCAATGTTAAACATACTTTACTAAACATTATTTAAAACAGTTTCTACATAATGAAAAAATTAATTACCATAAAAATGCAATAATTGTGATAATGAGTCCTAAATCATTTACATTTTGATGTCATAGAAAACGTTGTCATGTGTCATTTTGTACTACGACTTGAAAAGACATAGCATTTTCTATCATTCACTCACATAACATTATAATGTAAAGAAATTAAAGTCATTGATCAATGAGCTAAATTTTCTAAACATTCATTGTAGGCTATTGGGTGAGTAAATATGTTACAGGAAAGAGAAAAAATGCAGGGTCGGACTGGGGATCCCCCCACCCACCCCGCCCCCGCCCCGCCCTTCCCCCCCGCACTATAGGCGAGTGCTCTACCACTGAGCCACCCAGACTGCTTGTTTTAGGATGTAATTATTATTTAAATAAAGATTTATAAACCCTGAGTTTGTACCTATGTTTTACAATACAACTAGTTTTAAGCTCGACTAGGTATAGATAAGTTTATGGCATGGTGACCTGTGAATCTATTTAATCTTTTGTCTTTGACATGTCTTGTAAATCCCTGATGTATTTACATTTGTGATGTTTTGTTGTATTAAACTCTGTTGGAGAGCAAATGTAGTTAATTATAGAGTTTGAGTATAATTTGAGTATAAATGCTAAAATGATGTCACTCATTTTTTCCTTTGCATTTATGAAGTCATTGACTGGCTGTTCCAGCGATTGGAAATGTATGTTGTACATGGCAGTGTTTTAAATATATATAAAAATTCAAAAACCAATAAGATTATTAAAACATGTGAAATGTAAATATAACCAATGAATTGTCCATAAATTCCATTGCCATACAAAGGGAGCTGATGATAACACTCCAACTGATTCAGTTTTCCATTGTTGTACATGGCATTGTTTTAGATATATTTCAGGATTCAGATAGCAAACTAAGCACTATAAACTCCATTTCTAGACAGATCAATTGTTTAATAGTCATAACAGACTTATGTATTGACTGCTCTTGTTGAAATTCAATACATAAAAAGTAAATGTATAGCCATTTAACATTTCACCCTAATTTTCCATTGTCCCAATTTTTGCAAATAATGTGTTATTTTAAGCAGATGACTTAGAAATTCTTTCTAAAATCAATACTTTGAATAAATTCAAATTTAGAAAGGAAGATCTTAGGTTGATGCAAATTAGAAAATTTGTCCAGCATGGCCATCCTACATCCAAGATGACTGCTATTACTTTGAATAAAAACAATTTAGAGTCATAACAGATTTTTAAATGGACAGATTTAGTTCAAATATCATACATAACAGATCAGAAAGAATAAGATATTTTATTGACACTGTGTTATTTTAAGCTGGTTCTTTTCAAATAATCTAGTCTGAAAAGAACTAAATTTGGTATTGAGGATCCTTTGTTATTGCAAATTTAAAATGGTATCCAACATGGCCATCAAAAATCCATATGCATATTAGCTAAGCTGTTCTCCTGACAAGTTTGGTCAAAGGATAATCAATTAATTCTATCTTTTTTTTCTAGCACCAACGGAAGGAGAAAAGTAAGTTGCATTATATACTATAAAATTTCAGGATTTAATCAAGTAAAACAGTAAAACCTCCTTTCTTTATCCTTCACTTATCCATTTAGACCATTGTTTTATGTCTGTTTACCCAAAACAGACTTTTATAAAAACCAAGTCCACCTGCTGTCATTGCATACAGCCTTTTCTGTATATAAAGTTACAATCCACACAATAAATACATATTTTTTATCCCCTTACCTCATGAATTATTACATAAATGTGTAATTGTAATCCCCTTACCTCTTGAATTATTACATTAATGTGTAATTGTCATCCCCTTACCTCATGAATTATTACATAAATGTGTAATTGTCATCCCCTTACCTCATGAATTATTACATAAATGTGGAATTGTCATCCCCTTATCTCTTGAATTATTACATAAATGTGTAATTGTCACCCCCTTACCTCTTAAATTATTACATAAATGTGTAATTGTCATCCCCTTACCTCATGAATTTTTACATAAATGTGTAATTGTCATCCCCTTACCTCATGAATTTTTACATAAATATGTAATTGTCATCAACCTTACCTCTTGAATTATTACATAAATGTGTAATTGTCATCCCCTTACCTCATGAATTTTTACATAAATATGTAATTGTCATCACCTTACCTCATAAATTATTATATTAATGTGTAATTGTCATCCCCATTACCTCTTGAATTATTACATAAATGTGTAATTGTCATCCCCTTACCTCATGAATTTTTACATAAATATGTAATTGTCATCAACCTTACCTCTTGAATTATTACATAAATGTGTAATTGTCATCCCCTTACCTCATAAATTATTATATTAATGTGTAATTGTCATCCCCTTACCTCATGAATTATTACATAAATGTGTAATTGTCATCCCCTTACCTCATAAATTATTATATCAATGTGTAATTGTCATCAACCTTACCTCTTGAATTATTACATAAATGTGTAATTGTCATCCCCTTACCTCATGAATTATTACATAAATGTGTAATTGTCATCCCCTTACCTCATGAATTATTACATAAATGTGTAATTGTCATCCCCTTACCTCATGAATTATTACATAAATGTGTAATTGTCATCCCCTTACCTCATGAATTATTACATAAATGTGTAATTGTCATCCCCTTACCTCATGAATTATTACATAAATGTGTAATTGTCATCCCCTTACCTCATGAATTATTATAAATGTGTAATTGTCATCCCCTTACCTCATGAATTATTACATAAATGTGTAATTGTCATCCCCTTACCTCATGAATTATTACATAAATGTGTAATTGTCATCCCTTACCTCATAATTATTACATAAATATGTAATTGTCATCACCTTACCTCATGAATTATTACATAAATGTGTAATTGTCATCCTTACCTCATGAATTATTACATAAATGTGTAATTGTCATCCCCTTACCTCATGAATTATTACATTAATGTGTAATTGTCATCCCCTTACCTCATGAATTATTACATAAATGTGTAATTGTCATCACCTTACCTCATGAATTATTACATTAATGTGTAATTGTCATCCCCTTACCTCATGAATTATTATATTAATGTGTAATTGTCATCCCCTTACCTCATGAATTATTATATTAATGTGTAATTGTCACCCCCTTACCTCATGAATTATTACATTAATGTGTAATTGTCATCCCCTTACCTCATGAATTATTATATTAATGTGTAATTGTCATCCCCTTACCTCATGAATTATTATATTAATGTGTAATTGTCACCCCCTTACCTCATGAATTATATATTAATGTGTAATTGTCACCCCCTTACCTCATGAATTATTATATTAATGTGTAATTGTCACCCCCTTACCTCATGAATTATTATATTAATGTGTAATTGTCATCCCCTTACCTCATGAATTATTATATTAATGTGTAATTGTCACCCCTTACCTCATGAATTATATTAATGTGTAATTGTCACCCCTTACCTCATGAATTATTATATTAATGTGTAATTGTCATCCCCTTACCTCATGAATTATTATATTAATGTGTAATTGTCACCCCTTACCTCATGAATTATTACATTAATGTGTAATTGTCATCCCCTTACCTCATGAATTATTATATTAATGTGTAATTGTCATCCCCTTACCTCATGAATTATTATATTAATGTGTAATTGTCACCCCCTTACCTCATGAATTATTACATTAATGTGTAATTGTCATCCCCTTACCTCATGAATTATTACATAAATGTGTAATTGTCATCCCCTTACCTCATGAATTATTACATAAATGTGTAATTGTCATCCCCTTACCTCATGAATTATTACATAAATGTGTAATTGTCATCCCCTTACCTCATGAATTATTACATAAATGTGTAATTGTCATCCCCTTACCTCATAAATTATTATATTAATGTGTAATTGTCATCCCCTTACCTCATGAATTATTACATAAATGTGTAATTGTCATCCCCTTACCTCATGAATTATTACATAAATGTGTAATTGTCATCCCCTTACCTCATAAATTATTACATAAATATGTAATTGTCATCACCTTACCTCATGAATTATTACATAAATGTGTAATTGTCATCACCTTACCTCATGAATTATTACATAAATGTGTAATTGTCATCCCCTTACCTCATGAATTATTACATTAATGTGTAATTGTCATCCCCTTACCTCATGAATTATTACATAAATGTGTAATTGTCATCACCTTACCTCATGAATTATTACATTAATGTGTAATTGTCATCCCCTTACCTCATGAATTATTATATTAATGTGTAATTGTCATCCCCTTACCTCATGAATTATTATATTAATGTGTAATTGTCATCCCCTTACCTCATGAATTATTACATTAATGTGTAATTGTCATCCCCTTACCTCATGAATTATTATATTAATGTGTAATTGTCATCACCTTACCTCATGAATTATTACATAAATGTGTAATTGTCATCCCCTTACCTCATGAATTATTATATTAATGTGTAATTGTCATCCCCTTACCTCATGAATTATTATATCAATGTGTAATTGTCATCACCTTACCTCATGAATTATTATATTAATGTGTAATTGTCATCCCCTTACCTCATGAATTATTACATAAATGTGTAATTGTCATCCCCTTACCTCATGAATTATTATATTAATGTGTAATTGTCACCCCCTTACCTCATGAATTATTATATTAATGTGTAATTGTCATCCCTTACCTCATGAATTATTATATTAATGTGTAATTGTCATCCCCTTACCTCATGAATTATTACATAAATGTGTAATTGTCATCCCCTTACCTCTTGAATTATTATATTAATGTGTAATTGTCATCACCTTACCTCTTGAATTATTATTACATAAATGTGCAATTGCCATTCCCTTACCCATGGATTACTATATAAATGTGTAATTGTCACCCCCTTACCTCATGAATTATTATGACATAATGTGTAATTGTTATCCAGTTACCTCATGAATTATTACATAATTGTGTAATTGTCATCCCCATTACCTCTTGAATTATTACATAAATGTGTAATTGTTATCCAGTTACCTCATGAATTAAATAAATTTGACCCTTCTGATTTTATTTTTTATCTCAAAAACTATAAACTTTTTGCATAGGCATGTGTATTAAAATATTGTTGGCATTGATGTAACAATCATTTTGATATATAGATTATGGGTCAAAGTCACAGATACAAAGAATAACTGAAATGGTTAATTATCTTGAAAAGTATTAAATTTTTGTAAAGACATGTATATTAGAATGTTATAGGTATTGATGGTCATTTTGATGTATAGAAAAAGGTCCTGGGTTTAAATGTCAAGGTCACAGATTCAAAAAAATACCAAAGTGGTTAATTATCTCAAAAACGATATAGTTTTTTGTATTATGTTACAATAGGAACACCAACCCGGCTTTTTGCGAGAATTGTGTTTCGGTTTTACAATTTCTTATCCTTCCGCCATTTTGAAAATTGAGATTACTTTTTGACAAGTGTCTGATGGCCGAAAAAGTCCCCCGTGTTTAAACTAATGATAAAACATTATAAAATATAGTTCAGCACTGTGCACCAGTGGATTATATGCCGGAATAACCAATATTTTAGAATTTGGGTTTCAATTTGATATAAAACATTATTATTCACATAAAATATTCGATTTCTTGACGCCAATTGATGTCTCGACAGAAACCCTAAGAATTTTTTGTCAATCTTCAAAACTTGGACACTTTTTGTATAAAGAAAGTTATCACTCGATATTTTGTAAAACATACAATAACACATTCAGAATGAATTCAACCTAAAATCTTTCTGGTGCATCAGGTGTAAATATCTTAAAACAGCGAAAATCTGGATGGTACATTTGGTTGTCAATGTAAACAAATATGGCTGCCCCCGCGGTGATCGGTGTACCAATGTCAAGTTGGAAATGACATTGCAACGTGTTTAAATTATATTCATGCAATACCGGTTTGGAGAATCATTAAGTCACATGTTCAAATCACCATGTTTCGCAAGTTTTCAATAAAAATTCTTAGACAAGGTAATATAATCCAAACACTGATCAGTTACCTACATGTCAAACCTTGCATGCATACACTATCAAGAGTTGTCTCTCTTTAATTGCATTTTTGCACTCTCTCCCGCTCTGTGTGTGTGTGTGTGTGTGTGTGTGTGTGTGTGTGTGTGTGTGTGTGCATGCGTGAGAGAGAGAGAGAGAGAAAGAGATGTTCAGTAGAGCATATTTTGAAACACCATAAGTCATAAGATTACCCTTCACAATCAATGCAACCAGTATATTCTCCAAGAAGTTATTTATCTAAAATGGGCATATTATGACCATACAATAACTTGCATATGTAACTGTGCCCAACTGAATGTTCACATAAATATAATAAATACCCACTATCCTAATTCAGTATAACCTGCTATAAAGTCCACCTCTGTATAAAGTCCACCTGTCTATAGCAACCGATCTGAAGTAATCCCAATGGATTTTACTATATAATGACCCTCTATATAAATTCCAGCTGTCTAATGTGAAGACCACCCTTTTTAGTCCCAAATGACTACTTAACCTGTCTATAAAGTCCACTTTTTTAATCAACTTTATTTTAGTTTTTTTTTTATAATTTTAGTCTAAAAGTGTATGATAAAAATTAACCAAGTACATTGTAAATAATATATTCTTAATGCATTAAGATTAGAAATATATCATTAATATATATATATTTGTTGCAAAATGTATAATTGAGTTATAATAAGTAAAAAATTGAGGAATAAATATGTGAAGTCCTTATTCTTATGTCAATGACTGAAGTCATTAGATCAGAAGGTGTAACTAGTCTTTGTTATAACAATAATAACTTTATTGGCATAAAGCAAATTACATGCTTGTAACCTAACTATTTACAATATTGGATTAACTAGTCTTTGTTATTTAGTGGTAGTTTACTATACCTTTTTTTTAATTACTGTAGATCACTTATTTTTCGCGAGTAGAAAATTTCGCGTCAAGACCACCTAGGCCTTATTTACAAATATTTGAATTCGCGTTTGGAATCTTATTAAATACTACATATGTATATGTCATTATAGAAGTATCTGAGTGATGGAAATGTTCGCGTGATAATTGAATTCGCGATTGGGATGAATCGCGAATTTACACGAAAATAAATCTTTCACAAAATAAAAGTGATCTACAGTAGTGACATCCTGCAATTTAAGAAATCAAGGACATTAGTCAAGTGTATACTGATAGATCAACTGTAACCATGTAATCAGATGTACAGTCCATTAAGATTATAATGCACTTTTGAAGTATTTTTTATAATTAATTCTAAATAATTATTTTTACAAAATTTACAAAAAGGTATTTAAGAGATATTATTTTCATTCATTTGTACCAGTATCAACAATGCATGTTTAAGGTGATCCTCTATATAAAGTCCACCTGCCTATTAAGTCCACTTGCTCAGTCTCCTGGGTGGTCTTTATACACAGGTTATTCTGTATACCAGATTTCAGGTTTGATGGATGTCATGATGTTGTTTTGCTTGCCATTACCAAATCAAGTATTAACATATTTAAAATGTGTGGGCAGAAATGGGCATAACAAGACCTCGCTATACAAAAAATTGAAACAAGTACATCTGTTGTCTTATTGCATTGGCTGCCCGTGTGTGTATATCGGGTGTGTGACCATTTATTCAGTAAAAATATATTATATAAACACATTGCACATGTATGGAGCTGTTTCAAAAGTCAACACCAGTGTCATCCATCCTTTGCAAAATTTTCAAAAACAACACTTGAGGAAAGAAGATTGTTTTACCTTGAACTTTTATGTTTGTATGGTTCATCTATTCAATTGGAAGTGTAATTATTTTTATGATATGTGGTAAGCATATGATATTTCTCCCTTTTAGTCTTGAAGCAATGATAGAGTATGCAGTCAATGCCATTTGAGAATATGGGTTTTTGAAAACGGGCCATATATCCATAAGTAGCATTTTAGTAAACAGATTTAATTTATTAATGGTTGCATTTTAAATTTGAGATTTAACTAGCCAGTTATGTACTGTTTTAGTTTTGGATTTAGAAATTATTTTCCTTTGTTACTTTAATTTGAAATACCATATGCAAATGCACATTCTACTTTTATCTGCATACTTAATTAAAACAAAGGGAATTGGGCATTGTAAAATGTGACAAGTTTAATAGGTGTTTGTTGACTTCTTAGTTTATTAGAAGTGCAATAACTAACCTTCTAATTTTACATGGCTTTTGGGAATTTCATAATCAGTGGTCTCAAACTGGCAATTTAAGTGACCTTGCCTCTTGTTTTTTTCACTTTTCAGTGGTTTTTATGGTTTGTTGCTGGTTGAATGAAATTGAATCTTTTCAACTGCATATATTCCATTTTTAGTGAAAGCTCAAGTAAACACTGTATTTAAATCAACTTGCATGACTTAAATGGCTATGTTCCTTGAAGTTTTAGCCAATATCTCTGTATTGTATACATTGCTGTAACTGTCATGAAAAATGTTCAGAAATTTCTCCTGGAACTGAAATTTAATATTTTAGCTAGAAGAAAATATTTATTAGGCCATGAAAGGCACATTATTTCAGTCTATCTGAAATATAAACACTAGACAACACCAAAATTAACAAATAATATTATATATTTTTGCTACATTATTTAACAAATTTATCATTTCTTGTTATATTTAAACATAAACAGTTTATTGGCAAATCAGAATTTAAATTTAAATCAAATTGACTAAATAAGGGACAGTATAAATTTTCCAGACATTTAATTTTTGGAATAAAGTACATGTATATACATTGTATCTTCACTTTCAAGTGCTGGTTTAGTTGCTTACCCAGGATTAATAGTTTAAGGGAAACATTAATGGTTATATTAAAGTCATTGTTTAATCATATTAATGCATTTACCTGTAGGAAATTTAACATGGGTTGGGGTTAGAGTGAAAAAGTATAGGACTGTGACAGTGGCCAAGCCAAAGTTTATACCATGTGCTTGTTAGGCTAGTGTATGTATAGGGTATGTTTTCAAAGTAAAATGCACCCTCTGTCTCTTTCAGTTTGATATGGAAGAATAATTCACTTTCAACTTTATTGATTTTGTGACCAGGTGGTTAATATCAGCTTGTAATGACTGAAAATTACAAGGCAAAAGCAGAAAGGTTGCCACAGTTAAGAAGTGAAGACCTTCAAGCCTCTGGGGCCCAAATCGCATATCCTAAATAAACGGATTTATCTATTGTCATTAATTCCACAATTCATCTAACACTTATAATACATCGTGGGTGGTCATTCAACATAGATTTTATGCATGTGGTTGTCGTGTGGATTTTTAGTTTGTGAAATGAACGGTCGAAGCAGCATATTGCCGAGTTTTAATATGGGGACTGAAAGTAGGGCCTAATTAGATGGAAATGGACCCGACCTGTACCTAAGAATCCGGACTGACTGCGATTTTTTACACCTTTAAAACTTGGACACTTTATGTGTAAAGAAAATTATTTGATGAATTATATATCAAATTGTGCATTGCAAAAAATCTTTCTTTTGATATAAAAATACCTGTACCTGTTTTCAAGTTTAGAGTAAATTTTGTTCTTTATTATCCCTCCGCCACCAGTGGTTAGGGGGTATATACATGTAGTAATACTTTTGTCTGTGTGCGCGGGTCTGTCCCAATCGGTTTCCGTGCATTTAAAAGAGATCCGATTGAGCTGAAACTTGGTCAGTTGATTTGTAATGGTGATGGGTGGTGTGGGATTGCTCGACAGTGTAATCGTTGTAATCGTGCATCCAAGATGGCCGATGTGACTAAAAATAGACTTTTTCACCCGATTTAAGGTTTCCGTGCATTTAAAAGAGAACCGTACATTCGATTGAGCTGAAACTTGGTCAGTTGATTTGTAATGGTGATGGGTGGTGTGGAGTTGCTCGACAGTGTAATCGTTGTAATCATGCATCAAAGATGGCCGACGTGACTAAAAATAGACTTTTTCACCCGATTTAAGGTTTCCGTGCATTTAAAAGAGAACCGTACATTCGATTGAGCTGAAACTTGGTCAGTTGATTTGTAATGGTGATGGGTGGTGTGGGATTGCTCGACAGTGTAATCGTTGTAATCATGCATCAAAGATGGCCGACGTGACTAAAAATAGACTTTTTCACCCGATTTAAGGTTTCCGTGCATTTAAAAGAGAACCGTACATTCGATTGAGCTGAAACTTGGTCAGTTGATTGTTATGGTGATGGGTGGTGTGAAATTGCTCAACATTGTAATCACGCATCCAAGATGGCTGCCATTACTAAAAAAAGACTTTTCACTTGATTCATGGTTTCTGTGCATTTAAAAGAGAACCGTACATCCGATTGAGCTGAAACTTCGTCAGTTGATTTGTTATGATGGTGGGTGGTGTGGGATTGCTCGACAGTGTAATCGTGCATCCAAGATGGCCGACGTTACTAAAAATAGACTTTTTCACCCAATTTAAGGTTTCTGTTCATTTAAAAGAGAACCGTACATCTGATTGAGCTAAAACTTGATCAGTTGATTTGTTATGGTAATAGGCGGTGTGGAGTTGCTTGACAGCATAATTGTGCATCCAAGATGGCCACCATTACTAAAAAAAGACTTTTTCACCCAATTTATGGTTTCCATGCATTTGTAAGAAAACTACATCTGATTGAGCTGAAACTTGGTCAGTTGATTTGTTATTGTGATAAGTGGTGTGGGATTGCTCAACAGCTTAATTGTGCATCCAAGATGGCCATCATTACTAAAAATAGACTTTTCACCTGATTCATGGTTTCCGTGCATTTACAAGAAAACCGTACATCCGATTGAGCTGGAACGTCGTCAGTTGATTTGATATGGCGGTGATTGGGGTGGGATTGGTTGACATCATAATTGTGCATCCAAGATGGCCGCTGTTACTAAAAATAGACTCTTCCACCTGATTCATGGTTTCAGTGCATTTACAAGAAAACCGTACATCCGATTGAGCTGAAACTTGGGTCAGTTCATTTATTTTGGTGGTGATTGGTTTGGGATTGCTTGACAGCATAATTATGCATCCAAGATGGCCACTCTTACTAAAAAAAGACTTTCACTGGACTCATGGTTTCCGTGCATTTAAAAGAAAATTGTACATCCAAAAAAGCTGAAACTTGGTCAGTTGATTTATTGTGGTGGTGAGTGTTGTGGGATTGCTTGACAGCCTAATAGCATATCCAAGATGGCCACTGTTACTATAAATAGCAAAAACCTATAAATGCACATTACAGCCTTATTTATGTATCAAGTTTTGTTGAAAATTTAAAAATTTAAATATAGAAAAAAGAACTTGGGTCATTGAACATATACAACAGGTTTTTCTGGATTTTTTTTAGTTTTACTTTGTATAGAATTCACTGATGTTCACCACTGCGGGGGGATAGTGTTCTTTGAACACCTTGTTATATTTTTTGTTATTATTATTTGTGATATTTTTCTATTAAATTTGAGCAATAAAGTCTTTAAATTTAAGTAAATAAATAATTAATTAAGGTAAGTATGAGTTTTTCTTTTAAGTCAACATGTGTAACAGAATAGCCATTGGCAAAGAATTAAATACCTGGTCACCTGTAATTGACTTTAATTCAAATCTTCCCGGTAACACTGTGTGTGTGTCTTGATTGTTTAATGAAGCCAGGCCCCAATTCCTTATTTATTGATATAATTGTACATGTTTACTGGTACCTATGTTTATATGTTAAATAAGAAAGTGCCGCCATTAAAAACACTACTTATATATTTCTAGCTAAGAGGTCATTCAGTGCCTCGATTCTGTCAGGTTTGAGTAAAAAGTGACAGGATTTGACAATCACTAATCTGGATATTAATAAAATCTATTAAAATTTTAATTGCAATTCCAACATTATGTTTAGATTTCAAAACATAACACAATAAATACGAATATTCTTTCAAAAAAGTTCAAACAGCCGGGGACAGTCCCAGTTATTGACCAATACTATCGAATGCACAACCAGGTGTCATTCTGAACAATATAATATGGTGATATTTTAACAATAGATTGGGAATTTTAACATAACTTTTGGCACTTCCCGTAAGCTGGTTAGTGCCCTAATTTATGACTGCATATATAAGTGGCAACTCGGGATTTGCGCTAAAATATAATTGCGCGAAAATAAGTACATTTACAGTGTTAAAATATTCTAGGTATTGATGCGACGATCATTTTGATTTATAGATTTAGGGTCATGGGTTCAAAGGTCAAGGTGAAAGAAGCAAAAGAATACTGCAATGATTATTTATTTGGAAAACTATAAACTTTTTGCATAGGCATGTATATTAGAATATTATAATACCTAATTAGAAAACTACGATACTAGCTGTAATTTGATTGGATCATTAGATCATGTGATCAAAGTGAGAAAACATTGTGTATCCCTATGAAAACGTCATATCCCACCCCTTTGGAACACACACTGACGTTACAATGATATGATGTCATCGATAGAAAAAATCAGTCACGATGTTCTAGCATTTGCCTCTGCTGAGTTCCGATAGGAGAAAAAGCAATGAATCGGAGAAGGACTGATTTTTTCAGGCTGTCTTTTTTAAAATATTTTTCTTTCTTTCTTATTACCATGTTTATCTTTCGGTATAATAAACAATTTATTGCCTTTGTTTGAGGGAGATATGAACATTTGTTCACCTTAACAAGTCACATTGTCAAATATGACTTGTTTGGTGAACAAATGTTCATATCTCCCTCACTCAAAGGCAATAAAAGTATATTATAGGTGTTGACACAATAATGATTTTGATATATAAGCTCAAGGTCACAGATGCAAAATAATACGAAAAAGTTAATTATCTCAAAACTATCAACTTTTTGTATATGCATGCATATTATAATATTGTAAGTATTGACACAATGATCGTTTTGATATATAAATAAAGGTCATTGGCTCAGAGGTCAAGGTCGCAGATGTGGAAGAGTATTGAAATTATTAATTATCTGGAAAACTACATTTTTGTAGGGGCATGTATATTAGAATATGTAGGTATTGAGACTTGACACAATGATGATTTTGCTATATAGATGAAGGTCATGGGTTCAAAGGTGATGCAAGGTCACAGATGGGAAAGAATACTGAAATGGTTAATTATCCCAAAAACATTTTGTATCGAAATGTATATTAGAATATTGTAGGTATTGATACAACCATCATTTAGATATAAAGATCAAGGTCATAGGTTCAGAGGTCAAGTATGTAGATGAAGAAAAAAATACTGAAATAGTTAATTACCTGGAAAAGCTTTCACTTTTGACTATTTGTAAAGATTTTGAGATGGGTTTTCAGCTTTTGTGTTTTTAAAAATAACAGCTTTTATTTATCAGGTGAGCATATCAGGCCCAATGGGCTTCTTGTTTATTTTATATTTCAGGCAGCAGGTCAGTCAGAAGACCGTTTTGTGGAGTAAGTAATCACTTTTTTATCAGTTAATCTGCTGGTCTACCATAAATTGTAATATTTTGGTAAGAAGATATTTTGGAGATTTACTCTCAAAATGTTGTGTAATTTTGGTGTGTTTAATTTTGCAACTTCTCTGAATAAGGGGTTTTATTTTTAGAACTTCACTGACTTAGATGTTTAACAGACAGCATAGAGTTGTGAAAATGTCTCACAGAGATATCAGTATAAGACAAACATACTGTATTACAGGCCATCAGTTTTCAATCACATGTTACAGCTTTATATTGACATTTCTTTCTTTAGGACATGTATTATTTTGGATGTTCAATTTTGACATGTTTAAGTTAGGTGCCAAATAATCCAAAATTAAACTACAACCAACATTTCCTTGTTTATGGTATTGCCTGAATAGTTAAATTTCAATTACTGGTGTATATCATTCTTAATATTAACATTTGTGATGTTACAATGTATTTAACTCTGTTTAAGAGCAAATGTAACTAGAGATTGTAACTGATATACCAGTTACGTATGATTCCCCAACATCAATAAATAATATATGGCATATATGCGGTTAAAAGATCCTAGGGTCTTATTTCTTTTTAGGGTTTTCAACTGTCCCAGAATATGAGTGTTGTTAATCTTGATCACTCAGACGCTTTACTCTTTCCATCGTCTAAATTCTATACACAAGATTTATTCATGTTTTATATAGCACCGATCTATTTCATTTGTAAAGCTATCAATGAAATTTATCCATTGATTTCAAGTTTATTCGAGTGTTTTTAAGGGTTTTCTTATGGGAGAGACATAATATAAAAGGAAATTTAGAATATGAACATTCACGCCTGGTTCACACATTTTTAAAAGGAAAACAAATCATAGAAAACCTCAACCATAAATTGTCGGTTTTTCTAAAACCTCGTATTGCTTTAACAAACTCTGTCCCCTTTGCACTGCTCTATGACGTTGCCTATATTAATATCTTTTCATTTTTTAAAAATTAATTCGTTATACAAGGTGTAAACTATTTCCCCCAACACATGTATTTTTGCACAATTTTCTTTAAAAAATGCAACAAATATTTAAAATTTCTTAAATTATCAATTCTTGCTGTATTTTTATTTGTGAATCTTTACAAATGTATAGGTAATTTTATAATTATATCCCTCTTTCACGCTTTTCAACCAAATGGTTTTCACTTTAATTTTCCTACTTAAATGACCCTTAATTCGAAATGCAAATTCAAAAATTTGCTTATTTCGAAGCGAATTTTCATTCCAAATTACGAAATATTACGAAAATTCCAAGGTTTAAATCAAAGTGAATTTTCAGTCCAAATTATGAAAATTCCAATGTTTAAATCGAATAAGAAAATACACAAAAATTTTATCTTAAACTTGAACAATACCTGAAATAATTGATCCATCTCTTATTTGAAAAGTGTTAATAGTAACAGAGTCACGGCTTACTTGGAAGATTCATTTCCGACTAAAACTACCCATGAAAAAATAAAATCGCATCTCGTGCTATTTTCACGATTTTCACTTTGTACTCGACATACTGGTCATGAGGAAAGTGTCAGTCAGTAAAAGGAGAAATTTCTTTGGTGTAAACTTAAAAAGTGGGCAGTCTTCTACTTTTTAAGTAGATAGTCAGTGATTAACAGAATACCCCAAGCCAATTCGACATGCTTAAAGGTCACCGGTCACCAAATTTATCAATTTTGTATTTTGCATTCCTATGGGTAGAATAGTCAATATTGATGAGTCTGACGGTTTCCCACCTTACATTTACCTGTAATACACTAGGACCTTACCTAAACGAACTGCTAATACTCGGTAGTTTCCGACACCGCTCGTAACTTTCCGGCGACCTAATTGATGACGTACATGGTGTTAAGCTGCTGAGGAAAGACACATTACCTATATATGTATCCATATATTACATGTGGGTTTATGTGGTGTTTTGAAGGCTTTTAAAGTTTGATTTCAAGTCAAAATGATATATTTTGTAAAGTTTGGATATAATAAAATCACAATGACCGATGAACATGTTTTTTCAACAAAATTCAGAACAAATTAAAGCCAGATTTACACAAGTCCTTAATGCAGCTTTTTAATTGTTTTTGAATGTATTCAGATTAAACATTACGAGATAAGTCAGGGAAATAAGAGTGGTAAAATTATTGAAGACAATTCAAATTATTATGAATGAATTCAGTCAAATAAATAGATTTTAAACAATTTTTATTTTCAAAATTAATTTAGTTCCTTTATTCAATCAGTTCACCAATTCACACGTTCAAACAGAAACGTATGTCTTGTTCAAATTAACTAATCTAATTTAACTTTAATTTATTCGATTTTCAGAATCCATAAAAAATGACAAATAACCTTTACTGGGTATATCATAAAGATATACGCACGTCTCAATTAATGTTGCATATTGTAAGGTAAACTCTGTTAATTACAGGTGGTAGATGTCTAATCTAATGTAGCATATTGATAATCTCTTAATTACTGGTATATGAGGGGATGTAAATCACACTTTGAACGATATTAATTTATTGTGAATAAATGAAAGAAAGTTTCACTCGAGTTTTGAGTCCTTAGTTAGTCGGGTATCACATTTTGATGACGTTCTTTTCGTCCCATTAAAATTATTATTATTAAACTTGCTGCAAATAAGGAATAGGAAGCTATTGAATTGAAATTGTTTTCATATCTTAGTAATACTGGGGTGAAATATTTTATTTGAGAGACAATAAGAAATTATTTTTTAAACCTTTATTTTGATAGGTCTTGGACCCAGATTCTACCCGAAAACATGTTTTTTTTTGTTCATTACATGGGTAAATAATAATAATACATGTACTACTAATAATAATAATAATAAATCTTTGATTTTAATCTAAAAAGGAATTAAAAAATGGGACAATTTCTAAAACAAATATGAATTAAAATCAATTTGAGATCATAATATAGCTGTACTCTAGAGATAAAAAAAATTGGGTTTCTTTTTGTATTCCTTATGATAAATAGAAAAAATAAATAAATAAATAAATAACTTAATTAATTAATTAATTAATCAGAAATATGTAAAGATAATTAAAATTATATCAAATATTAATAAAAATTATTGTGAACAATATTTTAAATAAAACACAGAAATTTGGGTTCTTTTATTATTTGTTGTGATAAATAAATAAATAAATAAATAAATAAATAAATAACTCAAAGAGATATGTAAAGATAATTAAAATGATATTAAATATGAATGAAAATTAATGTGAACAATATTTTAAATAAAAAGCAGAAATTATTTGTTGTGATAAATAGATACAAATAAATTAAATTAAATAAATAAATAAATAAATAAATTTTGAAATAAATGTAAAATTATGTTTTGTAAAAGTATTAGTAAATAGTATATCATACTTAGAGCAAACTCAAATCATAGTTTTTTTCTTTATTTATTCTTATTATTATGTTGATTTTTTATTTATTTTTTTCAGCTGAAGGAAACTGAAATACCCGATGCTAAAAAATAAATAAATATATAAAAACACTAGAAGTTATTTCCGATAAATCTGGGTAATAAACGCAGTTCACTATACAAGCTTCATTTACTAAATAGCTGGGATAATACCTTCTGCGTCACTTCCGGTTTTGTACCCTTTTACTACCAAAGGGAGATAACACAGTTTTTCAACAGTTTCAGGACTTTAATTTACGCTGTAGAAAAGGACAGAAATGATTAAAAAATGTTATTTGTGGCTATATCAACTTTTTATGATGTAATCTTTCAGAAAATAGTACTAAAAAAAATTCGATTTTTGGTGACCGTGACCTTTAAACTTCTTTGATCTATCAAGGCAAATTGTATACATCATTGAGCTCATTGTGTAAGGTGTTAATTACAGGTGTGTGAAGTGACAAGCTGTGGTTTTAAAAATCGCCAAGTTCAGGCATTTTGTATTACAGATGAAGAAATTATGATTATGAATAAAATTTAATGAATTTTGACACGAGTTACTAGCATAGCTAGATCGGCCATAGAAACAATTCTTGTTTTCTTCAATTGCTAGCGATGTGCACAGGGAAACATCAATGGCACTTTTTGTCAACCCTTGAATGTAAACTTTAATTGGGCCTCATTATTCAATGATTTAAAGAAAACTTCAATAGAACTTTGTAAGTTACGGTGGAGTTTTTCCAAGATTTTTTTGGCCTTGACATAATCGGTGTTTAACAGGATATTTCAATGGAACCTTGTAAGTTACAGTGAATTTTCCGATTTTCTTTTTATTGCTTAAATAATGTAGTCAAACTCTAGTTTGTTAAGCTTTACATTAACATAGAAAAGTTAAAAGTATTTTAAATATTCAATGTTAATTGTTAGCAATACACTACATAATACACAACAGCATACACGTGACATCAATGGAGGAGGGCTTCACTATTAGAATTTTCTCCCGTTATCATTGTTTTGAAGCATTCGTCAGCGATCAAAACGGTTAATTCCAAATTCGGATAAATCAAATTTTTTCACCCAATCCTTTTAATTTCAATTTAAAGAGAGTTGTCTGTAATACCCTAGGGTCATTTAACCGGACATTGCCAACTGACTTGGTATTATACAAAATGTATCATTTATTCATTTATATGGTTTTACATTATTGTAAACATGCACTTACTCAACCCTTTTTTTCTATCAATTACCAGGTTTCCAAACTTAATAATCTGTTAATCAAATAGTAACACTTATTTTAATCCCAGTATACATTATTAGGAGTTTTAAACTTGCAATATTCTTTTCATTTTAAGATTTAATTTTATATATAGAAGTAGTACATGAATTCTATTGGTTGAAATTCAAACAATAGGCAAAGTTGATTGACATCACCTATACCCAATATCACAACCTGTTGTTTTGATGAGCTAATGATGTGTTGATTTTAAATTAATCCAATCATTTACCAATGTTATGTCATATTGCTAACTAAATACAGCTACTCTACAGAATTGGATAATAATAATAATAAACTTTATTAGCATAAAGTATAAAAATAATACTTATAGCACATAAACAAATACATGCATATATGACATGGCAAGACATTATAATAGTCGAAATAATATAAATAATAATCTGGTCAGAAGAACCGAAAAGTTATTACATAGTAGTACAATATGCAAAAGAAATAATACCGGTACCCTAGGGTCTTTTAACCGGACATTGCCAGCTGACTTGGTATTGTACAGATCTATTACTTTACAAGATATCATGCTTGAGTGGACTTGTTTGATGGTCACTGATCGGATTAACTCATAGGTGATAGCATTGGCTTGGTATAATTAAAGTGTCGTAACCAGCTTATGTCCATTCAGAATTGATTTCCCCGGTATTCAACTACGTAATTTAATGAGCAATTTACACCCACCCACCCACCCACCTTCAAGATAAAAAAAATGAATACATATTGCATATCTACACAGACAACAGATTATTGGTACTAAATTTCATCTTAATCCATCAAGCCTTTCCCGAGATATGCATCAGCATATGGTCTTGAGAGAATAATAATAATAACTAGAGATTGTAACTGGGATACCAGTTACGTATGATTCCCCACCAACCATAAATAGTTTATGGCATATATCTGGTGAAAAGACCCAATTGGTATAAAATTTTGTTGCCAATTTCATTACTGTGTCGCCAAAAAGGATACTTTTTGACACATACAACATTTGACGTAATACACTAGTCGAGTCGGGTACCTGCATGTGCAGGTAGTCTTACATCAAAGTTACGGCCCTTCATATATGAATTACAAGATTGAATAAAACAATAAATGAACAAGAGATGTTGTTGTTTAGTTATTAATCAAAGGTAAATTTTGTGATTTTCGCGTCACATGCGTTTTTAATGTTGTGTATATATTGCCTTGATGTACGGTTACATTCTAAAGGCAGTTGTGTTTGAAGTACATTTGTACAGCGCCGACCTGGTAAACTAAAAAAATCATACCTTGATTACATTTTTAGATTTCTTTGAAAGTTAAAGTAGATTTAAATTAAAGTTTTCGGTTAAGAAAAATCGTACATTGGAAGGCCTTCTCGGCATAGGAAGTGACGTTTTCAATGAATTTCATTAAATAAGAAAACTCGTATAACCCCTCTCAGGCCTCTGATTCGGTGTCGCCGCGTGTTACAATGAATGAACACGTATTGAAGGGTTTGCGCTGGGCATCGCCAAGGTCGCCAATTGCGATTTTTTTTCTTTAACTGGTGACAAAAAAACGGCGCTTTGCGATTTTTCTGGCCACAAGTTTTCAAAGTTCACCGGTATCTTGGTCACCAGTAATTAACAGGTGATAACACATTGATGCCAGTGACGGATCGGGGAGTGTCACTGAATAAACACAGTAATTAACGACTGGTCTTAAAGAATAAGTTGATTAAGATCCTTGTCTTAGGTGTGAATGTAAGACCTTCTAATTATGGGCAGGTAGATCCAGGTAATATAGGACCGTGTCGACATTGCATGAGGATATACCTAGGTGCCCTCCCGATGTCGTCAGACAGTATAAACACCGATGAACTCGGAATTATTGTAAAATCCAAAATAAAATATAATAAAAGTTACCCTTTGTGATGTTTATTTATATTTTTTTAAAAAGTATATTGATTAATAATCGTGATTCAATGCGCAATACACATCGTATTTTAATTTCGCGACTTATATCGGTTATTCCTATATGTTTGAGGTTCATGTTAATAACGATATATCTACTCAGTCAAAATATATAAATTTTTGTATTTGGCAATGTTCATAGAAATGGTACATTAAATTGAAATGTTTACAACAAAATAATTATCCTATAATATACAAAATGGTAGTTATAATAAATTAATTTTATTTACAATTTTTGCCTTAACTTTACGAGTATGATTTCGGGAAAAATAAATATTGGTGCCTCATAGATCGTGATCACGACTAAGGGAACAAAATAGTTTTTAAAAAATGTTCTAAATTTCATTTCAAATTTTAATATAATTCTTATCTTATGCATCACCATAGCGTCAATTTTCCAATATATTTCAACACACTATATAAAGTCCGGTTAAAGGGACAAAGACATACCGGTCATTACGAAAGTGTCAGTCAGTAAAAGGAGAAATTTCATTGGTGTTAACTTTAAAAGTGGGAAGTCTTCTACTTCCACAGTCAGTGATTAACAGAATACCCCGAAGCCATTTCGACACGCTTAACCTTCTTCGATCTATCAAGGCAAATTATATACACCATTCAGCTCATTGTGTAAGGTTTGAATAACAGGCGTGTGACGTGACAAGCTGTGGTTTTAAAAATCGCGAAGTTTTTGATGGTCACTAATCGGATTAACTCATAGGTGAAAGCATTTGCTTGGTATGATTAAAGTGTCGTAACCAGCTTATGTCCATTCAGAATTAGTTTCCCCGGGTATTTAACTACGTATTCAATTAAGCAATTTACACCCACCCACCACCTTCAAGATAACGAAAATGAACACGTCTTAATTATCTACACATACAACAGATTATTGGTACCAAATTTCATCTAAATCCATCAAGCCGTTCCCGAGATAGGCTGCATCATATGGTCCTGGCGGAATAATAATAATAAAAATAAAAATAAAAATAAAAATAATAATAATAATAATAAGAAACAGAACGAAAACAATATGATTCCCCACCTTCGGTGGTGGGGAATCATAATAACTAGAGATTGTAACTGGGATACCAGTTACGTATGATTCCCCACCATCCATAAATAGTTTATGGCATATATCTGGTGAAAAGACCCAATTGGTGTAAAATTTTGTTGCCAATTTCATTACTGTGTCGCCAAAAAGTATACTTTTTGACACATACAACATTTGACGTAATACACTAGTCGAGTCGGGTACCTGCATGTGCAGGTAGTCTTACATCAAAGTTACGGCCCTTCATATATGAATTACAAGATTGAATTAAACAATAAATGACCAAGAGATGTTGTTGTTTAGTTATTAATCAACAGGTAAATTTTGTGATTTTTAATTAACAGGTGATAACACATTGATGCCAGTGACTGAGTGACGGATCGGCGAGTGTCACTGAATAAACACAGTAATTAACGACTGGTCTTAAAGATTGAGTTGTTTAAGATCCTTGTCTTAGGTGTGAATGTAAGACCTTCTAATTATGGGCAGGTAGATCCAGGTAATATAGGACCGTGTCGACATTGCATGAGGATATACCTAGGTGCCCTCCCGATGTCGTCAGACAGTATAAACACCGATGAACTCGGAATTATTGTAAAATCCAAAATAAAATATAATAAAAGTTACCCTTTGTGATGTTTATTTAATATTTTTTTAAATAGACACAGTAATCAACGACTGGTCTTAAACTATGAGTTGATTAAGATCGTTGTCTTAGGTGTGAATGTAAGACCTTCTAATTATAAGCAGGTAGATCCAGGTAATATTGGAGCGTGTCGGCATTGCCTGAGGATATACCCAGGTGCCCTTCTGATGTTGTCAGACAGTATAAACACTGATGGACTCGGAATTATTGTAAATCCAAAATAAAATATAATAAAAGTTGCCCTTTGTGATGTTTATTTAATATTTTTTTAAAAAGTTTATTGATTGATAATTGTGATTCAATGCACATCGTAGGAGGCCATCTGTTTGTATTTTAATTACGCGACTTATATAGGTTATTCCTATATGTTTGAGGTTCATGATCATAACAATATATCTTCTCAGTCAAAATATATGAATTTTTGTAGAATATTTTGTCTCGGTCAAGAATATTCCTCATTTTTTCGTATATATATATATATATACAAAATAATTATTCTATAATATGCAAAATGGTAGCTATATTAACTTAATTTATTTACAATTTTTGCCTAATTTTTACGAGTATGATTTCGGGAAAAATAAATAGTGGTGCCTCATAGATCGTGATCACGACTAAGGGAACAAAATAGATTTTAAAAAATGTTCTAAATTTTATTTTAAAGTTTAATATAATTCTCATCTTACGTATCACCATAGCATAAATTTTCTAATATACGGTATTTAACCACACTATATAAAGTCCGGTTAAAGGAAAACACGACATACCGGTCATTAGGAAAGTGTCAGTCAGTAAAAGGAGAAATTTCATTGGTGTAAACTTAAAAAGTGGGCAGTGTCAGTGATTAACAGAATACCCCCAAGCCATTTCGACATGCTTAACCTTCTTCGATCTATCAAGGTAAATTGTATACACCATTCAGCTTATTGTGTAAGGTTTTAATTATAGGCGTGTGACGTGACAAGCTGTGGTTTTAAAAATTGCCAAGTTTTTACGGTCACTAATCAGATTAACTCATAGGTGAAAGCATTTGCTTGGTATAATTAAAGTGTCGTAACCAGCTTATGTTTATTCAGAATTGGTTTCCCCGGGTACATGTATTTAACTACATAACTACATATTAGTTAAGCAATTTACATGACCCACCCACCTTCAAGATAAGAAAAATGAACACGTCTTGACTATCTACACAGACAATGGATTATTGGTACCAAATTTCATCTAAATGTATCAAGCCTTTCCCGAGATATGCATCAGTATATGGTCTTGAGAGAATAATAATAATAATAATAAGAAGAAGAAACATAAGAAAACAATATGATTCCCAACCTTCAGTGGTGGGGAATCATAATAATAAACAGAAAGAAAACAATATGATTCCCCACCTTCTGTGGTGGGTAATCATAATTATAAAAGTATAATAACCATTGCTAAAATTATGTCCTTCATTTGTTGCTAATTCATATACATACAACATCATTGAGTGGCTGTTCCATAGATTGTAAAAGTGTAGCATCAATGGTTTTAATTTTTTCATTATTAAAAACCCAAAATAAGATTTTCAAAAAAAAAAAAACAAGAATCAGAAATGTATATTTAACCATAGAACACTTTATTTTCATGAAATGTTTTTTCTCTGTAACTATGTTACTATACATGTAACCATTGTCACCTATGTGATGTTTGTGATGACTTTTTATGTAACTATTGTGATCTATGTAACGTTTGTGATGACCATACATGTAATTATTGTGACCTATGTGATGTTTGTGATGACCATACATGTAACCATTGTGACCTATGTGATGTTTGTGATGACCATACATGTAACCATTATGACCCTTGTGATGTTTGTGATGACTTTTCGTGTAACCATGGTGACCTATGTGATGTTTGTGATGACTTTTCATGTACCCATCGTGACCTATGTAATGTTTGTGATGACTTTTCATGTACCCATTGTGACCTATGTGATGACAATACATGTAACTATTGTGACCTATGTGATGTTTGTGATGACCCATTGTGACCTATGTGATGTTTGTGATGACTTTTCATGTAACCATTGTGACCTATGTGATGTTTGTGATGACTATACATGTAACCATTGTGATCTATGGGGTGTTTGTGATGACTTTTTATGTAACCGTTGTGACCTATGTGATGTTTGTGATGACCATACATGTAACCATTTTGACCTACCCGGTATGTGATTTTTGTGATGACTATACATATAACCATTGTGACCTATGTGATGTTTGTGATGACTATACATATAACCATTGTGACCTATGTGATGTTTTTGATGACTATACATGTAACCATTGTGACCTATGTGATGTTTGATGAGTTTCCATTGTGACCTATGTCATGTTTGTGATGACTTTTCATGTGACCTATGTCATGTTTGTGATGACCATACATATAACCATTTTTGACCTTTGTGATGTTTTTGATGACATATGTAATGTTTGTGATGTCTTTTCATGTGTCCTATGTGATGTTTGTGATGACTATACATGGGGCCATTGTGACCACTGTGATGACAATACATGTATCCTTTGAGACCAATGCGATGACTATGGTAACAATGGGTTAACAATAGTTTTCTGTTTTGTGAATCAGTAATTTTGTTTTGTAGGTAATTATGCACGTTCACACAAGGGTGGATATAAATACAGACCAGATTTTGGGTATGTTTATATGTTTATAATAAGATCTTAAGTCTGACAAGCTTACATGAACCTATATTTCAAAAGAGATATTGCAATAGTCTTCCAATTTTGATTACCATCCATTCATTAAAGTTCTGTCCATCTGTCCTTCCATCCCACCTCTTCCCTAGAGTGCAATTCACTGAAGTTCTGTCCATCTGTCCTTCCATTCCACCTCTTCTCTAAAGTGCCTTTCACTGAAGTTCTGTCCCTCTGTCCTTCCATCCCACCTCTTCTCTAAAGAGCCTTTCACTGAAGTTCTGTCCATCTGTCCTTCCATCCCACCTCTTCCCTAAAGTAGCCTTTCACTGAAGTTCTGTCCATCTGTCCTTCCATCCCACCTCTTCTCTAAAGTGCCTTTCACTGAAGTTCTGTCCATCTGTCCTTCCATCCCACCTCTTCCTAGAGCCTTTCACTGAAGTTCTGTCATCTGTCCTTCCATCCCACCTCTTCCCTAGAGTGCCTTTCACTGAAGTTCTGTCCATCTGTCCTTCCATCCCACCTCTTCCCTAGAGTGCAATTCACTGAAGTTCTGTCCATCTGTCCTTCCACCCACCTCTTCCTAGAGTGCAATTCACTGAAGTTCTGTCCATCTGTCCTTCCATCCCACCTCTTCTCTAAGTGCCTTTCACTGAAGTTCTGTCCATCTCCTTCCATCCCACCTCTTCTAGAGTGCCTTTCACTGAAGTTCTGTCCATCTGCCCTTCCATCCCACCTCTTCTCTAAAGTGCCTTTCACTGAAGTTCTGTCCATCTGTCCTTCCATCCCACCTCTTCCCTAGAGCCTTTCACTGAAGTTCTGTATCTGTCCTTCCATCCCACCTCTTCCCTAGAGTGCCTTTCACTGAAGTTCTGTCCATCTGTCCTTCCATCCACCTCTTCCCTAGAGTGCTTCACTGAAGTTCTGCCATCTGTCCTTCCATCCCACCTCTTCTCTAGAGTGCCTTTCACTGAAGTTCTGTCCATCTGTCCTTCCATCCCACCTCTTCTCTAAAGTGCCTTTCACTGAAGTTCTGTCCATCTGTCCTTCATCCCACCTCTTCTCTAAAGAGCCTTTCACTGAAGTTCTGTCCATCTGTCCTTCCATCCCACCTCTTCTCTAAAGAGCCTTTCACTGAAGTTCTGTCCATCTGTCCTTCCATCCCACCTCTTCTCTAAAGAGCCTTTCACTGAAGTTCTGTCCATCTGTCCTTCCATCCACCTCTTCTCTAAAGAGCCTTTCACTGAAGTTCTGTCCATCTGTCCTTCCATCCCACCTCTTCTCTAAAGAGCCTTTCACTGAAGTTCTGTCCATCTGTCCTTCCATCCCACCTCTTCTCTAAAGAGCCTTTCACTGAAGTTCTGTCCATCTGTCCTTCCATCCCACCTCTTCTCTAAAGAGCCTTTCATTGAAGTTCTGTCCATCTGTCCTTCCATCCCACCTCTTCTCTAAAGAGCCTTTCATTGAAGTTCTGTCCATCTGTCCTTCCATCCCACCTCTTCTCTAAAGAGCCTTTCACTGAAGTTCTGTCCATCTGTCCTTCCATCCCACCTCTTCTCTAAAGAGCCTTTCACTGAAGTTCTGTCCATCTGTCCTTCCATCCCACCTCTTCTCTAAAGAGCCTTTCACTGAAGTTCTGTCATCTGTCCTTCCATCCCACCTCTTCTCTAAAGAGCCTTTCACTGAAGTTCTGTCCATCTGTCCTTCCATCCCACCTCTTCTCTAAAGAGCCTTTCACTGAAGTTCTGTCCATCTGTCCTTCCATCCCACCTCTTCTCTAAAGAGCCTTTCACTGAAGTTCTGTCCATCTGTCCATCCCACCTCTTCTCTAAAGAGCCTTTCACTGAAGTTCTGTCCATCTGTCCTTCCATCCCACCTCTTCTCTAAAGAGCCTTTCACTGAAGTTCTGTCCATCTGTCCTTCCATCCCACCTCTTCTCTAAAGAGCCTTTCACTGAAGTTCTGTCCATCTGTCCTTCCATCCCACCTCTTCTCTAAAGTGCCTTTCACTGAAGTTCTGTCCATCTGTCCTTCCATCCCACCTCTTCTCTAAAGAGCCTTTCACTGAAGTTCTGTCATCTGTCCTTCCATCCCACCTCTTCTCTAAAGAGCCTTTCACTGAAGTTCTGTCCATCTGTCCTTCCATCCCACCTCTTCTCTAAAGAGCCTTTCACTGAAGTTCTGTCATCTGTCCTTCCATCCCACCTCTTCTCTAAAGAGCCTTTCACTGAAGTTCTGTCCATCTGTCCTTCCCACCTCTTCTCTAAAGAGCCTTTCACTGAAGTTCTGTCCATCTGTCCTTCCATCCCACCTCTTCTCTAAAGTGCCTTTCACTGAAGTTCTGTCCATCTGTCCTTCCATCCCACTCTTCTCTAAAGAGCCTTTCATTGAAGTTCTGTCCATCTGTCCTTCCATCCCACCTCTTCTTAAAGAGCCTTTCACTGAAGTTCTGTCCATCTGTCCTTCCATCCCACCTCTTCTCTAAAGAGCCTTTCATTGAAGTTCTGTCCATCTGTCCTTCCATCCCACCTCTTCTCTAAAGAGCCTTTCACTGAAGTTCTGTCCATCTGTCCTTCCATCCCACCTCTTCTCTAAAGAGTCTTTCAAGTTCTGTCCATCTGTCCTTCCATCCACCTCTTCTCTAAAGAGCCTTTCACTGAAGTTCTGTCCATCTGTCCTTCCATCCACCTCTTCTCTAAAGAGCCTTTCACTGAAGTTCTGTCCATCTGTCCTTCCATCCCACCTCTTCTCTAAAGAGCCTTTCACTGAAGTTGTCATCTGTCCTTCCATCCCACCTCTTCTCTAAAGAGCCTTTCACTGAAGTTCTGTCCATCTGTCCTTCCATCCCACCTCTTCTCTAAAGTGCCTTTCACTGAAGTTGTCCATCTGTCCTTCCATCCCACCTCTTCTCTAAAGAGCCTTTCACTGAAGTTATGTCCATCTGTCCTTCCATCCCACCTCTTCTCTAAAGAGCCTTTCATGAAGTTCTGTCTATCTGTCCTTCCATCCCACCTCTTCTCTAAAGAGCCTTTCACTGAAGTTCTGTCCATCTGTCCTTCCATCCCACCTCTTCTCTAAAGTGCCTTTCACTGAAGTTCTGTCATCTGTCCTTCCCACCTCTTCTCTAAAGAGCCTTTCATTGAAGTTCTGTCCATCTGTCCTTCCATCCCACCTCTTCTCTAAAGAGCCTTTCACTGAAGTTCTGTCCATCTGTCCTTCCATCCCACCTCTTCTCTAAAGTGCCTTTCACTGAAGTTCTGTCCATCTGTCCTTCCCACTTCTTCTCTAAAGAGCCTTTCATTGAAGTTCTGCCCATCTGTCCTTCCATCCCACCTCTTCTCTAAAGAGCCTTTCACTGAAGTTCTGTCCATCTGTCCTTCCATCCCACCTCTTCTCTAAAGAGCCTTTCATTGAAGTTCTGTCCATCTGTCCTTCCATCCCACCTCTTCTCTAAAGAGCCTTTCACTGAAGTTCTGTCCATCTGTCCTTCCATCCCACCTCTTCTCTAAAGAGTCTTTCATTGAAGTTCTGTCCATCTGTCCTTCCATCCCACCTCTTCTCTAAAGAGCCTTTCACTGAAGTTCTGTCCATCTGTCCTTCCATCCCACCTCTTCTCTAAAGTGCCTTTCACTGAAGTTCTGTCCATCTGTCCTTCCATCCCACCTCTTCTCTAAAGTGCCTTTCACTGAAGTTCTGTCATCTGTCCTTCCCACCTCTTCTCTAAAGAGCCTTTCATTGAAGTTCTGTCCATCTGTCCTTCCATCCCACCTCTTCTCTAAAGAGCCTTTCACTGAAGTTCTGTCCATCTGTCCTTCCATCCCACCTCTTCTCTAAAGTGCCTTTCACTGAAGTTCTGTCCATCTGTCCTTCCCACTTCTTCTCTAAAGAGCCTTTCATTGAAGTTCTGCCCATCTGTCCTTCCATCCCACCTCTTCTCTAAAGAGCCTTTCACTGAAGTTCTGTCCATCTGTCCTTCCATCCCACCTCTTCTCTAAAGAGCCTTTCATTGAAGTTCTGTCCATCTGTCCTTCCATCCCACCTCTTCTCTAAAGAGCCTTTCACTGAAGTTCTGTCCATCTGTCCTTCCATCCCACCTCTTCTCTAAAGAGTCTTTCATTGAAGTTCTGTCCATCTGTCCTTCCATTCCACCTCTTCTCTAAAGAGCCTTTCACTGAAGTTCTGTCCATCTGTCCTTCCATCCCACCTCTTCTCTAAAGTGCCTTTCACTGAAGTTCTGTCCATCTGTCCTTCCATCCCACCTCTTCTCTAAAGAGCCTTTCACTGAAATTTTGTCTATCTGTCCTTCCATCCCACCTCTTCTCTAAAGAGCCTTTCACTGAAGTTCTGTCCATCTGTCCTTCCATCCCACCTCTTCTCTAAAGTGCCTTTCACTGAAGTTATGTCCATCTGTCCTTCCATCCCACCTCTTCTCTAAAGAGCCTTTCACTGAAGTTCTGTCTATCTGTCCTTCCATCCCACCTCTTCTCTAAAGAGCCTTTCACTGAAGTTCTGTCCATCTGTCCTTCCATCCCACCTCTTCTCTAAAGTGCCTTTCACTGAAGTTCTGTCATCTGTCCTTCCCACCTCTTCTCTAAAGAGCCTTTCATTGAAGTTCTGTCCATCTGTCCTTCCATCCCACCTCTTCTCTAAAGAGCCTTTCACTGAAGTTCTGTCCATCTGTCCTTCCATCCCACCTCTTCTCTAAAGTGCCTTTCACTGAAGTTCTGTCCATCTGTCCTTCCCACTTCTTCTCTAAAGAGCCTTTCATTGAAGTTCTGCCCATCTGTCCTTCCATCCCACCTCTTCTCTAAAGAGCCTTTCACTGAAGTTCTGTCCATCTGTCCTTCCATCCCACCTCTTCTCTAAAGAGCCTTTCATTGAAGTTCTGTCCATCTGTCCTTCCATCCCACCTCTTCTCTAAAGAGCCTTTCACTGAAGTTCTGTCCATCTGTCCTTCCATCCCACCTCTTCTCTAAAGAGTCTTTCATTGAAGTTCTGTCCATCTGTCCTTCCATCCCACCTCTTCTCTAAAGAGCCTTTCACTGAAGTTCTGTCCATCTGTCCTTCCATCCCACCTCTTCTCTAAAGTGCCTTTCACTGAAGTTCTGTCCATCTGTCCTTCCATCCCACCTCTTCTCTAAAGAGCCTTTCACTGAAGTTCTGTCTATCTGTCCTTCCATCCCACCTCTTCTCTAAAGAGCCTTTCACTGAAGTTCTGTCCATCTGTCCTTCTATCCTACCTCTTCTCTAAAGAGCCTTTCATTGAAGTTCTGTCCATCTGTCCTTCCATCCCACCTCTTCTCTAAAGAGCCTTTCACTGAAGTTCTGTCCATCTGTCCTTCCATCCCACCTCTTCTCTAAAGAGCCTTTCATTGAAGTTCTGTCCATCTGTCCTTCCATCCCACATCTTCTCTAAAGTGCCTTTCACTGAAATTCTGTCCATCTGTCCTTCCATCCCACCTCTCCTCTAAAGAGTCTTTCATTGAAATTCTGTCCATCTGTCCTTCCATCCCACCTCTTCTCTAGAGTGCCTTTCACTGAAGTTCTGTCCATCTGTCCTTCCATCCCACCTCTTCTCTAAAGAGCCTTTCACTGAAGTTCTGTCCATCTGTCCTTCCATCCCACCTCTTCTCTAAAGAGCCTTTCACTGAAGTTCTGTCCATCTGTCCTTCCATCCCACCTCTTCCCTAGAGTGCCTTTTACTGAAGTTCTGTCCATCTGTCCTTCCATCCCACCTCTTCTCTAGAGTGCCTTTCACTGAAGTTCTGTCCATCTGTCCTTCCATCCCACCTCTTCTCTAAAGAGCCTTTCACTGAAGTTCTGTCCATCTGTCCTTCCATCCCACCTCTTCTCTAAAGTGCCCTTCACTGAAGTTCTGTCCATCTGTCCTTCCATCCCACCTATTCTCTAAAGAGCCTTTCACTGAAGTTCTGTCCATCTGTCCTTCCATCCCACCTCTTCTCTAAAGTGCCTTTCACTGAAGTTCTGTCCATCTGTCCTTCCATCCCACCTCTTCTCTAAAGAGCCTTTCATTGAAGTTCTGCCCATCTGTCTTTCCATCCCACCTCTTCTCTAAAGAGCCTTTCACTGAAGTTCTGTCCATCTGTCCTTCCATCCCACCTCTTCTCTAAAGAGCCTTTCATTGAAGTTCTGTCCATCTGTCCTTCCATCCCACCTCTTCTCTAAAGAGCCTTTCACTGAAGTTCTGTCCATCTGTCCTTCCATCCCACCTCTTCTCTAAAGAGTCTTTCATTGAAGTTCTGTCCATCTGTCCTTCCATCCCACCTCTTATCTAAAGAGTCTTTCACTGAAGTTTTGTTCATCTGTCCTTCCATCCCACCTCTTCCCTAGAGTGCCTTTCACTGAAGTTCTGTCCATCTGTCCTTCCATCCCACCTCTTCTCTAAAGTGCCTTTCATTGAAGTTCTGTCCATCTGTCCTTCCATCCCACCTCTTGTCTAAAGAGCCTTTCACTGAAGTTCTGTCCATCTGTCCTTCCATCCCACCTCTTCTCTAAAGAGCCTTTCATTGAAGTTCTGTCCATCTGTCCTTCCATCCCACCTCTTCTCTAAAGAGCCTTTCACTGAAGTTCTGTCCATCTGTCCTTCCATTCCACCTCTTCTCTAAAGAGCCTTTCACTGAAGTTCTGTCCATCTGTCCTTCCATCCCACCTCTTCTCTAAAGAGCCTTTCACTGAAGTTCTGTCCATCTGTCCTTCCATCCCACCTCTTCTCTAAAGAGCCTTTCACTGAAGTTCTGTCCATCTGTCCTTCCATCCCACCTCTTCCCTAGAGTGCCTTTCATTGAAGTTCTGTCCATCTGTCCTTCCATCCCACCTCTTCCCTAGAGTGCAATTCACTGAAGTTCTGTCCATCTGCCCTTCCATCCCATCTCTTTTCTGGAGTGCCATTCAATGAAGTTCTGTCCATCTGCCTGTCCATCCCATCTCTTTTCTGGAGTGCCATTCAATGAAGTTCTGTCCATCTGCCCGTCCATCCCATCTCTTCTCTGGAGTGCCATTCAACAAAGTTTTGTCCATCTGCCCTTCCATCTCACTTCTTCTCTGGGTTGCCATTCATTAAGGTTCTGTCTATCTGCCCTTCCATCTCACCTTTTCTTTTGAGTGGCATTCATTGAAGTTCTGTCCATCTGCCCTTCCATCCCATCTCTTTTCTGGATTTCCATTCAATGAAGTTCTGTTCATCTGCCCTTCAATCCCACTTCTTCCCTGGAGTGCCATTCATAAAAGTTCTGTCCATCTGCCCTTCCATCCCATCTCTTTTCTGGAGTGCCATTCAATGAAGTTCTGTCCATCCCATCTCTTTTCTGGAGTGCCATTCAATGAAGTTCTGTCCATCTGCCCGTCCATCCCATCTCTTCTCTGGAGTGCCATTCATCAAAGTTTTGCCCATCAGCCCTTCCATCTCTCTTCTTTGGAGTGCCATTCAATAAGGTTTTGTCCATCTGTCCTTCCATCCACTTCTTCTACAGAGTGCCTTTCAATGAAGTTTTGTCCATTTGCCCTTCCATCTCGCTTCTTCTCTGGAGTGCCATTCATTAAGGTTCTGTCTATCTGCCCTTCCATCCCACCTTTTCTTTTGAGTGGCATTCATTGAAGTTTTGTTCATCTGCCCTTCCATCTCACCTCTTCTCTGGAGTCCTATTCATTGAAGTTTTGTTCATCTGCCCTTCCATCCCACTTCTTCTCTGGTGCCATTCAATGAAGTTCTGTCCATCTGCCCTTCCATCCCACCTCTTCTCTGGTGCCATTCAATGAAGTTCTGTCCATCTGCCCTTCCATCCCACCTCTTCTCTGGTGCCATTCAATGAAGTTTTGTCCATCTGTCCTTCCATCTCACTTTTCTGGAGTGTCATTCAATAAAGTTGTGTTTATCTGCCCTTCCCTCCCACCTCTTCTCTGTAGTGCAGTTCATTAAGGTTCTGTCCATCTGCCCTTCCATCCCACCTCTTCTCTGGTGCCATTCATTAAAGTTCTGTCCATCTGCCCTTCCATCTCACCTCTTCTCTGGAGTGCCATTCATTAAAGTTCTGTCTATCTGCCCTTCCATCTCACCTCTTCTCTGAAGTGCCATTCATTAAAGTTCTGTCCATCTGCTCTTCCATCTCACCTCTTCCCTGGAGTGGCATTCAATGAAGTTCTGTCCATCTGCCCTTTCATCCCACCTCTTCTCTGGAGTGCCATTCAATGAAGTTCTGTCCATCTGCTCTTCCAGCCCATCTTTTTTCGGAGTGTCATTCATTGAAGTTTTGTTCATCTGCCCTTCCATCCAACCTATTCTCGGGTGTGTAATTCATTGAAATTTTGTCTATCTGCCCTTCTATCCCACCACTTCTCTGGGGTTCCATTCAATGAAGTTCTGTCCATCTGCCCTTCCATCTCACCTCCTCCCTGGAGTGCCATTCAATGAAGTTCTGTCCATCTGCCCTTCCATCCCACCTCTTCCCTGGAGTGCAATTCAATATTGTTCCGTCCATCTGCCCTTCCATCTCACTTCTTCTCTTGAGTGCCATTCAGTGAAGTACTGTCCATCTGCCCTTCCATCCCACCTCTAATCTGAAGTGCCATTTATTAAGATTCTGTCCATCTGCCCTTCCATCCCACCTCTTCTCTGGAGTGCCATTCAATGAAGTTCTGTCCATCTGCCCTTTCATCCCACCTCTTCTCTGGAGTGCCATTCAATGAAGTTCTGTCCATCTGCCCTTCCATCCCACCTCTTCTCTGAAGTGTCATTCAATGAAGTTCTGTCCATCTGCTCTTCCAGCCCATCTCTTTTCGGAGTGTCATTCATTGAAGTTTTGTCCATCTGCCCTTCCATCCAACCTATTCTCGGGTGTGTAATTCATTGAAGTTTTGTCTATCTGCCCTTCTATCCCACCACTTCTCTGGGGTTCCATTCAATAAAGTTCTGTCCATCTGCCCTTCCATCTCACCTCTTCCCTGGAGTGCCATTCAATGAAGTTCTGTCTATCTGCCCTTCCATCCCACCTCTTCCCTGGGGTGCCATTCAATGAAGTTCTGTCCATCTGCCCTTCCATCCCACCTCTTCCCTGGGGTGCCATTCAATGAAGTTCTGTCCATCTGCCCTTCCATCTCACCTCTTCCCTGGGGTGCCATTCAATGAAGTTCTGTCCATCTGCCCTTCCATCCCACCTCTTCCCTGGAGTGCAATTCAATATTGTTCCGTCCATCTGCACTTCCATCTCACTTCTTCTCTGGAGTGCCATTCAATTTCTATCCCACCTCTTTTTTGGAGTGCCATTCATTAAGGTTCTGTCCATCTGCCCTTCCATCTTCACCTTTTATGCAATTTGAGACAGCCCATTATACTTTGCAAGTTCATTGGAAATTAACCTTTTGTCTTAATTAAAAATAAAACAAGTGGAGTATGAATTTATATGCAAAAGCAACAATCAATGACCTACCTCATACCGCCATGTTCTAACTTTATACAGACAATTCACTTATTTGTATATGTTAAATTTGGAGATTGGCTTAAACTCCAAGGACCAAGAATAACTAGGGACTTTTTCCTAATGATGAATCATAACTATTTTTTTGTTGGTTTGTTGGTTTACATTTGCTGGAGAACTATTCAGCTTTTGGAAATAGTGATAAAATTGTGACCAACAAAATTGCAGTAAATCAAGTAAATTTAATTATTTTTTATTGTTTGAAAGTATGAGTGCCCATACATACAAATTACATGTTTAGATTCTAAATTGTTAGAGGTAATAGACCATACTAGGAACATAATTATTCGATTTTTAGATAAAAAAAATTAATTGTTTAAAAAAGTGTTACTAATTTTCAAGTTATATTTGCGACACCTGTTGGTAGGTGTATAGACAGAACGATTTTCAAATGGAAATGGATTACCCAGAGTGATTCCAGCATATAAAAAAAACTTGAAAATGTAAATATTGTTCTCTTTTCAGAGCAAATGATAAATTGGTAGTACTTTTTCAAGGTGAAGGACTTGGAATATTTTCTAAAGATGATGCCATTAAACCGCCTAAATCTGTCAGTGAAGAAGGTGAGTCAGTAAGATAAACAGAAGGTACTCCTCATATTTAGTCAGAGATGATCACAGTAGCTCAATTGGTGAGTCAGTCTGCATAAGGAAGCTACAAAAATGTGAGTCAAACTGCATGAGTAAGATACATCAATGTGAGTCAGACTTCATGAGTAAGATACATCAATGTGAGTCAGACTGCATGAGTAAGATACATTAATGTGAGTCAGACTGCATGATTAAGATACATTAATCTGAGTCAATATGCATGAGTAAGCTACATCAGTGTGAGTCAAACTGCATGGGTAAGATACAACATTGTGAGTCAAACTGCATAAGTAAGATACATCAATGTGAGTCAGACTGCATGAGTAAGATACATTAATTTGAGTCAGACTGTATGAGTAAGATACATCACTGTGAGTCAGACTGCATAAGTAAGATACAACAATGTGAGTCAGACTGCATAAGTAAGATACAACAATGTGAGTCAGACTGCATAAGTAAGATACAACAATGTGAGTCAGACTGCATAAGTAAGATACAACAGTGTGAGTCAGACTGCATGAGTAAGATACATCAATGTGAGTCAGACTGCATAAGTAAGATACATCAATGTGAGTCAGACTGCATAAGTAAGATACATCAATGTGAGTCAGACTGCATAAGTAAGATACATCAATGTGAGTCAGACTGCATAAGTAAGATACATTAATTTGAGTCAGACTGTATGAGTAAGATACATTAATGAGTCAGACTGCATGAGTAAGATACATTAATGTGAGTCAGACTGCATGAGTAAGATACATCAATGTGAGTCAGACTGCATGAGTAAGATACATCAATGTGAGTCAGACTGCATAAGTAAGATACAACAATGTGAGTCAGACTGCATAAGTAAGATACAACAATGTGAGTCAGACTGCATAAGTAAGATACAACAGTGTGAGTCAGACTGCATGAGTAAGATACATCAATGTGAGTCAGACTGCATAAGTAAGATACATCAATGTGAGTCAGACTGCATAAGTAAGATACATCAATGTGAGTCAGACTGCATAAGTAAGATACATCAATGTGAGTCAGACTGCATAAGTAAGATACAACAATGTGAGTCAGACTGCATAAGTAAGATACAACAATGTGAGTCAGACTGCATAAGTAAGATACAACAATGTGAGTCAGACTGCATGAGTAAGATACATCACTGTGAGTCAGACTGCATAAGTAAGATACAACAATGTGAGTCAGACTGCATAAGTAAGATACAACAATGTGAGTCAGACTGCATGAGTAAGATACATCAATGTGAGTCAGACTGCATGAGTAAGATACATCAATGTGAGTCAGACTTCATGAGTAAGATACAACAATGTGAGTCAATCTGCATAAGTAAGATACAACAATGTGAGTCAGACTGCATAAGGAAGCTACAAAACTCTGAGTAAGATTATACATTTGCTGTTTTGAGTCAATTTCATGAGAGTAGAGTCAACTTGTGTATGAGTAAGATTATACATTTGCTGTTTTTAGTCAATCTGATGAGGATAGAGTCAACTTGTGTATAAGTAAGATTGTACATATGCTGTTTTGAGTCAATCTGATGAGGGTAGAGTCAACTTGTGTATGAGTAAGATTATACATTTGCTGTTTTGAATCAATCTGATGAGGGTAGAGTCAACTTGTGTATGAGTAAGATTGTACATATGCTGTTTTGAGTCAATCTGATGAGGGTAGAGTCAACTTGTGTATGAGTAAGATTATACATTTGCTGTTTTGAATCAATCTGATGAGGATAGAGTCAACTTGTGTATGAGTAAGATAATACATTTGGCGTTTTGAGTCAATCTGATGAGGATAGAGTCAACTTGTGTATGAGTAAGGTAATACATTTGCTGTTTTGAGTCAATCTGATGAGGGTAGAGTCAACTTGTGTATGAGTAAGATTGTACATATGCTGTTTTGAGTCAATCTGATGAGGGTAGAGTCAACTTGTGTATGAGTAAGATTGTACATATGCTGTTTTGAGTCAATCTGATGAGGGTAGAGTCAACTTGTGTATGAGTAAGATTGTACATTTGCTGTTTTGAGTCAATCTGATGAGGGTAGAGTCAACTTGTGTATAAGTAAGGTAATACATTTGCTGTTTTGAGTCAATCTGATGGGGGTAGAGTCAACTTGTGTATGAGTGAGATTATACATTTGCTGTTTTGAGTCAATCTGATGAGGGTAGAGTCAACTTGTGTATGAGTAAGATTGTACATATGCTGTTTTGAGTCAATCTGATGAGGGTAGAGTCAACTTGTGTATGAGTAAGATTGTACATTTGCTGTTTTGAGTAAATCTGATGAGGGTAGAGTCAACTTGTGTATGAGTAAGATTATACATTTGCTGTTTTGAGTCAATCTGATGAGGGTAGAGTCAACTTGTGTATGAGTAAGATTATACATTTGCTGTTTTGAGTAAATCTGATGAGGGTAGAGTCAACTTGTGTATAAGTAAGGTAATACATTTGCTGTTTTGAGTCAATCTGATGAGGGTAGAGTCAACTTGTGTATGAGTAAGATCATACATTTGCTGTTTTGAGTCAATCTGATGAGGGTAGAGTCAACTTGTGTATGAGTAAGATTATACATTTGCTGTTTTGAGTCAATCTGATGGGGGTAGAGTCAACTTGTGTATGAGTGAGATTATACATTTGCTGTTTTGAGTCAATCTGATGAGGGTAGAGTCAACTTGTGTATGAGTGAGATTATACATTTGCTGTTTTGAGTAAATCTGATGAGGGTAGAGTCAACTTGTGTATGAGTGAGATTATACATTTGCTGTTTTGAGTAAATCTGATGAGGGTAGAGTCAACTTGTGTATGAGTAAGATTATACATTTGCTGTTTTGAGAAATCTGATGAGGGTAGAGTCAACTTGTGTATGAGTAAGATTATACATTTGCTGTTTTGAGTAAATCTGATGAGGGTAGAGTCAACTTGTGTAAGAGTAAGGTAATGATGTTTTGACAGGTGTTTTTTTCTGTTCTGTTTCAGCAGAGAAGACACATGAGTGGGAATCATTGTGGGATATAGAAAAAAGAGAAAGCTAAAGAAATGGAACCATATCCAACAAATAGATATGAGGAAATGATACGGTTGACTAAATGAAGGAAAAAATGTGGCAGTTTCCAATCAATAATGATCACGGTAAAATATAGAAATTCTTATCTATGATTTGTAATCTTGGTTTCCTGGAAAGGACTGCTGTAATATATTGGTTCTGTTTTACTTCTTAGGAGTCCAGGGTCAAATAAGTTCATTATCATAGGGGCAGGGTCAAATAAAGGTCATTATAATTGCCAGGGTCAAATAAGGTCATCATAGGTGCCACAGTCAAATAAGTTCATCATAGGTGCCAGGGTCAAATAAGTTATCATCTTTGAGCCAGGGTCAAATAAGTTCATCATCTTAGAGCCAGGGTCAAATAAGTTCATCATCTTTGAAGCCAGGGTCAAATAAGTTCATATCATAGGTCCAGGGTCAAATAAGTTCATCATCATAGGAGCCAGGGTCAAAAAAGGTCATTATCTTAGAAGCCAAGGTCAAAAGGTCATCATCATAGGTCCAGGGTCAAATAAGGTCATCATCTTAGAAGCCAAGGTCAAATAAGTTCACATCATCTAGGAGTCAGGGTCAATTAAGTTCATCATCATAGGTGCCAGGGTCAAATAAGGTCATTATAGGTGCCACGGGTCAAATAAGGTCATCATTATAGGTGCACAGGGTCAAATACGGTCATCATTATAGGTGCCAGGGTCAAATAAGGTCATCATCATAGGTGCCTGGGTCAAAAATAGGGTCACCATCATAAGTCAGTATCATAGGTGTCACAGTCAGTATGATAGGGACACAGTCAGTATCCACACAGGTCAGAAGTATAGTACACATTCAGTTGATAGGTGTCACAGTCAATATGAAAGGTGACACAGTCAGCATCATAGGTGTCACAGTCAGTATGATAGGTGACACAGTCAGTATCACACAGTCAGAATGATAGGTGATACAGTCAGAATGATAGGTGTCACAGTCAGTATGATAGGTACCACAGTCAATATGAAAGGTGACACATCCAGTATGATAGATACCACAGTCAGTATGATAGGTGTCACAGTCAGTAAAGAAAGGTGACACAGTCAGTATCATAGGTGTCACAGTCAGTATGATAGGTGACACAGTCAGTATCAAACAGTCAGAATGATAGGTGATACAGTCAGAATGATAGGTGACACAGTCAGTATCATAGGTACCACAGTAAGTATGACAGGTGTCACAGTCAGTATGATAAGTGTCACAGTCAGTATGATAGGTGTCAGAGTCAGTATCATAGGTACCACAGTAAGTATGACAGTGTCACAGTCAGTATCATAGGTGCCACAGTCATATCATAGTGTCACAATCAGTATGAAAGGTGACAGTCAGTATGATAGGTACCACAGTACGTATGACAGGTGTCACAGTCAGTATCATAGGTGCCAGAGTCAGTATGATAGGTACCACAGTTAGTATGATAGTTGTCACAGTCAGTATGATAGGTGTCAGAGTCAGTATCATAGGTACCACAGTAATTATGACAGGTGTCACAGTCAGTATCATAGGTGCCACAGCCAGTATGATAGGTGTCACAATGAGTATGAAAGGTGACACAGTCAGTATGATAGTTTACACGGTCAGTATGATAGGTGACACAGTCCAGTATCATAGGTTCCACAGTCAGTATCATAGGTTCCACAGTCAGTAATATAGGTGACACTGTCAGTATCATAGGTGCCAAATCAGTATCATAGAAACCACAATTAGTATTATAGGTGGCACATTCAGTATCATAGGTGCCACAGTCGTTTCATAGAGAGCAGTCAGTATCATGGTGCAGCAGTCAGTATCATAGGTGTCAGTCAGTATGATAGGTGTCACAGTCAGTATCATAGATGACACAATCAGTATAATAGGTGACACAGTCAGTATCATAGATGATGCAATCAGTATCATAGATAACACAGTCAGTGTTAGGTACCACAGTCAGTGTCATAGGTGCCACAGTCAGTATAATAGGTGCCATAGTCAGTTTCATAGGTGCCACAGTCAGTATAATAGGTGCCACTATTCAGTATCATAGGTGCATATTTCAGTATCATAGGCTGACACATTCAATTATAGGTGCCACAATCAGTATCATTGGTGCCACAGTCCAGTATTATAGGTGGCACATTAGTATCATAGGCGCCACAGTCAATATCATAGGTGCCACAGTCAGTATCATGGGGTGCAACAGTCAGATCAGAGGTGCCATAGTCAGTATCATAGGTGACACATCAGTATCATAGCTGACACATTCAGTATCATAGGTGCCACAGTCAATATCATAGGTGCCACATTCAGTATCTTGGGTGCCACAGTCAGTATAATAGGGGCCACAATTAGTATCATTGGTGCCACAGTCAGTTAACAGGTGGCAATCAGTATTATGGGTGCCACAGTCAGTATCATAGGTTCCACAGTCAGTATCATAGGTCATACTCAGTATCATAGGTGACACATTCAGTATCATAGCTGACACATTCAGTATCATAGGTGCCACATTCAATATCATAGGGCCACAATTAGTATCTTGGGTGCCACAGTCAGTATAATAGGTGCCACAATCAGTATCATTGGTGCCACAGTCATTATTATAGGTGGCACATCCAGTATCATGGGTATAACAGTCAGTATCATAGGTATCATAAGTAACACAGTCATACAGGGTGTCCAAACAGGGTGTCATCATAGGTACCACAGTCAATGTCATAGGTGCCATAGTCAGTATCATAGGTGACACATTCAGTATCATAGCTGACACATTCAGTATCATAGGTGCCACATTCAATATCATAGGTGCCACAATAAGTATCTTGGGTGCCAGAGTCAGTATAATAGGTGCCCCAATCAGTATCATTGGTGCCACAGTCAGTATTATAGGTGGCACATCCAGTATCATGGGTACCACAGTCAGTATCATAGGTATCATAAGTAACACAGTCTAACATAGTGTCCAAACAGGGTTTCATCATAGGTACCACAGTCAATGTCATAGGTGCCACAGTCAGTATCATATGTATCATAAGTAACACAGTCTAACATTGTGTCCAAACCGGGTGTCATCATAGGTACCACAGTCAATGTCATAGGTGCCACAGTCAGTATCATATGTATCATAAGTAACACAGTCTAACAGGGTTTCCAAAAGGGTGTCATCATAGGTACCACAGTGAGTTCTTAAATTTAAATAAAAGAAATTAAATTAAAAAATGACTAGTTAAAAATGTAAATGTTCACTTATATAAAAAATGCTTCAAATTATTTCAATTATAAATGATGCTTTTCTGTTTATATTGATATTAGTGATGTCACAGTTGTTGGTGTTGACCCAGCTGAGTAATATCAGAACAATTTGATCTATACAGATAAATATAAAACATTTCAACCAATCAGAAAACTAGTTTTATGCAGAATTAGGATATATTAATACATATACACCTTATGTTGTTAAATATTTCATTGGTGGTTGTTCATATGCTTTGAGATGGCAGATCCCTGTCACTAGACAGATGGCAGATCCCTGTCATCTAGACAGCAGAAATAATTTGGTCTACTATACATTCAGCAGGAAAATGTATTGTGCAATCAAATACTGGTACATAGCATAATATACACCAAACATTTTGTTCACAGGGCTTTAGTTTACACAGGTCATAATTCACCATAATGTGGGGTCACAAATGGGGAAACTGTAGCAGGGACTCCAAACCCTTCTCTGGTGAACATGCTGGTGAACATTTAATATCTAGACCTTAAATATTATAGCATGGTTAGGACAGTGGTATATTTCACAGGTTATAATTCACCATAATGTGGGGTCACAAATGGGGAAACTGTAGCAGGGACTCCAAACCCTTCTCTGGTGAACATGCTGGTGAACATTTAATATCTAGACCTTATATTTATAGCATGGTTAGGACAAGTGGTACTTCATTTTTTGCAAATCTCTGCATTTTGGGGGCACAAATTTTGGCAAACAAGAGTGCAGTTAAATGTCATCTTTGGCAAGCATACCTTATCTATACCTTAGTTATATTGGATGTATCATCCTTAGGACAAAGACTATAATTATAATTTACACAATGTTTAGTATTGGAATCCCAAATAGAAAATCTATAGAGGCGTTCTATAAATTATTCTTTACTATTTACTTTTTGAGACCAAATATGCTTGCCTATTACTTGATGCTTAAGGTTTTTATAACAAAATACATAATGTAGTTGATATTTTGTAATGAAATAGGATTATTATTTATGTTGTAGGGTGGACAGAAGAAGAAAATGTAGAATTTCATGAACATTTGTTTTTAGATGAATGTTTAGAGGATTTCCCTAAAACTGGTCCAGTTAGACATTTTAGGAGCTGGTTGTTACTGCCTCACTCATAATCCTATATATCTATACAGAAAAGTATGATCATATTGATTGGTTCAGACAATATTTTATTGAAAAACAGGACTTACTGCAAGAAGGTCTTGGTGAGGAGGGAGTTATGAGAATAAAAATAACAACCAGAAACTCAGGAAGATTTAGCCCATTGTATTTTGTAGGAATATGTTTTGTTTATTATAATATAATAATGATTTTCTTTATGTGTGTCATTGAGAAACTTTTGATGAAAATATGTATACCCTGTAGTACATCCACCATGTCGGCAGAGTGTTTTATAACATGGGGGGGGGGGGGGGGGGTCTAATCTACAAAAACAGGTATTAATACGGTGTTGTAATCTAACTTTTACTCGCGGATGTAAACTTTCGTGATTATCTTATTAAAACCATTTGGCGAATTTTAACTTTCGCGATATGGAAATTAGTTGAACATTTGTTATTATTAAAATCATTTTCGGAAACAAATAAGTGACAACTTTCATGATTATTTTGTCCTCACAAAACATGTGAAAGTTAATCACACACAAATAACAGTTGTTTTACAGTACCTGGTATATGCTTGCCTTCATTTGTCAAACCACCCCATTAACACTGTATAGACTCACCCATGTTTATAAACACTGTTTAAATATCACAGACAGAATATACAGCTGTATGGCAGTTGTGTCAAGGAAATTACATTTTACCCAAGTTGAGTGATATAATGGAGTTTTCCATGGTAACCTGTGCCATCCTGTTATATGTACAGAAAAGTCATGAAAAACATTTCATGGAATAATTATAATAATGGTGTTTTCTAGATTAATTTGTGATATTCCATTATTTATATGCAGAAAGTCATAAAAATATGGAAAACAGAGTAATAATATTTTTACAGGAAAATGTAAAATTCTGCAATACCATATCTAGTGACAATTACACCACAGGTGATACTCAAAATAAAAGTCCCACACAAATTAATGATATGGAGTAACAGATGGTTTACAAGGAAACCTTATTTTCATTACTGAGTAGAGTGGAATAATGGAGTTTATGCCCCAGTCAACATTCTTTCATTCATGTCGAGGTGGTCGGTTCATGCAAGATGGAGATAACCAGAGTGCCTGGAGAAAGCAGAGTGCCTGCTGCAAACATGCAGCAAGCTAACTATCAAACATTCTCAGACTAGGATGTGTCTCGTGTGGGATTTTAACCTTGGGGCTGAGAAGTGCTCTGGACGTCCTTAAGTAGTGTACACTTCAGACAACTCAGCCTACAAGACCCAACATTTTGACTTCTGTTTCTATCAACTTGTAAAACCTTTCATTCTGAGAAAATGAGTTCATTATTCTCGAGTAATATCAACCAATTTCTGTCTCTCTTCTCCATTACATTATACTCTACTTGCACTGTACCTATTTTTACAGATATCTTTGCTTGTCATCAATCTTGAGTTAATTGATATTTTCCTTTGATTTTCATCCATTGATTTGGAAGAGTATTGTTTGTAAGTTAGAGGTCGTGGGTTTGAACCCTGACCCTGTCTGACCCAAGACTTGAAGTGGGTACTGCCTGTTCTTTTGCCAAGTACTCTACATTAGGAAATGAAAGTTATGGTTCTTTCCGATGGGAACTTAAAATAAACAAGGTTCCATGTCACATTAGGCTTGGCATGTTAAAGAACCCTGCTGTATAATGCCATAAGCACAACACACAGGCACAATTTCTGCACCTTTGCCTATAGCTGGTAATGTCTTGATCTAAGTGAAATATTCTTAACTGGGACATTTAACACCATTACTCAACTTAATCTCATCCATTATCATTTTGGTTCTTTTTTTAATTCAGAAACCACGATCACATGTGGTAAGATTATAAGTATGAAGAATAGGTCCATGGCATGGATAAATACAAACCCAGTAATATACTTCTTGGAAGTATTAAAAGCTGTAGTGAATAAAATAAATTTGTTAGGAGTGAATGAGAGCCACCAAGAACCTGCTATATTTAGCCAAACCCACCAAGAACATGCTAAAATCAGCCACAGCCACCAAGAACATGCTTATTAGCCAAGCCACCATAAACATGCTATAATCAACAAAGCCACCAAGAACATGCTTTAATAATCCACAGCCACCAAAACATGCTATAATTAGCCACAGCCCCAAGAACATGCTATAATTAGCCAAAGCCACCAAGAACATGCTATAATCAGCCACAGCCACCAAGAACATGCTATAATCAGCCACAGCCACCAAGAACATGCTATAATCAGCCACCTAGAGCATGCTTATCACCACAGCCACCAAGAACATGCTAAATCAGTCACAAACCACAAGAACATGCTATAATCAGCAAAGCCACCAAGAACATGCTATAATCAGCCACAGCCACCAAGAACATGCTATAATCAGCCACAGCCACCAAGAACATGCTATAATCAGCCACCAGAGCATGCTTATCACCACAGCCACTAAGAACATGCTATATTCAGCAAAAGCCACTAAGAACATGCTATAATCAGCAAAAGCCACTAAGAACATGTTATAATCAGCAAAAGCCACTAAAACATGCTATAATCAGCAAAAGCCACTAAGAACATGCTATAATCAGCAAAAGCCACTAAGAACATGCTTAATCAGCAAAAGCCACTAAGAACATGCTTATCAAAAATCAGCAAAAGCCTAAGAACATGCTATAATCAGCAAAAGCCACCAAGAACATGCTATAGTCAGCCACAGCCACCAAGAACATGCTATAATCAGCAAAAGCCACTAAGAACATGCTATAACCAGCAAAAGCCACCAAGATCATGCTATAATCAGCAAAAGCCACTAAGAACATGCTATAATCAGCAAAAGGCACCAAGAACATGTTATAATCAGCCAAAGCCACCAATAATCTGTTTTATTCATCCACAGCCACCAATCAACCACAATCACCAAAAATGTTATAACCAAATAATGTGAAGGAGAATATTATAGGTGAAATTGTATTGAGACATTTGGTTATGTAAGACTTGATTTAGGCTCGCACCAGACAAAATGAAAAATAATGATAAAGTTATTGATTCTTTATTTGTCAAAATAAATACCAAATTATAGTTTTAAATTGCATAGTCCTTCTTCACGGAGTACCAGTAATCAGTCCAGTCATAATTTATAATACAAACAAACATTCGTTGGTTGATATAATAATCATGTAGGCCTATACACAACACTCCATCACCAACAATAAATAATAGGAAATAATTTTAAACTTATATAAGTGTGTAGGCCAATTAGAAGTCAGAAACTTTAAATCCAATGCAAATTAAAAGTGTATTTGGACCAATTAGAATTCAGGATCAACCACATATCAGTGATTGGTTCAAAATATAGGCCAATTACAAGTTAGAATACCAGTACACCATGAGACCAGCCAATCAATTTTCAGAATACTTTCACTATAAACAAGTCAGTGATTGGTTGGATAGTCAACTACTATAATTGGTAGTTTCATTGTCTCTGTTGGAATAAGTTCTGAAGTCCCATGATTACTGTCTGTTGATGTTTCATTGCTGATATTGGGTTCACCTGGAAGCCAACTTGTTTCATCCTTGAGAACAGTATGTTTTCTTTTTCTATTGCGAGTTGGCAATTTGTTTGTCATGACGTCTACGTCTCTAACTATCTCAGGATCTCGAGTTGGCCATTTGTTTGTCATAACCTCTATGTCTCTAACTATCTCAGTATCTCTCCTAAAAGAAGAAAATGATCAGTAACATTGTATTTTAGTATAGTATTACTCTAAGTACATATATGATATTTTAGGTACTTTGTTGTTACAGAACATTACCTAAAGACCCAAATGGTGTTGAAAAATACTACATAAATGTGTTAATTTTAGCAGTGAATAAAATTTTAGCAGTTTCTGCGATGATATGGTAGAAGTTGAACAAATGTTGGACAAGTTGCACCCACAGGAAAATTAAACACAACATACCAGAAACTAGATACAAAGACCCATAACCCCCAATTCTGCAAAAATCTGAAATGTGACACAAAAATTGTACATTGATTAAATGAAAAATAAAAAAATGTTCTTGCATTTTCTACATTATGTCCTTATTTGACCTTTGAAATAAACCTGTGACCTTGACCTTCAATACTTGGACCAAAATTTTATGTGTGACACACCACCTTCCCACATAATACATGTTTGGTATAAGTTTCATCTTGATATTCTCATTGAGTCAAAAGATATGGACCTGACAAGAAAGATGTTAACATATGGACGGAGGGACAGCGCCATACCATAATATGTCAAACATAAACCTTTTTTGTCATTGACCTTAGACTTTGGCTTCATGTAGGAAGCAGCGATAAAAAGACAAAAATATAAAATCAACATTTAAAATACCTTCAAAAATAGCTTTAGGTAGCAAAAGCACAAAGATCTAGGTCAATTTTCTAAGGGCATTTCAAGTAAACAGCAAAACTGAAAACCCCATACCATTATCTTCTCAAATAGACAAGATATAGCAATTCCATCACAAAAATGTGTAATGTCCTATTGTCCTATGTGTCTACAAAATTTCCTAAAATAAACAGACTATAGGCTTAAGATCCTAGAGAATCCCAATATTGCATCATATTTTGTCTCGACTCATTCTTTATGATTTGTTAAGTACTCTGACCAAGTGACCTACTTTTGGTCACTATTATTTAAGAAATGACATTATGATCATGATATTTCAAGGGGTAATGCAAGATAGTGTGGCGCGTACCAAATTTTCATTTTGAATTTGGCAGACCCTACATTATTTTGCAGAAATGTCATTTCTTATATTAACAATTCTTTCTTTTAATAAATATTTTGATTTGTTTTAACCCTTTGCGCTATTTCTTCCATACCTGCTCATGTGAAATAGGATTTTAAGCCATGTGAGATCGGCGTATCTCACATGACCACATGACCCCCTGTGTGGGACATGACGTAATATTGTGGGAAAATTGATACACATCAAGGGTCATGAGCCCAATTGTCTTTCATGGGAATTGCAATGCAATTACTTCTGCATGTTTCATCAAAGAGAGATACAATCATATTGTAAATATAATGCAGTAAATAATAAGATCTGAATAACACGGGGTTTAAATGCTTCTTACCAATTTTCATTGAAATTTGTCCAGTTGTTGAAAAGTAAAAAATAGATGTGTATGATGTATGCGCATATGAGAGTCAGTCTTCACCATAAAATTATCAAAAAAAGCCAATTTGTAATGAATATGGCATATGGGCATACACAAACACACACTATGTTATACCATAAAGAAATATTTAATTTATACCTACCTCTTTGGGTCTGTTTGTTTTGAAGAAATATTACATATTGATGGAAGCCCATACAGTGAATGGGTATTATATGCTACAGGAACCAATACATATGGTGGTGAGTCATCACTTGGCAGATTGTTCTGTAAACCTACCAGAAGAAGAACAAAAGACATCTACAATGTATTTTAGCACACACACACACACACACACACACACACACAACACACACACACACACACTGTACCTAGTAATGAATTAAAACTCAAAACAACATATATAACATTGTAACTATGGTTATTTGAGATGAGCTCTTCAGATTTTTGAATTCTTAAAATTACAATGAAAAACTGACTTGACCTGTATGACAGTATTATTACCATATTGGACCTGAAAATGACAGTATCATTGCCATATTGGACCTGAAAATGACAGTATTATTGCCATATTGGACCTGAAAATGACAGTATCATTGCCATATTGGACCTGAAAATGACAGCATTATTGCCATATTGGACCTGAAAATGACAGCATCATTGCCATATTGGACCTGAAAATGACAGTTTATTGCCATATTGGACCTGAAAATGACAGTATTATTGCCATATTGGACCTGAAAATGACAGCATCATTGCCATATTGGACCTGAAAATGACAGCATCATTGCCATATTGGACCTGAAAATGACAGTATTATTGCCATATTGGACCTGAAAATGACAGCATCAGTGCCATATTGGACCTGAAAATGACAGCATTATTGCCATATTGGACCTGAAAATGACAGCATCATTGCCATATTGGACCTGAAAATGACAGCATCATTGCCATATTGGACCTGAAAATGACAGCATCATTGCCATATTGGACCTGAAAATGACAGCATCATTGCCATATTGGACCTTAAAATGACAGTATTATTGCCATATTGGACCTGAAAATGACAGTATCATTGCCATATTGGACCTGAAAATGACAGTATTATTGCCATATTGGACCTGAAAATGACAGCATCATTGCCATATTGGACCTGAAAATGACAGCATCATTGCCATATTGGACCTGAAAATTAGAGAAAAATTATGTTCTGAGTTTTTTTATTTATCCCATATGCAGTTTTAAAAAGAAGAATGTTTATGAAATTAAATAAAAACATCAGCAAGATCATCAAAAATGTTTTTTTTTATACCTAAACAGTACCTTTTAAAATAATCCTTAAAGAGGAGGAGGCCCATATACAGATTTTGGTAACATAATTTAAGAATAAATTGATAATCATTAAGTTGTAGCCATTATGTATAATTCATGGTAAATATATGACTTATAATATTTAATATTACCTCCAGGAATCACTGCTTGGGGTAATGGTTTAATATCCTGATTATTGCCACAGGTAGATAACAACGTACAATTAACAGGTGATTTTTGTCTAATTATCCTCTTGTACTGGTTTGTTGATGTTAGTGATGTAGAAAATGTGTTGTGTCCACTTCTGTGACTGACCGTGATGTTATTTACTGGTATTGATGTGATTTTGTTAAGTCCACTACTAACCATATTGTAATTTGGCGCTATGGTTTTGTTAGAAGCCAAACTTTTTGCAATGGATATAGAGTATTTCTGGCAGCCATCACTGACAATGTTGTCAGCCGATGTGTTGGTATTCTGTATATTGCTGACTAAGGAGTTACTTACTGATGTACATATTGGTAAGTTAGATTGTATTCTTTTGGCCATTTTGGACAATCCACCTTCAACTGGACATCTGTCATCATCAGTCAATGATGTGTCTTTAACTGTTTCAATGTTCTGTTTCACCATGGAAGGTCCCTGTAACTGTTTTAATTTTTGTTGTTTTATTTTTTCTTGATAGTTTTGCAGTAAATCTCTCCTTGTTATTGTTTGCTTTCTCAACATTAATGTTTGTTTACTATTTCCATGGTTTCCTGTTTCTTTACAGGTCTTAAGAAATTGACATGGTGACAGATCACCATGACAACAGTTGCTAGATGAATTTGGTGAATTTGATTGGTCACTTAGTTGAGTTTGAATATTTGTTCCTGATAAGGAGAATACATGTATTTTACCATCTTTTACTTGTTTCACTAGTTTATTTGATGTCTTTGGTTGATTCTGATATTTAGCTAGGTGTTCATATGCTTGTGTCATTGCTTTATATTCAGCTACAGCCTCTTGGTGTTTTAATGCTGTTTCATATATTTTGATTTTTTGTTTCACTTTAAGAGCACCCAGATACTGGTATTCTTTCTTCAGATTTTCGTACTCTGTCAAGGCTTCTTGGCGCATTTCTTCTATCGTTTTTGGTGAACTTGTTGTAACATCAATGTAAGAGCTGAATGTCATCCGTCTTCTTGGTGTATATACATAACCTATAAAATCAGATTATACAAGGGGCAGTCATGATAATTGAACCTGCAATTCATTAATGTACACATTTTATATAATAACATCATTAGTGAATTACTTTACAATGCAAAACTTAGTGAATATTTTCATCTAAATACCACTGATGCCACTAATCCAATAATACTGTATTGTACATGTAAGTCAGTAGGTTGATTGATTGACTGAATGGGATTTTACTTCCTAATCAAAAACAGTCACGACCTTTTTTAAATTCTTAGTCAGAGGTATAGGACTGGTTCTAACCCACAGTATCTAACAAACTAACCGAGCACTCTAATAACTGTAACCCACGCTCACGGTCTCCCACAAACTAACAGAGCACTCTAATAACTGTAACCCACGCCCACGGTCTTCCACAAACTAACCGAGCACTCTACTACTGTAACCCACGCTCACGGTCTCCCACAACCTAACAGAGCACTCTAATAACTGTAACACACGCCCACGGACTCCCACAAACGAACCGAGCACTCTAATAACTGTAACCCACGCTCACGGTCTCCCACAAACTAACAGAGCACTCTAATAACTGTAACACACGCCCACGGACTCCCACAAACGAACCGAGCACTCTAATAACCGTAACCCACGCCCACGGTCTCCCACAAACTAACCGAGCACTCTAGTAACTTTACTAACCCACGCCCACGGTCTCCCACAAACGAACCGAGCACTCTAATAACTGTAACACACGCCCACGGTCTCCCACAAACTAACCGAGCACTCTAATAACTGTAACCTACGCCCACGGTCTCTCACAAACTAACCGAGCACTCTAATAACTGTAACCCACGCCCACGGTCTTCCACAAACTAACCGAGCACTCTAATAACTGTAACCTACGCCCACGGTCTCCCACAAACTAACCGAGCACTCTAATAACTGTAACCCACGCTCACGGTCTCCCACAACCTAACCGAGCACTCTAGTAACTGTTACCCACGCTCACGGTCTCCCACAAACTAACCGAGCACTCTTGTAACTGTAACCCACGCCCACGGTCTCCCACAAACTAACCGAGCACTCTAATAACTGTAACCCACGCCCACGGTCTCCCACAAACTAACCAAGCACTCTAATAACTGTAACCCACGCCCACGGTCTCCCACAAACTAACCGAGCACTCTAATAACTGTAACACACGCCCACGGACTCCCACAAACGAACCGAGCACTCTAATAACCGTAACCCACGCCCACGGTCTCCCACAAACTAACTGAGCACTCTAGTAACTTACTAACCACGCCCACGGTCTCCCACAAACGAACCGAGCACTCTAATAACTGTAACACACGCCCACGGTCTCCCACAAACTAACCGAGCACTCTAATAACTGTAACCCACGCCCACGGTCTCCCACAAACGAACCGAGCACTCTAATAACTGTAACCCACGCCCACGGTCTCCCACAAACTAACCGAGCACTCTAGTAACTTTACTAACCCACGCCCACGGTCTCCCACAAACGAACCGAGCACTCTAATAACTGTAACACACGCCCACGGTCTCTCACAAACTAACCGAGCACTCTAATAACTGTAACCCACGCCCACGGTCTCCCAAACTAGCCGAGCACTCTAATAACTGTAACACACGCCCACGGTCTCCCACAAACTAACCGAGCACTCTAATAACTGTAACACACGCCCACGGACTCCCACAAAGGAACCGAGCACTCTAATAACTGTAACACACGCCCACGGACTCCACAAACAAACCGAGCACTCTAATAACTGTAACACACGCCCACGGACTCCCACAAACAAACCGAGCACTCTAGTAACTGTTACCCACGCCCACGGTCTCCCACAAACTAACCGAGCACTCTAATAACCGTAACCCACGCCCACGGTCTCCCACAAACTAACCGAGCACTCTAGTAACTTTACTAACCCACGCCCACGGTCTCCCACAAACGAACCGAGCACTCTAATAACTGTAACACACGCCCACGGACTCCCACAAACAAACCGAGCACTCTAATAACTGTAACACACGCCCACGGACTCCCACAAACAAACCGAGCACTCTAATAACTGTAACCCACGCCCACGGACTCCCACAAACAAACCGAGCACTCTAATAACTGTAACCCACGCCCACGGACTCCCACAAACAAACCGAGCACTCTAATAACTGTAACCCACGCCCATGGACTCCCACAAACTAACCGAGCACTCTAATAACTGTAACCCACGCCCACGGACTCCCACAAACAAACCGAGCACTCTAATAACTGTAACCCACGCCCACGGACTCCCACAAAGAAACCGAGCACTCTAATAACTGTAGCCCACGCCCACGGACTCCCACAAACAAACCGAGCACTCTAATAACTGTAACCCACGCCCACGATCTCCCACAAACTAACCGAGCACCCTAATAACTGTAACCCACGCCCACGGTCTCCCACAAACTAACCGAGCACCCTAATAACTGTAACCCACGCCCACGGACTCCCACAAACAAACCGAGCACTCTAATAACTGTAACCCACGCCGACGGTCTCCCACAAACTAACCGAGCACTCTAATAACTGAGCTACTGTAGTGATATATACAAGTTACATACACGTTGATATACTGGCCTATTTTAGATGTTAACTTATAAATATTGTATTGAGATAAATTGCTGTTACACATAGCACTCATAAAAATGCTTTCCTACCAGATTCGTAAGTCAAAGGACTTAAAATTGCAGTGATACAATCAAAAACAAACATACCAATTCATGTCCAAATCACAATCTCAAAGCAAAGTAAAAATTCCGTAACTAGCAAATTAGGTTTAAGATGTGAATCCCCACGTAGGAAGTCAGAGTGGGTGCTCTGGAAAGGTAAGCTTGGAGCTCCTCCTGTTTAGCTAGCTACACCCACAACCATATTGCTTACAACTACCTAGTTACTGAATGACAACTTGATAACAAAACTGAACTATACCACTTAAGTTGCCCAATTCAATATTCAAAGAAATCACACTAACCAGTAGCATGTATATTATATGATTTTTTTCATAATCCAAATTAATTGTCAACCCATTAAGCAACCAAGTAAAATGACCATGAATCCGAACACAAAAAACACCACAATACCCCCTCCTTGTGTCCCTATGACAGTCCTGTCTTACCTGGATATTTCTGTTGGTGTTCTATCTTTATAAATTTTGCCTGTTTAAAGTATTTCTCTTTATCTACCGGTGGAAGTTGGTTCCATTCTTGTCCAATTCTAAAACAAATCATATTGGAATTCAATAAAGTTTTACTGAAACAAGTATTTCTTAAACCTCAATCAATGGCAATTCCATGACAATTACGAATTTCAATTAAGTTTTATAATAATAGTGTATGTTTTGCTTAACACTCTCTCTGCAACTTAAGTTTATCCTTAAACCTGCCAATTAAGTTTATCCTTAAACCTGCCAATTAAGTTTATCCTGAAACCTAACAATTAAGTTTATCCTTAAACCTGGCAATTAAGTTTATTCTTAAACCTAACAATTAAGTTTATCCCTAAACCTAACAATTGAGTTTATCCTTAACCCTGGCAAGTAAGTTTATTCTTAAACTTAACAATAAAGTTTATCCTTAAACCGTGCAATTAAGTTTATCCCTAAACATAACAATTAAATTTATCCTTAACCCAAGCAATTAAGTTTATTCTTAAACTTAACAATTAAGTTTATCCTTAAACTTGACAATTAAGTTTATCCTTAAACCGTGCAATTAAGTTTATCCTTAAATCTGACAATTAAGTTTATCCTTAGACCTAATTATTAAATTTATCCTTAAATCTGACAATTAAGTTTATCCTTAAACCTGGCGATTAAGTTCATCCTTAAACCTGACAATTAAGTTTATCCTTTAACCTGGTAATTAAGTTTGGCTTAATGATTTAAGATTTTATGTAGAGCTTCCCGGTGAAATATTACTTTAAAACTGTCTGTCATTTTTTTAAATTTAACGTAAACTCTGTCAGGTAAATACCATTTACCATTTACGTTGTACATCTACCATTTCACTTAATTCTGCCACAAAATTGAAGTTTTATTTAAAACTCAATTTGGTTTTAGTTGAATTTGCCTATTAAGTTTGCTTAACACTTTAATTTATGTTATACTTTAGAAAATTGTCGATTAAGTGTGCTTTAGGTGTTTACATTTAAGTTGATATGTACCAAGTATGTTTCCTTAAATGTCGTTATCAATTATGTTTAAACCTTAACTTTAAGGATTATACTTCCGATTGTTCAGTCTCATTGGTATATTGTTGAATAATTTCCTTTATTTGTAACACTGGTGGAAATACAATTATGATGACAAAGTTCTGACATGGGCTGAAACAAGTCAAATGCCACTTTAAAAAGGACAGTATGTTGTTTCTTTTCTTATTTTCTGTCATGTGCTACTTTTGGATTTTTATGAAATATTTGAATGTATTATTTCATAAAAATTTAAAAGTAGCACATGACATTTCTGTCTGCTTTAAAATTAAGTTTGAACCGCGTTTGTCTATGGGGCAGCTTGTTGGACGCATGCGGGAATTCTTATGGGGCTTCTTCTGTTGAATATCCTTCAAAATCACGCCTATGTAATTAATTGAAGCTCCGACATAATTTCTAATAGAAAAAATAACTCTCATTGTTAAAAAAACAGAAAAATATGTATAATATATAGCCTTCTAGTATTTTTGTTCTGTTTGCAGTTGTAATCATAAGCTTATTTTGTTACGTCAGTGCATTACATCTATGCCGAATTGTCTGCCTTAACGATTTGTCATATTCGAAAGATCTTTTTGTCACATTTTGAACAATTTTTAACATTTTTCAAAGATGTTCGTATACTGTCAACATTTTACTCATATAAGACAAGAAATCGACAACCGAGGCGACGTGTAATAACCATACCAAACTTCAATGTTCTGTGGGTTCTTCCTTGTAATATCTATCTGTTAGTACTTTGATATTTGTTTGCTATGCAATATTTACGTAGCGTAGTCATAATCGGACTGTGTAGTTTGTTATAGATGTATGTTGCTGTCATCGGTGGACATGTGAAAGCACCCGGACTTCCGGAACAGACCCCAGTGTGAGCAAGTTTGTCAGTTCACCTGTCAAAGGTCGATGGTTTTTCTCCAGATACTAGCTCGGATTCTCCACCATCCCAGAACTAACCGCCTTGATATAAGTGAAAGAATCATTACTGGGACATAAACTCCATTTTGATGTTTACATTGAGAAAAAATAACAAATGGTTGTTCCATCTATTGCAAGGTATATAAGTACATGCATGTACTCGTTTTTAACAAACTTATGTGTATATACTTTTCAAAAATCTCTAGATTTGTTGCATTAGGATACAATTTTTTCATCGCTGGTCGTCTATCATTTGAGAAAAGCAGATACGCATTTTTAGGTCTTTTTATCTTTTCCTGAACATCCATGTCCTGAAAGTAATAATATAAAACACTAGTAATATAGATCTATAGGAAAATAATGAAACTGACAAATCATGTATTTAGCAAAAGCCAATGCTATCAACTTTTCAAGAACACTACACAATACCAGTAGGTGGCATTAATGGGTAAACATGAACGCTACACAGTACCAGTAGGTGGCATTAATGGGTAAACAAGAACACTACACAATACCAGTAGGTGGCATTAATGGGTAAACAAGAAGAACGCTACACAATACCAGTAGGTGGCATTAATAGGTAAACAAGAACTACACAATACCAGTAGGTGGCATTAATGGGTAAACAAGAACACTACACAATACCAGTAGGTGGCATTAATGGGTAAACAAGAACACTACACAATACCAGTAGGTGGCATTAATGGGTAAACAAGAACACTACACAATACCAGTAGGTGGCATTAATAGGTAAACAAGAACACTACACAATACCAGTATGTGGCATTACTGGGTAAACAAGAACACTACACAATACAAGTAGGTGGCATTAATAGGTAAACAAGAACACTACACAATACCAGTAGGTGGCATTAATAGGTAAACAAGAACACTACACAATACCAGTAGGTGGCATTAATGGGTAAACAAGAACACTACACAATACCAGTATGTGGCATTAATGGGTAAACACGAACACTACACAATACCAGTAGGTGGCATTAATGGGTAAACAAGAACACTACACAATACCAGTAGGTGGCATTAATGGGTAAACAAGAACACTACACAATACCAGTATGTGGCATTACTGGGTAAACAAGAACACTACACAATACAAGTAGGTGGCATTAATAGGTAAACAAGAACACTACACAATACCAGTAGGTGGCATTAATGGGTAAACATGAACGCTACACAGTACCAGTAGGTGGCATTAATGGGTAAACAAGAACACTACACAATACCAGTAGGTGGCATTAATGGGTAAACAAGAAGAACACTACACAATACCAGTAGGTGGCATTAATAGGTAAACAAGAACACTACACAATACCAGTAGGTGGCATTAATGGGTAAACAAGAACACTACACAATACCAGTAGGTGGCATTAATGGGTAAACAAGAACACTACACAATACCAGTAGGTGGCATTAATGGGTAAACAAGAACACTACACAATACCAGTAGGTGGCATTAATAGGTAAACAAGAACACTACACAATACCAGTATGTGGCATTACTGGGTAAACAAGAACACTACACAATACAAGTAGGTGGCATTAATAGGTAAACAAGAACACTACACAATACCAGTAGGTGGCATTAATAGGTAAACAAGAACACTACACAATACCAGTAGGTGGCATTAATGGGTAAACAAGAACACTACACAATACCAGTATGTGGCATTAATGGGTAAACACGAACGCTACACAATACCAGTAGGTGGCATTAATGGGTAAACAAGAACATTACACAATACCAGTAGGTGGCATTAATGGGTAAACAAGAACACTACACAATACCAGTATGTGGCATTACTGGGTAAACAAGAACACTACACAATACAAGTAGGTGGCATTAATAGGTAAACAAGAACACTACACAATACCAGTAGGTGGCATTAATGGGTAAACAAGAACACTACACAATACCAGTATGTGGCATTACTGGGTAAACAAGAACACTACACAATACAAGTAGGTGGCATTAATAGGTAAACAAGAACACTACACAATACCAGTAGGTGGCATTAATAGGTAAACAAGAACACTACACAATACCAGTAGGTGGCATTAATGGGTAAACAAGAACACTACACAATACCAGTATGTGGCATTAATGGGTAAACACGAACGCTACACAATACCAGTAGGTGGCATTAATGGGTAAACAAGAACACTACACAATACCAGTAGGTGGCATTAATGGGTAAACAAGAACACTACACAATACAAGTAGGTGGCATTAATAGGTAAACAAGAACACTACACAATACCAGTAGGTGGCATTAATGGGTAAACAAGAACACTACACAATACCAGTAGGTGGCATTAATGGGTAAACAAGAACACTACACAATACCAGTAGGTGGCATTACTGGGTAAACACGAACGCTACACAATACCAGTAGGTGCGTTAATGGGTAAACACGAACGCTACACAATACCAGTAGGTGGCATTAATGGGTAAACAAGAACACTACACAATACCGGTAGGTGGCATTACTGGGTAAACAAGAAGAACACTACACAATACCAGTAGGTGGCATTAATGGGTAAATACGAACGCTACACAATACCAGTAGGTGGCATTAATGGGTAAACAAGAAGAACACTACACAATACCAGTAGGTGGCATTAATGGGTAAACACGAACGCTACACAATACCAGTAGGTGGCATTAATGGGTAAACAAGAAGAACACTACACAATACCAGTAGGTGGCATTAATGGGTAAACGCGAACGCTACACAATACCAGTAGGTGGCATTAATGGGTAAACACGAACGCTACACAATACCAGTAGGTGGCATTAATGGGTAAACACGAACGCTACACAATACCAGTAGGTGGCATTAATGGGTAAACAAGAACGCTACACAATACCAGTAGGTGGCATTACTGGGTAAACACGAACGCTACACAATACCAGTAGGTGGCATTACTGGGTAAACACGAACGCTACACAATACCAGTAGGTGGCATTACTGGGTAAACACGAACGCTACACAATACCAGTAGGTGGCATTAATGGGTAAACAAGAAGAACACTACACAATACCAGTAAGTGGCATTACTGGGTAAACACGAACGCTACACAATACCAGTAGGTGGCATTAATGGGTAAACAAGACGTATTGAAACCATTGATTTTACAAAAGGGCAAAATGTCCATAGTGATGTGGCCGTTATACCAACCAGCAATTGATGTCCACATGTAATGAGTATTGTTTTATAAGTTTTAACGGTAAAAATATTTCTTTCTAACGAACTTTGATGATGATGATGATGATGATGATTTAACTTTGTTGTGGATTAAGACTTAATTACAAGTTAGATTGCAATGCCCATTGTAATCTATTAATCCACAGCAAAAAGTTAGTCTTGAATATATTTTTTGCCCATTTGAAACTGAAACGTTCTTTAAGTCTGCAAGCATAAGTGACACCTATTGGCATGACGACGTTTTCAAGCGCATTTTACTTATAAACACTTCTTGGTCTATTTATAGATAGAACAATATCTTAATACCAAATCTAGTTGTGGCGCTTCCCACTATACACCAGATTATAAGATAATCAAATAAAAGAGAAACTTCTGAAAAAATGAGCTTAGCTCCACTGAAATATCGACCTACATCATTATCATCCACCGACTCCGGTTTGATTGGAGATGTTCATTATCTCAGTCATGATAATTCTTAAATACGACATACAAAGTTACCTTTAACACAAGCAACAGGATTTACCTTAGCACTGTATTTCAGTTGATATCATAATTTATTATATTATCTTCTTAATCCATAAAATAAAACCATGTAATAAAAATCATAATACACACGTGTAATATCGACAATCGTTCCCGCGACTTTGATTTCCCGCGCGCGACATCCCAATGTGCTCGCGTGTTATGACGTGTACGTGATCTCTGTGTATTGCGGTCAATCAGCTCTTTTATTATAGAGAAGAGGGATGTATTTTAGGGTTTTGTGTTTTCCTAGATTATATAATAGAATCTCACATTCGTGTTTATGTACATGTAATAATGAATATGTAAATATTGAATAATTTATTCGTGGTGGGTGTAGCTCAGTAGCTAAACAGGAGGTGCTTAATTAACCTTCTGAAGCACCCCGTCTCATTTCCTGGTGGAAATCCACGTGTTTAACCTAACTTGACAGTTTGAAAGTTTTTACTTTGCTTCTAGGTTGTGATTTGGACATAGACTAGTAGCCTATGTTTGTTTTTATTAGTTGTGCCACTCGCCAAAGTTTGTTGTAGTAAGTGGGCAGATCCCAAAAATCTGACACCCCTTAAACTTTTTTGTTAAAATGTTTGTATAGTCAGGCTAGGTATGTCAAGTTTCCACTTTAATTTTATTCGTTTAATGAAAATATGGCTGGACATCGCATCGAAGATGGTCGCCAAAAAAACCCTATATCCTTGCATTAAAATTCTGACTATACCAAATCAACCACTTAACCCCTTAACCCCCGCTATTTTTTGTGGCTTTTTACAAAACCAGTACCTGATTTTCAACGCAATTTTTCGGGCATTTAGACTAAAAGTTGTAAATACCAACCCATATGTATTTAGTATCCCTATATACTATACTTCACTTATAGATGCATAAAATCTAAATATCAGTTACCATGGCAACGTAACCATCGATTTTACCAAGAAAATGAGTAATATTTTGCACATTTTTGCATTTGTTTCAATAATTCGCTCATATCCTAATTTTGACACATTAGAAAAATATTTATTCGAGTCCATATTAAATTTAAATATTACGCAAGGATGCTATTTAAAAATTATATCCAAATTTTCATGTTTTCCCCAAAAATAAAGCAGCAAATTTTGCGTATTTTCAACCAAATACTGAAAACAAACACTATATATATATGTGTGCTAAATTTATATTTGAACAACCAAATAGATCGCAGTTTCGACTCCATTTTTAAAAATTATCGATGGAGATACATGTATGGATAAATATATTTTTACCTTATTATACTAAATAAGAATAAAAATATTTTCGACAAATATCGGTTACCATGGCAACAGAAACCGGATACCCTTAAAAACCACAAAAGTGGGAATTTCTGTTAAAAACTTAAAACATTTCGCCTATTTATATATACCAGCAAATAAAAAATATGAATTTTGATAAATAAAATCAGTTTCAATCATCTAATAACAATTTATACGACGTGTAGTCTTCAAATTGTTAAAATATGACAAATTTCACTTAAAATAGGCATGCTTAATTCTCAACAAAAACATCCATATTCTGTTAGTTTCAATGTTGATCTAGAACGTACATGTAGGGTTCTGACTTTCCACAATTTAAAACGGAATGGTCAGTAATATATACTGTAAACACTTATATGATGATTTTCACTTTATTTAAATTTTGTCATAAATTTAATTAAATATCCGTTACCATGGCAACAGAAACTTCGAAAATCCGAGAAGTAGTATAAATTTGCTATCCTCACATTTTTTAGATGGTAGAATATAGGTTCTGTCGAATTTGATTAGTATTAATGATATTTATAATAAGAGGGAACTGGTTTTTAAAATTGTCTCATTTTCGCTAGAATTGAAACCTTAATCTGATTGATTGATTAATTGATTGATTGATTGATTGATTGATTAGGATTTTACCTCCAAGTCAAGTATATTTCATTTATATCGGAATAAAGATGAAGCGGCAGAATTGTTTATCATCGCAGTGCACACAGTGCAATTGCTAGGTTCCTTACCATGACATGGTCATCGTTTCACACCCCCCCCCTCCGAAAACCTGTAGTTTGAATGTCAAGTTCTTGAGTAAAATAAAGTCACTATTTTATTCCCATGTCGTGGTCAGACCCAGTCGGTGTTCGGACCCAAACTCCCCATATACAACACTAGTACTCTACCGACTAAGCTACAGTATAGGTGAAAATTGAGTGTAAAACGTGTACTTTTGTAATATTCAAACATAAAATGCGCACATAAAAATAACAGAAATATGAAAGTTTTGATGAACACAGAATACATGAAACACTTTGCTACAGCTGGTTTTTCCGATTTCTTAATTAGGAAAAAGTTTAGATCGCTATTTGAAAATTCTATTGGAATGTCATTCTACTAGTAATTAAAATTACCGAATGCTTGACGAAATAACGGTTATGTAGCAGCCTATTTTCAGACTAATGAGTTGAGTTGAGTAATGGTGTTTAACATCCGAGTCAAGAATTTTTCACTTATATCGAGACCTCGCCAGCTATAGACAAAGGTACAGAATTTTGCCTGTGCGTTGTGCTGAAGGCATTGTACAGCAGGGTTCTTTAGCGTGTCAAGCCCACCGTGACACGGGCCTCGTTTATTTTAAGTTCCCATCCAAAAGAACCGTAATGGCGAGTGCTTGGCAAAAAAAAAAGTCACTACCATCTTTCAAGTCTTGGGTCAGACCCCACGAACCCACGACCTCTCACTTACGGAGCAAGCACTCTACCAACTGAGCTACCACAGTGGTTAAATTTTAGACTAGGTCGGGTAATAGAGAATAAGTGAACACTATATACCATTTGTATTTGACGACAAATTGAAGGTGCATTAGGAGCACAAGTGACACAATGATCTTTCAAAAGAGAATCATCTATCGCGCCTGACTTATACAGCACATTGCAAGTCGTCACCCAAGGTTTGAATTGCAACTGAGACAGATCCTAGTTTGCCAGGTCGCTGGCCATAAATCGGCTGTTTGTGACAACACTTTTTTCTCCAGTAGCCCTGATAATATAAGAATCAAGACTGAAATATATGTCGAAAAATACCCGTTACAGTTTCAAAGGGAACTTTGGAAATATTTGAAAAGTAGTTGATTTCATCGGGACTGGAGATCACTGGAAAAAACACAGGACAGATCCAATACTGACAATGTTTTTTGTATGATTGTCAATAATTAATTGATAGTTAATAAGAGCGGACGGCCGATACCATCAAGCCATAGTACAAGGCACCACCATCTAGCCTTACATATTCTATCAAGCTATAAAACTTAATGACTACGGGAATGTTCATTCTTCTAACGTACATCACACATCAGGGAATAGAACTATAGAACTCTTTATCAACAAACAACCGTGGTCTTTAAAATTCAGGCATTTCAGGTGTTAATCCTTGTGTTCCTCAGTACACGACAGTAGACAGTATTCAGTCAGCTGAACAATATTTCATGTATATTGTCATCAATATAAGACAGAAACAACACTGAGAAACTTATTTGCATTGCATACGTTAAAATATATGTGATCTTTGTAACAGATTGTCAATACACACTTCTATACTACTGGTTGGAAATCATTGTTTTACTCATTTGTGTCATATTGTCTCACTTATATCGATGCATCACCTGCTATATATCTCTACTTTCAAAGCATTTATGGATTTTTTTCCTTAGTCTGGAATAAGACTTCATTTTTGTGTCCCAATCTAAAGGATAGAGCTATTTCGAAAATTCTAGCTCTGCACTTTTACTTACCGTAGCAGCATGAGAGAGAGAGAGAGAGAGAGAGAGAGAGAGAGAGAGAGATTATATCAAGGTGGTTATTTCTTTCTGGTATGGTGGAGAAAACCGAAGCCCTGGAAACCACTTTGTGAACTGACGAACTTTCTCATGCAGTTCTGTGTGAGTGCAGTTCTATTCAAGGTACCGGGACTTCCACATGAAGTGGAAGGAACAATTTAATAAGCTTCAATCTTCCAAGAAGGATTTTAAAAATATATATACAATACTGGATATGTTGTGGAATTTTAAAAGCATATTTTTTTTACTATATTGACAGCAAAAAGCGTACCATCACCATCATGAATAAGTGTAATACAATGCAATCTTTGCAAAAAAATCAAAACAAATCTGATGCATACGGTCTTTGTAACTGAATTTCTTTAGAAATCATTTTTTGTAATTTTTTATATTTTGAATAATTGAATATTATCTTTATTATTTTTATTTCTCCGTCAGCTTTAGCAGGAGTTATTGATCAGTAACTTATTTTGTTTTGAACTGAATCGTTCGTAGAATTGTACCTCACAGATATTGTTTTTTGAACTGTAAATATTGCACTTTACGTATATTTCTCGACTTCTGTTTATAAAAAAGTGTGCCGAGACCAGCAATCATTTCGCAGTCTATATTTATCTAGAATATTTACATTATACTTACACTCATGATGAATACAAAAATATATAAATATAAATTTAAAATATAGCTGATACAAATATAAAATAAAACCCGATGCAAGCCCGCGCCGTGCCCCTATATTTTTAGATACACTGTACGGACGTAGTAGAAGACAGTTCTTAGACGCGACAAAGTTTGTGCGCAGGACGTGTAGAGTACATAAATCTATGCCCAGAGTTCAATGATAAAAGTTTTTAAGAAATAGATATGTAGCATATTTTAACACAAATCTTCCAAACTCACTCAATATTTCTGTATATGCTTACAGATGCACAATGAACCACAAAAACTAGCAATGACCCATGACGTTTACTTCTTTGCTGTTTACACAGACCTGCCTGTCGATGCAAAACGTGATAATGAACTGACAAGATCTTTTTAGTCAACCATGTATAATGAACATAAATTCTTAGATGCATCAACTTCAATATCCAATATTTGATTGTGAAAATAAAAAAGTTTTCGAAAGAAAAATTGATTTTGAAAAGACCCCGTAAACGTCGATACAAAAAAATCGATCGAGTTGCACCTTGTAGATGTTGACATGTAAAAATTGGTTGAAAATTTTACATCGAATGCACCTGTTGAAGATTTCGAATCGTTAAATTGATATCATGTCTAGAATATAAGTATTTTATATGTGTAAAAACCGGAGGAAAAAAGCTTTCTAACGGCATAGATTTTGTGAATTATATAGTGACTGTTGTAGAATTTTAAATGCTTCAAACTCGACAGTGTGTAAAAATAAAAAAGAATACACGTTTTCCCGATGAAAGTAAAAACGTCAACGTGAAACGTTATGAACACAAAAAGTTGTAATTGTTCAGTGTGATAAATTTTATACTATTTATGTCTTTATAACTGATTTCTTTACATAAAACAAACAACCTTTTCCTGCTTTTCATAAAACTCTGATTTTTAACGAAATTAATAAACTATTTCAAAAGTTTGAACGAGTTACTTTTTCTCTAGAAAAAACGGAGGAAAAACAACTCAAAATTTTAATCACGTAAAAAATGAAACCGTTCCACAAATTTCAAATAAAAAATTCGAACTGAAATATTCTTTCTATCAAAAAACCTGAAGAATATTATTTGTAGATAATGTTCTGTAGTTTCCTATGATACCAAGTTTATGTAGATCCGTCAATATTAACGATTTTTACATCAAAATATGTACAACACACTGCCTGAAAATCCGGTTGGCGCTCTATGGCGCTTACGGGGGTTAAGGGGTTAACCTTTGAGTTGAAATTTGGTATTCGCGGTGTGACACATGGTATAGTAGTATGTACCTATGGACTATTGTCCGTTTACTCGGCTGGAGAGAAAGGAATAACGCTAATATCTCAAAGATTTGAATGGCACGATTAAAAATCAAATAATCATCTACTTACATGAGCCGAGTCGTTGCTAATAATCCTTATTTCGATCTAATCCGTGCATTATAACTCCTTTAATGCACCAAAACGTGTTTTGGGTGGGTGTTTACAATGGTAAAAATTTTGACAAAATGGCGGAGTCTTTCGTGTGACGTAATGATGACGGAAGAATTTATTATTTACGTAGGTTCGTGAGGGTACATGAAGGGTAGTTCAAAGGTCGGGTTGAGTTTAAAAGTTTGAATTTACGTCAATTTTTTCAAAAGTTTGAAAATGCAGAAAGGTAGTTCACTTTATTACTTTATTAAATTGATTTTGGTCATCCCGGTTACGCAAAAAACAATCAGTTCTTGAGCTGCACTAACCTACGTAAATAGTCGACTCTTTCGTCATGACTACGTAAGATAAAGAACCCCGCCATTTCGTAAAAAAGATTACCATTGTAAACACCCACCCAGGTTATATTTTGCCGCATAAAATGAAATATTAAGCAAGGATGGAACCGAAACAGAAATTTTCAGTTACGACTCGGCTCATGTAAGTAAAAAAATCATTGATTTGTACCCGTTGTATTGAAATTTATAGAGTATTTTGCGATCTTGCCTTCTCCGAAATAGGCTAAATAAACAGTACCTTTTAGGCGAAACGATAGAGCTCTCGCTTTACAAACGGGCGACCCGGGTTCGATTCCCGGCGTCGAGGAAGAAATTTTTATAATTTATTTCATTGTAACTAGCATTTAACGCTACAGCTGTCACAAACAGAATGGCTTGGAGTAAATGTTTTCAGATCACCGTCGTATAATAAACTGTAGTCCGACTAATCAGCCCACTAAACCCCCATTTTAATTTTTTTGACTATTTGGAGGTTTGTGGTCTGACAGCTTCCATTATTGAATTCTTGAAATTTCTGGCGAAAACGGCAGAAACGAAAACACGCGTCGATAATTTCCATTATTTCCTTACCTCGCTCTTGTTGACAACATGGAACACTTCCTAAAACATTATTCTACCGATCCATGCTTAATTTTAATTAAAATCCATCGATATCGGTAGAAATACAAGGCTTTCTGATGTCTCTTCAGCTCTCTGTCACTTTCACATCGTGAAGACATTACTAATTTGCATTGACCAATCAGATCGCGCGTTGCATTTGGATGGTAAAACGCGCAGTTCTATCTTTAGAAAGCACATGGTGATGTTTATTTACATTAACGATTCGGATTATTAATGATGTTTTCACGCGTATAACATATTATTTTAGTTACTTTATTTTTATCAATACCATGTGAAGACATGTGTACTAATTGCAGTGAAGATTTCTCATGTTTTTTCTCGTTTATATCTACATAGGCGTAGTAGCAAGGGGGGGGGGGGGGGGGGGGGGTCAGGCCCCCGCAATATATTTGTGAAAATTTGTATCGTAGTTTATGTTTATAGTGTAAGTGCTAAAAAAACCAAGAGCTTTAACAGGAAATGTTCATCTGGTAACCAATCAATTATCAATTTCATCATTATACTTGTAAAAGGGCGTCTTGAAATTTACCCTTAGAAACGACTCACAGCACCTCCAATGGCAGGGGCGGATCCAGGAAATGGGGAGGGGTGAGAATTATATCAATGCTAGGCCCATGGCCAACTTAATGATGTACATCAAAGGTAAATGTAGATTGGTGTGGTTAATTAGTTTATTTATATGGCACCAAACCTTCTTAATCTCCATGTAGCCAGAAGTCGTGAGTTGAGTACCGTGTGTTTGAAAATTAATCATTGGACTTAATTATGTCATGCAGTTATTTGTACAATTTTGTCTTAATATTTCACTGCTTTCAGTCTCTCACTCAGAACGCTGCAAAATTTTCTGGGGTAGCCCCATATCCATCTCCAATGAGAGGGTTGATTATGGAACTTGTGTCATACGGTTATTGTTTTTAATCTTGCCTTGATATCACAGTATTTTAACCTATCAAAACGCTGCAAAATACAATGAAGATGCGTCTAGACAGGGGTTAGTTTTGAAAGTTTTCCGGGGAAGGCCCCCTGGACCCCCACCTATGCGAGGGGTTTAGCACCCATACTCCCCCCCCCCAATATTAAAAACCCTCCTACGCATATGATGTAAATTATTTTTTCTTTCAAATTGGGTAATATTCTATCATATCTGGGACTTGCGTGTTCTCCTGAAATGCTGTCAAGTTTTGTCCAATATTTTGTAGATCGTAGAATTATAAGGTTTTAAACCAATTGTAATATATAAAGTTCAACACAAGAATACTTGTCCGCAAGGTCATTAAAATTAATTCTCTTATATTCATCCCGACCACACTGTAAATTTTGTCACAGGGTTCAATTTTAACTGTATTTTGCGTGAACATACATATATACAGTGAGGTGCTTAATTTCTTCTCTCCAAAATTACTGGAATAATATTTCTAGGATACTAGTTCAGAAAATGAGAGGGGTCAAGAATATAAAAATATATAGAGAAGATCGCGACTACTCTATTTGAAAGTCTACATATAAATTCTAAATATGTTTAATACATTTCAATGTTACCTTTTGTAAGTACATGTATTAAACACCATGTAAAACATCCTTAATAACGCGAATTACCAATGTAAATAAACATCACCATGTGCTTTCTAAAGATAGAACTGCGAGTTTCATCATCCAAATGCAACGCGCGATCTGATTGGTCAATGCAAATTAGTAATGTCTTCACGATGTGAAAGTGACAGAGAGCTGAAGAGACATCAGAAAGCCTTGTATTTCTACCGATATCGATGGATTTTAATTAAAACTTAAGCATGGATCGGTAGAATAATGTTTTAGGAAGTGTTCCATGTTGTCAACAAGAGCGAGGTAAGGAAATAATGGAAATTATCGACGCGTGTTTTCGTTTCTGCCGTTTTCGCCAGAAATTTCAAGAATTCAATAATGGAAGCTGTCAGACCACAAACCTCCAAAAAGTCAAAACATCAAAATGGGGGTTTAGTGGGCTGATTAGTCGGACTAAATAAACTGTTGGAAAAATGAAGAGACCATATTAACTTTTTGTTTATTTACGTAAAAGGTCGCAGAAAGCAATAATGTAAAGCATTATCTAAAGACATATTATATAATATGGATTTTATAACCTCAACATCTGGTCTCTATATTGCGCTCGTTAGTATGGTGAATACTGAGACTTGAAATAAGTAACGTTTTCATTGTGAACATTAAAGTTAATTTTAGTGGTATGGTTATACAACGATATCTAGATAGATCTACACCTTGATATTGCCACTGCACATGTACCAATCTGTTCGATTTTAACATTCCGCGGCAACAAGTGGGTTAATGATGGCTTAACGACAAAACAGTACTTACCGTTTAAATACACGTATGTATGCAATCGAAATCCTAACGATTGGCGTATGCTGGATGCAACAAACGCATACAGTAGCGGGATCTACTGTTATCCTATACCTGGATGATTACGTTTCATTTGACGCTCGTAAAGTGTGACGTTTTTTGTACATTACGTCACTATAACGTCACAATATAAATATAATTACGTCATCTAAACAATGACATCAGCAATATGAATATGACGTATACACACATATATGTGTGTGTATTGAATTCACGCAGATGTTCATGACGCAATGATAATACAACAAGATGATATCACGAAAATCAACGTCGTTTTTGGCGGAAATGACATCATTTGTAACCATCATGGCATGAGGAGGGAAAGTTCGCAAGTCAAGTGTAACATAAAACGTTTTGCGGACCGTTTCGCCGGGAAACGTTTACGCCGAAACTCTTTCCCAAAGTTGCGTCATTTTTACGCGAAACTGAACTGAAGCGATCTCATCTCCGATGGAAAAAACTGTTCTACAGCGGAGACGTTAAATGTTCAGCGGAGACGTTAAATGGGCTACCACGTGGTGTACTGGCAAATCCCATTTTAGTTAAGACGGTAAAAGACAAAAACTCGATTTCTAAATAACAAAATCAAAACAATGAAATCCATTCGTAAAAGAAGCAAGTTATTAGAACTGCGTCTTACAAACAGGATAAAAACACCAAATTCTCAGTAAAATGCATTTTTAAATTTAATTAAATTTAACGGTGGGCGTTTGGTTAAAATAGTTCAGACTTATATATTTATACCCCCGCTTAAAAAGTGGGGGGTATATAGTGATAGGGATGTCCGTCCGTGTGTCCGTCCTTCCGTTACATCTTAGGGTACCTATCTCTTATCCGCAACTCCCTCTAAACCCTTCAATGAATTTTCATGAAACTTTCACACAATCTTTGTGATATAATGTAGCTGTGCACCTCCTATTTAAAAATTTGATCCAATGGATTTTTTTTAGAGCGGGGGGTATTTTGTGAGCTTGTGGCTCACAGTTTTTCTAGTTATAATATAGTTTGAAAACATTGTGTACTAGTAAAATTATCAAAGGGTTTATCATAAACACAAATTTTGTTGTATATTTACTAAATATTTGACCTGTGGCCTTGTGAATAACATAGGACTGTGAAGTGTCAGGGTTAACGGTTTCCCGCAAAAACATCATTGCCAATTGTATTTCTTAATTCTATATTAACTTGAACTAAAAAATTATACTTTTACACTAACAAATTTACGATCACTTTAATAATGAATGATAATAATAATTGGACTACTATCTCAAACGTGGGTGTTAAGCCGTATAACGTCATAATACCGTTGTACAACCCCCGCCGATTCCAGACGCTGACCAAATAGTTACAGTACCCACGGAAGTTACCGGCGCGCGATGATTTTTAAAATTTCAATAGATTTTTTAAAAGGGCTGTATGCAACAGTTCCATGCAAATCACAAATGAAAGAGATAGCTGAACAATACAAGAAAAGACTAACACATATTGGTACCACTGATTATAAAACTTTGGACATTCATCGGAGTTCTGGATTATCGTGGCTATGATCTGATGATAGATAGTTCTACCATCCAAGGTTAAGGACCATAAATACTATCATCAGGTTGACCAATTCGACGGATTTATCCGTTTTTGATGGATTTGTACCACAATAACAGATAAACAGACGGATAAAACGAATAGGTCAAATTGGAAGAATTTCTCCCATTTTGACAGTTTTTTTTTAATTTGGACTTTTTGTATGGAAATTTCAAAATCAAACTGGCACTTAACGATAATAAAGATCCTATATGGCAACTTTGCGCACTAAAAATGTACAGATCTTGGCAAATAAATAAATTTGATTTTATGTAATGAGGTAGTTGCAACTTATACCCATGCCGAAGCCCTCGTTGAAGGTTCAGTAAGCATTACATCGGACCATCGTAGAGCCATATCAAACGCCACACAGACTACTTAACTCAACAGCAGTGTCACCGACTTGGAACAAAGCCATGGATGATTGCTTGCAATATTACGGGTTTCTTTTAGACAAAAGATTATCGGACTTTACTCAATGTGTGCAAACAGATAACATTGATGTATTTAACGATCGTTTGGTACAAATCCTGATTGATACAGCAAATGAAGTAATCCCGAAATCAACATTTAATCCTCATACAAAGCCGCATTGGACTCAAGAAGTGAAAAGAGCTCACAACTACCAAATGTCTAAACGTCGTATTTGGGTACTAGATGGTAAACCACGAGGCAAGCAATTCCAGTCTTATGTTGAATGCAAAGCAGCAAAGCGGGATTTCCGAAATATATAAGATCAAGAAGCACAAGCTTATTATGATAATGCCCTATATGAAATTGATAATGCTGCAGAGTGCGATATTGGATTATTTTGGCGGCTTATACGTAAATTAAAGCCGAGAACATCTAGACTGTATCCTGAGATAATATATAAAGAAAACACATACAATGATCCAGATGCCCGAACATTTGCTGAATACTATCATGATCTGTAAAACCCTGGAAATGAGAACAGTCACGATTCAAATTTTGAAACTATCGTTAATGAACAATATAAAAGTACCATTGAAGTAACGAGGTCTTACCTGGAGGCAATATTCAACAAGCAGAAGTTACAATAGCAGTAAATGAACTAAAGACAAAACAAAGCTCCTGGCCACGATAAGATTCATTCAGAACATGTAAAAACGGTGGTCAACAACTTTTATGTGTACTTACAGACCTTTTCAATCGTATTGTTTCTGAAGGAAGGGTACCATCAAACTGGAAACGTGGGATTATAGTATCACTTTTCAAAGGAGGAACCAAGAAAAAAACTTCTCCGGAAAATTACAGGCCAATCGCGTTCTTCACCACCTTTGAAAAATATTCGAAAAGGTTTTAATGTCGCGTCTAAAAAACGTAACCTTTATAAAACTTTTCCCTGTAATCAACAACAAGGGTTTCAGTCCGGTCTAAGTTGTCTAATAGCTATCTACTAACTTTTAGTATCTATAAAAATGCAGCGTAGACTTTGCTATGGAGTTCTGTGTTAGTTGATCTTATCATTGAATTAAATGACTCTAATTTAGGTGTGAAAATTCACGACACAAACTGTGGTAACCCCAGCTTTGCTGATGATCTAACATGCATCAGCTCAAGTCCTAAAGGTTTACAGGGTATGCTAAACTTGGCTTATTACTATGCAAACAAATGGCGATGATTTATGTATATAATGTTGAAAAATCAGCTGTGTTGGTGTATGGTCTGACAGGGAGATCCTATGATAATCTTGACTTAACCTGGTATATGGGCAATAATACTGCGCCTATCTACAAAGACTATACTCATTTGGGAATTGAACAAAATGTATTTTTTCAAAAGTATTCGAAGGACCCAGGGACAATGTGACAAAGGACGAAAAGCATATTTCGCAATATCAGGAGTGGGAAAGAGTGCTGAAATCAGTCCAAAGGTGCTGGCTGATTTATATATAAAAGTTGTTACACCCACGGTGCTACACGAAGCTGAACTTTGGAACTCTTTAAAAACCTTTACATACTTTTCAACATTTCATCGCCAAAAATATCGAAGATTTTCCACAGCGCACACGGTCAGACATGTGCGAGAGCATGCTTGGACTTTCAAGACTAACTGAAGTAGAAAAACGTAAACTTTACTTTCTTCAAAAGCTATGTACGTTAATTTTCAGAACCTTAACAAAACAAGTCTTCATCCGCCGCCTATACTTTTTCTGTGAAAACCACAAAGGGACCCAAAAAGGGTATATATACGAGATATTTTTGAAAATCTACATAAGTATTCTCTCCTGGACTATGTAGTTGACTTTATCAATCACCATACATTTCCCGACAGGCGAACTTGGAAGACAATAATTATTGTTAATGTTGCAATAAGAGATCGCGAGAAACTGGAATGGACGTCGAGGGTATCTCAAGATAATGATTTTACAAGATTTAATAAATTACACTCGGACATTGCTACAGCTTCAGTTTGGAATTTTCCTACAGTGCAGAACTAGCATTATCGCGTCACACAGCTAAATTATGGGTTTTGCCAAATTATAAAGTTGAACAGTTTTGTACAGTTTGTAATAATGTTTTCACAGATATGTATGTACATCTTATATGTCATTGTCTGTGTATAAATGACATTCGTCAGCTGTTTTTCGACGCAGTTTTAGACAAATTTGGAGTATATTCACACTGAGCAGAACTTCTTAATGCCACTGACGAAGAATTCTATTGTTACCTGCTAGGCGTACCATTGGCTGCAACCAAAACAGCAAAATGCAACATGGCTTTACAAAAATCGCCTATAATTTCTTAAGAATTGCTTCTGCGGTCTATATAGTATAAGACATGTTTAAGCGCTCTGACAGACCATAAATACACATTATCATAATTTAATTGTTTATATTTATGCTACTTTGTGCACTTTAAATTGTATTAACTTAAATCACTGTGTTGTACATATGTTAATCATGTAAATATATTGTCTCTTTTAAAGAGAAAATAAAGAATGAATGAATGAATGACAAACGGGTAACGTACGTGTATCTAAAAGTTTGAAAAAACAACTATATATCTGCAAACCGAGTCACAAATTCACACTGAATAATAAGACTTAACAGGTAAGAGTCCCGTCCTCATTCATAAAACCAATCCAAATTTACTATATAAAAACCCAAGTTTCAGTCACAGGGGCCAGTTTCGTGATAAAAAAATACGCATAAGTATCAGAGTATGTAGCGGTCTGGGTAGCTCAGTAGTAGAGCACTCGGTTATAGTGCGGGAGGTCCCGGGTTCGATCCCCGACCCTGCATTTTTCTCTTTCCTGTTACATTTAGGGGCTCGTCCGATCCTGGGAAGTGGCCGACCAGCAGGTTGGTCCCAGGGTGGAACCTGGTGGTTTCGATTCAAGGGAGTTGAATCAAAAAAAAAAAAAAAAAAGGAAGGGAAGAATGTAGCGGTCTGAGTAGATCAGTGGTAGAGCAACGCTTATAGTGCGGGAGGTCCCGGGTTCGATCCCGGTCCGACCCTGCATTTTTCTCTTTCCTGTTACAAGTATATTAAAAAAAGAGTACTTTCAATATACTTAATTATGTTGTTGTTTTTTTCCGTTTATAATGAAACTGGCCCGGGTGTGGTATCAGTGATAGGCCGCTACCTTTTTTTGAATAATAATAATCATTTCTTAAAAGTTCATTTTATTTCTTTGAAGAGCTATAGTTTATTTTCCCAGCTTTGGCTAATGTTAATCTGCATATTTCCACATTATGTAAAATTGTTGATCCAGCTAATGTGTCATCCACATGGTGTTAATCACGTATTCCTGTTTATGTTTATAGTAACGATCACGTGATATAAGATAGACTATTCCACGATCTAATGTTTACAAATGTGATAATTTCAAAATAAATCAGGGTTTGGATCCCCTAGAAAACTAATTCTGATGTTTTTCTCTCTATTTTATGAAATAAATGTGCATATTTCCGTAAAAGTACAGTTAGAGCTTATTTTTATTAGCTAAACCTGCCACACCCACTGATGGAAGAATCCACTTTGCTTCATGTTTAGGTCATGTGACGAATATTTCATTCAGCGGTGTGGTTGTGAAAACGAATGGGTCAGGTGTTTTACCTTACGTTCACATTAGCGTGTTTTCAGCGTAATTAGCAAAACAACAGGTAAAGTTACAAAAATATTTAAATTAGAACATTTTAGGATTATGATAACACCGTGCATTACACGTGTGGATATGTTATGATTTCCATTCTTGTTTACGTGCTTCATAACACGGAAATGTAAATGCATTTGATTGACACTAATTTTATAGATTACTTAAAAGATTAGTGAAAATAAATCCATCATTCATGATAGTGATTACAACTGTTGTTACTTCAGGTAAAACTGCAATCAGATGGAGAGAAGTTTGAGGTGATGTTAAAAAGGTGGTGTGTGTGTGTGTGTGGGGGGGGGGGGGGGGGGGACATGTGAGCAGTTCATTCATGCATTAAACGGGTCTTTCTACAAACACTTTTCCTTTATTTATACATGTGGACGTTGAACAGGTCAGTGGTCACAAACGTTTGTAATAATTGCCATTAAAGGTACATTATTATATATCATTGGGCCATATGTAACTTGCAAAAACCCTGTTTAATAACATTTCGCCCTTCAAAGGTGTAATAATTTTTTTTTTTTTCTTGACTTCAATGTTGTATTCTCCACTGTTCTGTTTGACTTGTGTACATTGTCACCATGTTTGTTTATTTAACAACACTATCGCAATATGGGCACAGGACATTTGATCGAGAATTAAAAAACCCATAGTGAACATTTGAGCGACTACTTCAGTGGACATTTGAGCAAAAGTTTAAAAAAATTACCTGTATTTTACGATGGACATTTGAGTGACAGTTTAAATCTACTTTCTGCTCCAATATGAAGGGTAGAGAGAGAAAAGGCTGTATATTTGCGAGGATTTTATCAGAAATATGCAAATAGTGAAGTCAATCGCAACAGATTTAAATGTACCATGGAATTAAAATATCAGGCTAGATATGTTATTTTACTTTAACCTTTATCTAGGTTTCCATAAATTTAAAATAATTGGTAGCCTTTCCAATATTTGTGAAAATATAGTCCTTTTTAAAGTATTTTTCCACAAATTTGCTAAAATAGGTTACTTTTTGAAATTAGTAGCCAATGGCAATTTTGGCTACCAGAAATGGAAACATAGCTTTATCCTGTAAATTATCAAGTTTTAAGTTTTATGAAATGTAGTGCTAGACTGTTAATGAATTTTATAAATTTTAATTTGGTGCTTTTATCCTGCTTAAAATCCTACATCCGCATCCCCAATGGTGAGCAGAGGACAAGAAAAATGGTTGGAATTTCGCTCAAATGGGTTAACATTCTGTCGCTCAAATGTCCATTACTTCGTTGCTCAAACCTCTGTTTATTTTCGCTCTTTTGTCCAAACCTCTGTTTATTTTCGCTCTTTTGTCCTATGCTTTTGCTCCAATGTCCAACGTCACACAATATAACAGACAGGAGAAAAAATGCAGGGTCAGACAGGAACTCCAACCCAGGACTTCCTGCACTATAGTCACATGTTTTACCACTGGGCTACCCAAATTGCTACATTGCTTCCCTGTTATTTTGAGTTTCCCACAGTCTCAATTGGGAAATCTCCGACAAATTCTCTGGGATGTACTTTATATGGACCATATTTGCCAGTCCACCGTTTCCAAGAGCCACAATGGCCACCAGACTGTAACAGTGAAGAGAAAAATGCAAGCTCAGATCTGGCCTCGAACCCAGGACCTCCCGCACTATAGGTGAGTGCTCTACCACTGAGCTACCCAGACGGCTACAATACAAATAGCTTTCCTTTTACCGCTAAATGTTGCATGCATTTATGCACCCCAGCAGATTTCTAAAAACATAATTCAATGTGCCCTTTCTAGTTAACATAACCAATCTCTGTATGAGAAATTTATTTAAAGCCATAAAAGAGTGATAAAATGGAATGAAAGAGGCGGAATTTGCAAACTTCTGAAAAACTCTTTTATAAGGAATCTATAGTATCAAATTATTGGAAAATTACAATAAAAAGGACTACGTTTTAGCATATTTTGGAAATTTTACTACTGATAATTAAAAATTGTGGAAACCTAGAATATGATGGCAGTTAGTTTTAGTAATCAGTGGTTTTGTTTACCTACTGAATAAAGGTAGTTCCCTTTTGGGAAAAATGGTCAAAATTGACCACTAAAATTCTCAAAACAATCGTGATATATTAGCAAATTAAATCTACATGTATTTGTCCTTACCACAAAACTCACTTAGATATTGTCACAATATAACATGTTTGAAATTAGAATCCTAAGCTACTGCAAGCACGTCTTTTTGTAGTTTACTGTACTTCAGCACTTCAAATTTTCCGAATTTAAAAGGCAGAAGGTAGTTTTTAAAAACTTAACAAAATCACTAGTAATAAATTATTAAAAATACTAATATATTGTATTTACTAGGGCAATGTAACTTCATGATAAATTATTGTTTCTGTGATTGAGATTTAAATCCACACCCTATGTAATCAAATCTACTAGGTAGACTTATTATCTACTCTATTGGGCTACCTGCTTCAATAATGTACATTGTATTGCTTGAACTAAGTAAAATTTTAACAAGTCCTTGTCTTGATAATAAATTTCAACATTTTCAATTATTGGTACCATATATAGGAAACTATTAAAAAAGTAACCAGTTCTTTCCAAAAGTTTACCTGTCTTTGACTGTCAGACCGGCTGTTTTTTTCAAATACTGAATTATGCATCATGTAAAATCAACAAAATTAATAAAAGTTTTAAAAAAGCATATCTAGTAAACAAGTTACAACACACATTATATATGTCACATGTGTTGACTACTGCCATACTTGATTTCACAATTTTCATTTATATTTGCTAGAAAGAAATCTGTGTTAAGTATTATATTTAGAATATAATACCTGTCAAATTGTTACCTGAGGGCAGGTGTATAAAATATTATTGACAGGATGTTACATAACCTTGTCAAAGAACAGTTTAAAAACCAATATGTGATAAAATAATTGATTTTATATAAATCTGGCTATATATATATATACTACTGGTATATATCATTCAGACTATAGTAGCTTTACAATATATCACTTAGACAAGTTACAGACTAAATCCACAACTCATCTTGTCCCCTTGTTACCTATGTCAGCAGCTATCTGTGTATTTCTTGAGGAGTTTTTTAGTTGTTAGTTATCTATATCTCTATCACTCAGCAGCCTGGCTTCAACTTCTTTTTGTTAGCTCAGTGTTAAACTTTTGACAGATCTTGTCTCCTGCATTGTATTCAAAGTGTCAATCAGACAAGCTAGAGGGCGAGTCAGTAACCAGCCTATCCCATTTCTAATTTGTCCGGCACAGTCATGATTTTCTTGCCTTGCTTTTTCTTGCCTTGTTTCAATACCTATTTTATACCTGGATACAAAATTGCACATATATAGAGTCATTCCTTAAGAAGATCATTCAATGTCAAACATTGCTAGTGATGCAAAGGCATGCGTTTCATCTCAAGATGATTCTGTACCTGTATTTAAAAGGTAAAACTGTCAAGGTGTTAGCCAGTGCTTATTGGTTTAATGCTCAGGTTAAATTCTGGGTAGAGGAATTCACACAGGTAGATGTAGCCAGGTCTGGATGCCCACTGGATGCCAAAGACGAAGAAATGTGTAAGTTCGGAATCTAGTCAGGGATTTTTCTGGCCTTTTGGGAAAAGGACCTTGGGATGAAATGGGATAAAATACTTGACAAACACATGATTTTGGGAAAAATCATGACAACATGTTAGACATTCTAGACCGCTTTAATATTGGTAATTGAACAAATTATTCCAGTGTTTTCAGCAGAATAGCTCTGTCTTTTTTGTCTCTATTAGTTCCTGGGGTCATTCCATGCTAATTCTCATGATTGATATGGTTAATATCGAGTAAAATCATTATCAGAAGAAGATAACTTTTGTTGGATTATGAGCCTACTGTAGGAACCACTGTGGCTGTGACAGTGAAATTCTCTTTATATCCATAGAAAATCAAATAAATTTGAATAAAGATCAATATTTTTCACTTACTTGTACCTAGTCGTAACAGGAAATTTGTATGCGCATCCGCGATTAGCCCATAATATATATATGCATAGGGAAAAACGTTGGTGCTATGGGGATTTAACATGTTGAAAAACCATGCAAATGGCGGCTTCTGTTGCGCATATGACGTAAAACGTCACCAAGGACATCACTTCCGGTGTAACCATCGTCATTTTCGCATGTGTAAAATCCCCATACCGCCAACATTTTCCTTTTTACAGACATACTTTATGACAATAGCGGATGCGCATACAGATTTCCTGTAACGACTAGGTACAAGTAAGTGAAAAATATCAAACTTTATTCAAATTTATTTGATTTTCTATGGATATAAAGAGAATTTCACTGTCACAGTCACAGTGGTTCCTACAGTAATGTTGATAATCTTTTTATCAAAAGGTGAATTTCGACCAGAAATAAGTTACCCGGTAATAAAAAGATCACAATGTATCATTCGGGCAAGAAATACAATGTATGATGTCTGACAAGCTTTGCAGTGTATAATTTTTGTTATAACAACCTATAAGAGGATACATATATATATATGAAGGGGTATTTCTCCTACTCACTAATTCACTAACTACCCGGTAAGTCATTAAATACTTGTAGTTTAAAATCATTTGATGATGATTTTTAAAATGGTGATTAAATGGGGTATGTTTTTAATTAAAATTTAAATCTAAACTCCACTTTCCAGGTAAGAAAATTTAAAGGTTAGTTAATCCTCTTTACTAAAGTCACATAATTAATTAAAAAAACGTGTCTTGTTGGAAGTGGGAGTAGCAGGAATATTATTTTTTCAAAAAGCGGGAATAGGAGGAATGAACCAGATGACGTCCAGACATCGAGCAACCCTTTCTATATTACAACAGCTCATAGTCACATGGACTTCGTAACAAACAACAGACATTACAACTATTACGTGGAATTTTCCATGTGTAAGTGTCTTGTTTGTAAATAAAACTATCAACCTGTATATTATATTTAAGTCACATGTTTTACACAGTGATTGACGGCAAGTACTTGTAATTTGTACTGTTAAGTTAGTCAGGTTTAAAAATAAGGATTATATACAACATTTACTGGTATCTTTTTATTTAGGTTATCAGTCTTAATTCTGTAATCATCATCATATGTTTACAAACATCAAGTATCAGTATAAAAGACAATAAAGATAATAACCAAGACTCTCGCTGGGTCGTTTTTGGGGTCGATATACTGCTCCATTCACAATTCAAAGTCTAATGGCTGTTTTTCATAATTTTGGAAATTTCAGCTTTAAAACGTTCGAAGTTTTCTGTCACTTTTCCTTATTTTGATTGTGATGCTTATTGTCATAATTTAGAGGGTCCCGGTGCCATTCACAAAATAATTAGAGAGAGCCTGATTACAGTTTTACCAGCCTGAACATATCCCAGACTGGCCTAGACACAGTTTTACCAGCCTGAACATATCCCAGACTGGCCTAGACACAGTTTACCAGCCTGAAACTTATCCCAGACTGCCTAGACACAGTTTTACCAGCCTGAACATATCCCAGACTGGCCTAGACACAGTTTTACCAGCTGAACTATCCCAGACTGGCCTAGACACAGTTTACCAGCCTGAACATATCCCAGACTGGCCTAGACACAGTTTTACCAGCGCCCTGAACATATCCCAGACTGGCCTAGACACAGTTTTACCAGCCTGAACTTATCCCAGACCGGCCTAGACACAGTTTTACCAGCCTGAACATATCCCAGACTGGCCTAGACACAGTTTTACCAGACTGGCCTAGACACAGTTTTACCAGCCTGAACATATCCCAGACTGGCCTAGACACAGTTTTACCAGCCTGAACATATCCCAGACTGGCCTAGACAGTTTTACCAGCCTGAACATATCCCAGACTGGCCTAGACACAGTTTTACCAGCCTGAACATATCCCAGTCTGGCCTAGACCACATGATCTCAAAATTTTACAGGAAAACCTGCATGTTCCAGACCACATGTCCTTCAAATGTCATTGGGAAAACCTGAAGCTCCTAGACCACATGTCCTTCAAATGTCACTGGGAAAACCTGCAGCTCCTAGACCACATGTCCTTCAAATGTCACGGGGAAAACCTGCAGTTCCTAGACCACATGCTGTCCAAATGTAATGTGGAAACAGGGATTTATCAAGGGCCTATTTAGGGCCGAAATTCGCCTCATTCCCAATGGAAAAAATGTTGATTTTTTCCCAAAATCAGCTGAGGAAATTCCCAATTAGAAAATTGTGTTGTTTTTATACAAAAACGAAAGTAAATTATGTGAAAATGAGTCAAAATGCAATGATAACAAAGTAGAACATCAAGTTAAATTAAAAACTGATAAACACTTAGTGGCAGAAAAAGATTATTCTGATTTAGAGCTGAAGTCGGCCCATGAATTTGGCTGCTTTTCTCAATCTGCAATAAACTCAATAAATTATAAGCATTAGGTTTAATCATAAATGACATGTCGAAGTTCTCCCAAAATGAGCAAAAAGTTGATCAATTTTCCCAATTTGTAGTTTAGGGCCTTTTCCCAAAAGACCCTGATAAATCCCTGGGAAACCTATATGTCCCAGAACAGATGTGCTTTAAATGTCACGGGGGGAACCTGCAGGTCCTAGACCACATGCTGTCCAAATGCATTGGTCTTCAATTGAGTCTAAATGTAACAGAAAGCTTTAAGGGAAAACATTGACTGGGACTCAAAGCCAAACTCTTTGGATCCCACACTATAGACAGGTTACTTGGACCCGAGTTGCCCAGGTGACTGTTAAAATACTTGCTATTTGTACTATGAATGTTTCACCAAGAATAGAAAACGTAACATATTCTTTCACTAAAAATGTATCACCAAGAATATGATCCTGTTACAGGCTAATGGTCTTATGCTATAAAGTAAAACATGGTCATAACAGGGGTTAAACTTCATCCCTGCATAATGTCATTTTTTCACTTCGCTTATTGTCACAGTATTTTAAATCTGACAGTCTTTTTTCTTTTATGGTGTTCTCCAACATTTTATCACCAAAATATACTGGTAAACCATATATCATATACTATATGGACTTTGTTGGTATCAACCATATATATATGGACTATGCTGTATTGGTTTAAAGACTTCTGTATATCAGTATATGGCTAGGTGAGTTGTGATGCTGTGTTGGTATATAGACTTCTGTATATCAGTATATGGCTAGGTGAGTTGTGATGCTGTATTGGTATATAAATTTTTGTATATCAGTATATGGCTAGGTGAGTTGTGATGCTGTGTTGGTATATAGACTTCTGTATATCAGTATATGGCTAGGTGAGTTGTGATGCTGTGTGGTATATAGACTTCTGTATATCAGTATATGGCTAGGTGAGTTGTGATGCTGTGTTGGTATATAGACTTCTGTATATCAGTATATGGCTAGGTGAGTTGTGATGCTGTATTGGTTTAAAGACTTCTGTATATCAGTATATGGCTAGGTGAGTTGTGATGCTGTATTAGTATATAGACTTCTGTATATCAGTATATGGCTAGGTGAGTTGTGATGCTGTGTTGGTATATAGACTTCTGTATATCAGTATATGGCTAGGTGAGTTGTGATGCTGTGTTGGTATATAGACTTCTGTATATCAGTATATGGCTAGGTGAGTTGTGATGCTGTGTTGGTATATAGACTTCTGTATATCAGTATATGGCAAGGTGAGTTGTGATGCTGTGTTGGTATATAGACTTCTGTATATCAGTATATGCAAGGTGAGTTGTGATGCTGTGTTGGTATATAGACTTCTGTATATCAGTATATGGCTAGGTGAGTTGTGATGCTGTGTTGGTATATAGACTTCTGTATATCAGTATATGGCTAGGTGAGTTGTGATGCTGTGTTGGTATATAGACTTCTGTATATCAGTATATGGCTAGGTGAGTTGTGATGCTGTGTTGGTATATAGACTTCTGTATATCAGTATATGGCTAGGTGAGTTGTGATGCTGTATTGGTATATAGACTTCTGTATATCAGTATATGGCTAGGTGAGTTGTGATGCTGTATTGGTATATAAATTTTTGTATATCAGTATATATGGCTAGGTGAGTTGTGATGCTGTGTTGGTATATAGACTTCTGTATATCAGTATATGGCTAGGTGAGTTGTGACGCTGTGTTGGTATATAGACTTCTGTATATCAGTATATGGCTAGGTGAGTTGTGATGCTGTATTGGTATATAAATTTTTGTATATCAGTATATGGCTAGGTGAGTTGTGATGCTGTGTTGGTATATAGACTTCTGTATATCAGTATATGGCTAGGTGAGTTGTGATGCTGTGTTGGTATATAGACTTCTGTATATCAGTATATGGCTAGGTGAGTTGTGATGCTGTGTTGGTATATAGACTTCTGTATATCAGTATATGGCTAGGTGAGTTGTGATGCTGTGTTGGTATATAGACTTCTGTATATCAGTATATGGCTAGGTGAGTTGTGATGCTGTATTGGTATATAGACTTCTGTATATCAGTATATGGCTAGGTGAGTTGTGATGCTGTGTTGGTATATAGACTTCTGTATATCAGTATATGGCTAGGTGAGTTGTGATGCTGTATTGGTATATAGACTTCTGTATATCAGTATATGGCTAGGTGAGTTGTGATGTTGTATTGGTATATAGACTTCTGTATATCAGTATATGGCTAGGTGAGTTGTGATGCTGTGTTGGTATATAGACTTCTGTATATCAGTATATGGCTAGGTGAATTGTGATGCTGTATTGGTATATAGACTTCTGTATATCAGTATATGGCTAGGTGAGTTGTGATGCTGTATTGGTATATAGACTTCTGTATATCAGTATATGGCTAGGTGAGTTGTGATACTGTGTTGGTATATAGACTTCTGTATATCAGTATATGGCTAGGTGAATTGTGATGCTGTATTGGTATATAGACTTCTGTATATCATATATGGCTAGGTGAGTTGTGATGCTGTATTGGTATATAGACTTCTGTATGTACGTGTATCAGTATATAGCTATGTGTTGTGATTACCTTGTATATGAAGTTTGTTGATAGCTATTGATGTGTATAAGTGCTGCAGTTAGTATTAGTGTATAATATTGTAAACCATCATCCTACATCATGTTTTTAATTTATAATATTGATTTTTCATCTTTTGTAGGGAATTGTATCGCTATATCAATTTGACATATCTGACCAGTAATTGACCACAACATGGGGAATTTTGGCGGACATGCCCTGCCAGGATCATTCTTCATATTGTTTGCAATATGGTGGACAATTCAGATATTCAACAGGTATTACACGTGTCGTCGTAGAAACTCACGCTTTGTGTCAACACCAACATATCCATGCAACTGTCTTTGTGGAAGATTTAAAGAATGGCCGATGGAACCGTTGATAAAATTATTCTTTGTAACGGTTGGTTTTACGCTGGAAATCATTACAGGATTTGCTGATGGTAAATTTACAGCACTTGGAAATGGTCAGCATGCTACCATGTTTTTCTTTTTTGGTTTAACAGGTGTAGTTGATTATTAGTTTATTTTAAAGCCCCTGTGCCTAAGGATGCTGACTACGCCATATTTGCCATGGCATTGGGTGTTGAAGGCTTACTGTTTAAATTCCATCTTCATGGCAGAGAACCGCTGGATGTATTGGTCCACACGCTTTTAATTTATACAATTGGTGCTAACCTAATATCTGTGTTTGTAGAAATGCGATATCGTCACAATGTTCTGGCAGCATTGTCCAAAGCTTATTTTTTATTTGTTCAAGGTACCTGGTTTTGGCAAGTTGGTTTCATTTTATACAATCCTTTGCCAAATGCTGTGGAATGGGAACAGGACAACCATGAACAGTTAATGATAGCTACCATGTTTTTTGCATGGCATTGTGGGGTAGTGTTTTTACTCATGTTAGCGATAGGAGGACTTGTGGCATGCTTCCATAAAAGATTTGATGGTTTCTCAGATGATGATGTGTCCATGAAGCGGTTGATACACACGGGAGCCAATGGACAAACAATGATAGCATTGAATGATAGCGACAGTGAAGTCGAGTTTGAGAGTCCGGTCGTGCATTAAAACCAAATTACACATAATTATTTTAAACAGAAGTTGTAATTATTTATTAATGTAATTATTTATTAATGGCAAAGATTATTAATATTTTTTGAATTATAAATTCTGTAAGGAATACTGTTGATTGTTACCATGGAAACTGAACATCAATTTTGACAGTGACAGAATTATAAAAAAAGAACTGTTTGTAAAAATTTTACTGTGAAGAACAAAACTTTAAAAAAATATGATTTAACTATGAATTAAACCACCAATTAGTTTGCTACTATATACACTCTTATATATTGATTTAGTTGAAACAAAAAGTAGAGCTTAATGTTTGAACTTTAATTGTGACTATTTTATCTGCAAAATTACACAAATTCAAAACAGCACTGAGCACGAGCACTGTTCACCTGTTGATCTTTGTGATAAAAATCTTTTTATAAAAGATGTTACACTTTCACAATTGTACATTCTCTCTATTTCATTTACAAATGTATATATCAAACAATTATTTTGGCTGATCAGTATTTATTTAGAAATCCTTCGACATGTTAAAATTCTGATTATTAAGTGTAAGGTCATGTAATATACTGTACATTCCATAAAAATATTGTTGTCCTACTGTCAGTTATAAAACTTGTACATATAATTGTCCATCCTATACCAGTGTGTTCTGATATATGTGCTAAAAACTATCAAACTCATTTTATTTTATTTGTTTTTTTTTCATTTTAATGAGTAATGTTTTATCATCTTCCCATTTTATATAGTTATAAACAACTTTTTGTTCTCGTCTTTGTTCAGTTATCTTTCATGAAACAAAAATTCTTAATTTTGTCCAAATATTTTTATCTTCTAAATTTTATCCAAAAATCACAACAAATTCATAATGAAAATATAAAAACGTTCAAAATTCAGAAAAACTATTTTAGACAAATTTCAAACAACTTTTTTAATGAGGGATTTTTGTTATTTCATTTTCTTAATTGACATATCGCAGACCATTTCTATTACGTTCCGACACTGGCCGCCATCACTGTACCAAAGCAGCATCATGGCAACTGATGGCGTTCTAGTGTCAGTGACGTCATTAAACGGCATAATTCAGGTCAAGTTTTTTTTTCTTTTTGGATGTAATTCAAGCATGCCGGGCCTTTGTCAAACATTGTGGGCGTGGTCGGCGATATTAACTAACTGTCTTTTAACCAGTAGTATAAGTCCTTATATAACCTAGTTGAACTGTCAATAATAATAAGTGTTAGTCCTTAGAACATATAGTACCAGATAGTAGTTAGTATTCATAGTAGTCAAAACATTGGAAATGCATTAAAGACTTGATAGCTTTGAAGTTCTATAGTTGTGTATTGCAAATTCAATTCTATAGTTGTGTATTGCAAATTCAATTCTATAGTTGTGTATTGCATATCATATTTATAATGTGTACTTAGTTTAATTAAGTTTTATGTTACACATTGTAACATTTTTTATTTATTTTTAATTGTTGAAAATATATTCACACACACACACACACACACACACACACACACACACACACACACTGTAGATACACTTGCTCAATAGATAAGATGAGGATACTTATTTACAGTTAAACTTTCTTATAGAAGTGCAGACATAGCTGATGTCACAATCAAACTTAATTACATAAGCGCTCAACAGATACGCAATCTCCATAAAAACTGTTTGTGAGTGAAACCAATAAGGAAACAATTATGTCTTCAACCACTCAAAATTTGTAAATATGGTAAAACCAACCTTTTTAGCTCACCTGAGCCAAAGGCTCAGATGAGCTATTGCAATCTATCACCGTCCGTCGTCCGTCGTGCGTCGTCCGTCGTGCGTAAACTTTACATTTTAATCTTCTCCTCCAAAACTACTGGGCCATATTTGATGAAACTTGGTGATTATCATGCCTGGGTAACAGCCTTTCAAAATTGTGTTCGGGGTTTGGCCACGCCCAACAAGATGGCCGCTGTTACTAAAAATAGCAAAAAGACAAAAAAATCTTCTTCTCTGAAACCAAAGGTGCAGGCAAATTTTGATTGGATATTTGGATTCAGCATACCTGGGAACATGAAAATTGTGTTTTTCTTGAAAATTAGACGAAAAATAGGTTACGCGTTTTTTGCGTAAAATTACATAATTTTTAAAATGAGACATTTATTGTTATAACTTCATAACGGCTGAAGATAATTGTATGGAGTTTTCACTGTTGATCTTGTCTTGCAATTTTCTTCCAATTGCTGTCAAGGTCGAAGGTCAAGGTCATGTCCCAGTTTTTGACCTTTGATAAAAAATGCTATTTTTTTAATATTTCTTGTGATAATGGCATCAGATTTTCAGTTATTTGTAGGTATTGACATGACGATCATTTTGATACAATGATCAGGGTCATGGGTTCAAAGGTCAAGGTCACAGATGTCCAAGAATACCAAAATAGTTAATTATCTGCAAAACTATGAGTTTTTTGTATAGGCATGTATATTAGAATATTGTAGGTAATGGCACAATGGTCATTTTGATATATGAATAAAGGTCATGGGTTCAAAGGTCAAGGTCACAGATGTAAACAAGTACTGAAATAGTTAATTATCTCAAAAACTATAAACTTCTTGTATAGGCATGTATATTGGAATATTGTAGGTATTGGCCAAACGATCATTTTGATATATGAATGAAGGTCATAGGTTCAAAGGTCAAGGTCATAGATGCAAACTAATACTTAAATGGTTAATTATCTCAAAAACTATAAACATTTTGTATAGGGATGTATATTGGAATATTGTAGGTATTGGCCTAATGATCATTTTGATATATGAATGAAGGTCATAGGTTTAAAGGTCAAGGTCATAGAATTGAACGAATACTTAAATAGTTAATTATCTCAAAAACTATAAACTTTTTGTATAGGCATGTATATTGGAATATTGTAAGTATTGGCCTAACGATCATTTTGATATATGAATAAAGGTCATAGGTTCAAAGTTCAAGGTCATAGCTGCGAACGAATATTTAAATGGTTAATTATCTCAAAAACTATAAACTTTTTGTAAAGGCATGTATATTAGAATATTGTAGGCATTTGCACAACGATCATTTTGATATATGACTGAAGGTCATAGGTTCAAAGGTCAAAGTCATAGACGCGAACGAATACTTAAATGGTTAATTATCTCAAAAACTATAAACTTTTTGTAAAGTCATGTATATTGGAATATTGTAGGTATTGGCTTAACGATCATTTTGATATATGCATGAAGGTCATAGGTTCAAAGGTCAAGGTCATAGAATTGAACAAATACTTAAATGGTTAATTACCTCAAAAACTATAAACTCTTTGTATAGGCATGTATATTGGAATATTGTAGGTGTTGGCCTAACGATCATTTTGATATATGAATGAAGGTCATAGGTTCAAAGGTGAAGGTCATAATTGCGAACGAATATTTAAATGGTTAATTATCTCAAAAACTATAAACTTGTTGTATAGGCATGTATATTAGAATATTGTAGGCATTTGCACAACAATCATTTTGATATATGAATGAAGTTCATAGGTTTAAAGGTCAAGGTCATAGATGCAAACTAATACTTAAATGGTTAATTATCTCAGAAACTATAAACTTTTTGTAAAGGCATGTATATTAGAATATTGTAGGTATTGGCCTATCGATCATTTTGATATATGAATGAAGGTCATGGGTTCAAAGGTCAAGGTCATTGATGCAAATGAATACTTAAATGGTTAATTATCTCAAAAACTATAAACTTTTTGTATAGGCATGTATATTGGAATAAGATACGTATTTGCCTAACGATCATTTTGATATATGAATGAAGGTCATAGGTTCAAAGGTGAAGGTGAAAGACGCGAACGAATACTTAAATGGTTAATTATCTCAAAAACTATAAACTTTTTGTATAGGCATGTATATTGGAATATTGTAGGTATTTGCACAACAATCATTTTGATATATGAATGAAGGTCATAGGTTCAAAGGTTAAGGTCATAGATGCAAACAAATACTTAAATGGTTAATTATCTCAAAAACTATAAACTCTTTGTATAGGCTTGTATATTGGAATATTGTAGGTATTGGCCTAATGCACATTTTAATATACAGATGTTTTAGCTGTTTATAAATAATATATTGTAGCTAGACTTTAAATATGTTATATATAGCATACTTATATAATAATTATTATAATTAATTTGCAAAAATACTTGCATATTATTGGCCCTTACTGCTGAAAATTTTGATATTCTCTTTTATTAATGTCATTGACCATTGAACCTCTGCATAAGATATGTACTCTTCCTCAGGTGAGCGTTAAGGCCCATGGGCCTCTTGTTTTCAGGAAAATACAGTACAAAATATTTGCCAACATTTATAAAATCTAGCATACAGTAAACTTGCTTAGATATATTTTAAATTTAAAGGGGAAGGGGGAGACTCAAAACTTTTTATGAATGTAATCATACAAAGTAAAGAAAATACACATGTATATTGACTCAGTTCATAATGAATGTTACTTTGATCTCGATTTGGTTAGTACTTCATAACTTGCTTGGATCACTGGATGGTTCATAAAAAATCCTTTGATCACTTGATGGTTCACAAGGATTGTTTGAATCACTGGATGGTTCACAAAAATAGCTTGGATCACTGGTTGGTTCATAAGAATTGCTTGGTTTACTGGATGGTTTACAAGAATTGCTTTGGTTCACTTGATAGTTAATAAAAAATCCATGGATCACTTGATGGTTCACAAGGATTGTTTGAATCACTGGATGGTTCACAAAAATAGCTTGGATCACTGGTTGGTTCATAAGAATTGCTTGGTTCACTTGATGGTTCATGATTTCATGGTTCAATTTGTGCTTCACAAGGATTTCTTGATTCACTTGATGGTTCGTAAAAATTTCATGGATCACTTGGTGGTTTGCATAAAGTGCTTGGATCACTGGGTGGTTCATAAGAATTGCTTGGTTCACTTGATGGTTTCATAGAAATTTCATGGTTCAATTGGTGCTTCACAAAAATTGCTTGGATCACTTTTGTTTTATATTTTGTTAAGCTTTAATTATGCAATATATGTATTTTCAATAAGATTACATGAACATTTTGCTTGAATCAATCAGATAACACTAAAATTCTCCTAAGATACCTTTACTCAGTGTATTGTTATTGTTATCAAGTTATCATGTGTGACCACACATAACTTAGATCACTTGGTTATATGGAGTTGTACTTGGTTCACATTACATTATACACTACACTTGGTTATATGGAGTTTTACTTGGTTCACATTACATTATACACTACACTTGGTTATATGGAGTTGTACTTGGTTCACATTACATTATACACTACACTTGGTTATATGGAGTTGTACTTGATTCACATTACATTATACACTACACTTGGTTATATGGAGTTGTACTTGGTTCACATTACATTATACACTACACTTGGTTATATGGAGTTTTACTTGATTCACATTACATTATACATGTAGTGCAGTTGCTTCTTAGTTTGTGTGTGATGTTATTGCTTGGATCAATTGACATATCACCTAAATTACTTGTTTATCAAGATTGGTCACTTGGCTAACTTTGAAGCTAGTGCAGTTATGCTTGGATCTCTTGTACTGTAGTTATGCTTGGGTCACTTGGATTGTAGTTATGCTTGGATATCTTGTACTGTAGTTATGCTTGGGTCACTTGGATTGTAGTTATGCATGGATCACTTTGTAGTTATGCTTGGATCACTTAGATTGTTTATCACATGTTGTGCTTGAATCACTTGGCTTTACTTATACACATCTTTATTTTTCATAATTTGAAGTGAAAAATTAGCAGTTTATATAAAGTAGTTGTGATCAGTCTATGGGTGCAGCTTACAGCAATGTGAAAATATAACATGTATATAATATCTCAATTTTATTACTCTAAGTTTTAAGTGCACAAAGCACAGACTCCTGTACATTTGTATCTTGTTTATTCAGAACTCAGCTTACAATAACACACACTTGTAAATTATTTAACTGTTTATTATCAATTATCAATGCAAAGATTTATTTAATTTTATGCTTGTACACATTGTAATATTCTTAGTTATCTGTTTTTTGTAATATTCTTAGTTATCTGTTTTTTGTTTGTGGTTTTTTTTTTAATTTATAATTTATACGCAAATTTAGTCATTGGTTGTACTGGTAATCTTTTTATGAATTTATTGTGTATTTGTTAACATTTTCTATCTCTAGCAACTTGTCAGTATTTTCATTTTACCGAACACAAAATAAATGCACATACATGAAAAATACCAGGCCTTTAGTTTACAATCATTTCTTAACTGAGATTTCCTTAATTTAAATTGAACAAATTTTGGCATATAATATGTGAAATCAGATCTATCAAATATAAGTTAAGGGAAATCTCCGCAAACCTGAAGCCAGTTTGCTAAGGCAAATCTTAGCTAAGGAATAATTGTGAAACAGGAGCCAGTTTGATACACATGTACTTCAGACAATTTTATTAAGTTTTAAGTAATTTTATGGGTTTTTTTAGAACAGACAATCAGGTAAAGTTTAATTTTCCCTAATTTTATGGAGATGGAAAATGCTTTTGGTTATTTTTCAGCTGGAGTCATCAATATTTTTAAGAACCAACACATCCTGTCTAGTACAGGGGTACCACCTTAGTGGTTCATTGGTAGTGTGTTTGTCTCCAGAGTGAACTGACAAACTCTCACACAAGGACCAGGGTACCACCTCAGAGTGAACTGACAAACATCCTTACACTTGGATCTGCCAGTGTTGGATTCAGACCCAGTGTTGGATTCAGACCTACATGGAGGGGGTGAGAGGTGTTGTAATCTGTAAGCTTGTGCTTTAGATCGCTTGACTACCAAGACCTCCACATGCAAGAAGGGGTTGGTTCTTAAAAAAATATTTACGATAACAATAATGAAAAAGTAACCAGCACATACATTTCCGTAAAGTTTTCATGGGGGGTTGGGGGTTGGGTTACTTTACAATCAAGGTGCAGGTTTCTGTCTGGACATATAATTACTACCAGCAGGTTAATCTTGTTTGTTTTATCTGTATGTATTTACATAGATTAGTAGTCACTTAGCTTTACACATATCTCATTATAATCATATCCTCAGGAAATCCACTTATTTATGATCAATTTGTTTGTTTTTGTTAATTGTATTATAATGTAAATGATTAAAAATTATTGTTGATTTATTGTGTTTGTATATAAATTGTTGACAGCTAGGAAACAAAATAAACAAAAAAGTTTGTTACATTGGTACATTGTTTACAAAGTCCACATAGCTGTTTAAGTGAACTACCAGTATTTTTGACTGGAACATAAGACTCCATACAATCAATCAATCTATTTCTTTTCTTTTAGTGTTAGAATAACTCAATATTTGTCAGTTTGCTACAGGCTGATGGATTTCTGTGGGTTTTACAATTTCTTCTGCATTTCAAACTTTATAGTAAACAAAAATTTGATTGGGATGTTAAATGTCTTTACTCCACTCTGACCTGGCCCACTCCACTCTTAAAGTGTTACATTCAGGGATGACTCCACTCTTAAAGTTACATTATGCTTGATCATAATTGATGCTTGATGTGGGGTGGGGGGACTTGAAATAGCATCACATTTCGGTTATAACTTGTTGAATGTATCATAACATTTTGCTTTGTATTTGTAAGAAAGTGAATGCTTCAAACCGTAAGAAATTATTTGATTGAACCTATTAGATGCTGTTTATACCCATATTAAATTTATTGAAAAATAAGAAATGTCCTAAAATATAAATTTCACTGGATAAAAGAGATCTTTGAAAATTAAAAAAAACACCAAAAATACTCAATTTGATAAAGATAAAAAGCTAAAAAAAATAGAAAATTATTTAATAACTTATTGAAATTCTGACAATGAAGAGAAGGGTTTTCAATAAAGGATAGATTTTACAAACAGTGCCAGATATTGAAATTCTGACAATGAAGAGAAGGGTTTTCAATAAAAGATACATTTTACAAACAGTGCCAGATTGGTTTAATATTTTACATGTACATATACACATTCTGGTAAATTAATAGTTTCTAAAGTGTGATACTTTGTGTTTATTTTATTTTATTATGATAATTTACAATTATTTGATAGTGAATATATTTATACATGTACATAAAAAATTAGCTCTTTGTTTTGCATTTCAAAAGTTTTAATAATACTTCAAACTTTACAGATTTTTCTATCTTTGAAGGTTAAAAGCTTTAAAAGTGATTTTTTTTAATATCATACTAATGATTTTTTAAAGTTTGTTTTTATTTTAGTTTCTAAGGATAAAAAATTGCCTGTTTTAATTTGTTGGTTTGTCGTAATTAAGAGAGTTAGTTTCTGTGTGTTCCTGTCTATGTATTTAAGTATACATGCACATTAAGTCTACATGCAGGCACATACTGACATAGTATTTTTTCATGAACAAAAGAAAAATATGGCACTTTTGCTGCTTTTTGCATTATAATTTTAACTATATGATTTTGTGAAAACATGGCATCATAGTACATGGACGATATAATTTTAAAGAATTTGTCTTTGTGAAGTATTATGGCATTATGGTTAATTTTATGGCATTATATTCCAATTATGGTTTAGAGTTGTCTTTCTTGATCAAACTACTGATGAAAGTACTTAAATTCATGTAATATATATTTTTGTTCAAATATTATACAGAAATAGTAGAAGTTTATAACATGTTAAACTGTATATATACTATATAGGTGTAAGATTAAATGTTCTCAATATAGTGTTACACCTGTCCTCAAAAATATTTTCAAGGTAATGCCAATCTTGGAAGTATTTTCTCTAAATCTGTTTATAAAAATTGAAACACCCTTGCCAAAGTTTGATGGCTTTGTCTGAGTTTTCATGTTTCCTTGGCCATCATTTCAAACCTGACCACCTCAGTATATGGAACTCCAATATGTTTAAATGTTGTTTTTTCTGTATGGGCATTTATGCTTTTAACAAGGTGCCAATGTATAAATGTTTATTCCACTATTATAAAAAGGACAGTTTAGTACTGAATATTTACATGTATAATTTTGTAGTATGACACAGAAAGGAGAGGGGGGTGTTACTAAAATATTGCATTCAAGTGTTAAGGGGGGGGGGTTGCTAAAATGTCACATTCAAGTATTAAAGGAGGGTGGGTCACATTCAAGTATAAAGGGTTACTAAAATGTCACATTCAAGTGTTAAAAGACATGTAAATGTCAAATAATATATATATATATATATATATATATATATATATATATATATATATATATATATATATATATATATATATATACATATCCTTTGACATGTCAAAAGTTGATCATCATTCTAATCACATTGATGATGTCAATCAAATTTACTGTATATCATGAATGATTGATGTTAATGTACCAAACACATCACTTTAAATCATACAGTTTTCTGTATAATAAATGGAATGTCACCAGTATTAATGTATAGCATAATCAATACTCTTTTGTTCTTTTATCTTTGTAAAGTTGATCAGTTTTAGTTATCTGTTAAATTTTTACTCACACCTGCTGTATATGTTTGTAGCATGTTTAATTTCTATTCTATATCACTGCAGGATTTTTATGTTACTTCCTAAAATATTAAGCAGTGCTGGACTATAGATAGTTATAATGTTTATATATGTATATTAGATATATAATAAAATATGTGATTATGTTGTTATCAAACTGTTTATATATATATAGTATAAGGCACAAAATAAATGTTATAAATAAATAAACCATGCTTCTTTATATATTTAAACCCCCCTCCCTCAAACTAGTTTGAGGGGGGGGGTATATAAGAATTGCTGTGTCTGTCTGTCCATGTAAAACTGTGTCCAGGCTGTATCTCATAGCTGTTTTGGACGACGGTCATAAAACTTTATATGAATAATCTTCATGGTCTAAAGGTGTGTCATGACCTTCAACCAAACCAAGGTCATGGGAAAACGGGGGGGGGGGGGATTTGGCTCTCAAGAGAAGTTCTAGTTTGATTTTGGTGTAAAACAGTTTAATTTTACCATACCATCTGGAGCCTTGAGTCATCACATTTTGATTTAACCACACGATCTGGAGTCTTAACATTTTGATTTAACCTCACCATCTGAAGTCTACATATTTTCTCCATTGTCAACTTGCATTGTTTTTGTGTGTTATGTTGTTAAAGCAGGTTTGACTGTATAGACAGATGGTCTTTATACAGAGATGGTCGCTGTAAAAATTTTATAAGAAGACAGGTGGTTTTTAGCTCAACTAGCTATAGCATGTGTGCTTGCGTGCATTTATGTGTAAACTTTGATCTTCTCCTCTGAAACCATAGGGCCAATTTAAACCTAATTTGTTGTAGAAGGTTCCTAGGTGGAATAGATCAAAGCTTGTACAATGCCACCCTGATTGAAATCAAAGATGACCGCCATTACTATTAATAGCAAAATCACTAAAATGGCCATTGTGCATTAATGTTCAACAGCTTTTCTTCATATTTGAAATCTTTAACATATGTAACATGTTTTTCCGATATATTTTGCCATTGACCCAATTTTAGCAAATTATGCTGATTAGGTCAACTTTTGCCAGTTGGGCACTGCAGGTATTGAAGTTTTTATTGTCACATAGACAGGTGGTTTTACACAGACTTTAACAGATTTTGTTATATAGACACGTGGTTGTTGCTTTACATATAACAGATTTTATTTTTATACCTTACAAAAAATTCTCAAGCTTTTATTAATCAATTTTTTAATAACACGGTAAAGAACAATTCAGTATTTGAAACAGCGGTCGGCATTGCCAAGGGATATTGCAATGTTTACCTCGCGCCAGGCACGGGGACTCGTGCGATATGGTGGACAGTACCTAGTCGCAAGACTAAAAAATACTGCACCATTAATTTGACGCGGATATCACAATAATAGTAGAAAAAATACTTTATAACAGATGAATTATACAACATGATTAATTCCGTATCTAACAACGATTTACTCTTACTAAAGTCGGTTCAGAAATATGCCAATATGTATTGTAAGTATTCATGAAATTTTACAACGGCGTATTGGTTTCACGGTATAGTAAAATATTGTAGCATTGTCGATGTAACGTGCAAACAAAAATCAATAATGACAATGAATAGAATGAAATAACTTAAAATGACATATACTGCATTTTCTATAACAATAACTTTACTAGATGTATCACTCTGAACAATTAATTTACAAATCATCATTAATTCTCTTTTCGTGTCGCCATCCTGCTCCGACGGTCATCAACAGCGAGGAGTATGTTCTTGGATGGAAAATGCAACACAAGGGTCGTCTTCATATCGTTTTTGACTTTGTATTGAGAATATACATCTGTGCCGAGAACGGTTCTCAAGAACGGAGTAACACGTTCATGAACGAGTTTGAACATATGTCTAACGCAGCCATTGTTTACTCAGTTGGGATTGTTCGAGACGTCCTTTCTTCGATATTCTTTCCTGGACGGTTCTTCTCGGTTGGAAAACCAAGGACGTGTTCCTGATTCCGTTCTTGCACCCAAGAACGCAACGCTAATGTTCCCTTGGAGAGACAATCCTCCACATTTCCCTCAATTAAGGACAATTTATTTACTTTACATCGCTGATTAGGGGTAAATGTAGACTGTTAAACAGAAGGCGACTATGAAGCAGACCATAGCATCGACTGTAGCCAGAGTTCTTATGGTTTGACTGTACCTCTTGTCTGGTAGTATAAATATTCTATATAATTATACATATCAGTTATAAACACAGGACAACAATATTAAATTGGCTTAGAACTGTAGAATATGGTCATTCTACATGAACTGAAACTATGCTCTGAATTTCATTATCTATGATAAAAGACAACGTTGCTGACATACAACAACCCTTGCTTATCAAGTTAACCAAAGCTTAGTAAAAGTAACGTTGCCATGGAAACAAATATTTGTCAATCATTTTCCACTACGCTGTAAATTAATTGTGGAATATCTTGCGGCTATAATATTAATATTGACGCGACATTATATGAAATTGATCTCGATACATCCATAGATTTTTATACAAGTAAAAATTTATTTGTAGCAGGTGCGTTATTTTAAAAAAACCAAAAGTACGCGGCACGATAATTCATTCATTTCTTTATTTCCTCCTTGATGGAGATAAATGACATGCTTTTTTAGATTATAACATCAAATAGTAAATGACAATACAAACAATAATAGCAGCAACATTAGCGAAAAGAACACAATAACAAATACAAACATATTTACATAATAATATGTATACTCTAGATAATTAAGTTATATAGTTTTAATACAGCGGTTACACACTCACTGTACATGTGTTGATCCACTCATGAGTCTGTAAAAAAGCGGATGCCTTTTGTATGACACGGAACGATAAGTCATAGTAAGCGGTGTTTGTTTCACTGTCACTGTTAGCAAGTACATCTGGTAAAACGCCGATGAATCTGTAATAAAGTTGTTCATCACTGTAATCCTGAAGTTCAATATATAAAGGTAAATCAAATTTGTCTATACTAGTAATAGCTTCCCAAAACATTTCTCTGATGTGGTTTAATGCTGGACAAACACAACATAGATGAATATAGAAATCACGGTAGTTTCTTTCACAAATTTCACAAGTATTTATCGTATTTCCAGGTGGTATAATCCATAATTTTGCAATAAATTTGGCAAGGTTCAGTTGAGAAGTAATAACTGGGTATTTCCAAATCGAAGCTACGTTAATGGATGAATGTAAAGTTCTAAAAGTTTGAAAGTCACTGTTTTGTATTCTAAGATTAAACTGGTGATCTTCATATGTCGCAATAGCACTGTCAATCACTGTTTTCCATTCTTGTCTGTCCGGCAGTGAATGATCTGTAACGTACTGACACAATAAGTATGACAAGCCATACTTATGTAACACTTTCCATATATCTGGTATAAAACCTAATTGATTCCTGAGTGGATCAACACAGTAACTGTATAACCGCTGTAAGAAAACCTGTTTTGTTTTGGTTACATTTTCCAAAGAGCATAATTTATACAAGAATAACAACTTTTTCCTGTCTATTTCAGATTGTATACGATACAACCCCACCATGCTTTCGCACATATCAGAATGTGTTCTTTGTGGTAGGTTCTGCATGTGCTTGGCAATAAAATGCTGAAAAGTATTAAGTATAGTAAGGTCCGTTTGTTTTAAATTAGTCTACAATTCACATCCATATGTAACAGATGGAAGAACGGCATTTTTATATAAGTTAACTAGCACTACTGGATTTAACTTGTTAGCACTAATACCAGCTATACTAAAATACCCATTGCGACCTTTTTCGCATCTTTTGCGAGTCCTTTGATTATTTTGGAAAAATACATTTAAATCTATACCTAAATGTGTACACGTTTTGGAAATTGGGACAACATCTGAGCCAAGTAACCAATTATAACAAATATTATCGTATGATTTGACTGAGTTATAGCCATAAACAAGAACACATGACTTAGATACGTTATAGTGGTACTGCCACTTACGTGAATAGTTATATGCAACATTTAACATGGCTTGCAACCCAACAGGAGTGGTATTTATACATGATAAGTCATTTGCAAAGCAGGAATTAGAACACATAATATTACCTATTTTGCCTGCGTAGTGACACATTTGGAGCTCACGAAGAAGGCCATCTATAAAGACTAGATATAAAAGGGTTGACAAAACCCCTCCCTGCCTAACACCTTGGAGTACTTTAAACCATTCAGACTGTACTGAATTAACAACAACAGCACTGATGGTGTCTGTATGAAGGTCGTCAATAAGACGCCAGAGTTTTCCTTTGACGCCTATTATTGTCTTTCTCAGTGACTTTATTTTCTAACTCAGTTACCCTATCGGACAATTTATGGACTTGCTCCAGAACAAATGATATGGTCATTTTGGGGATTGCATTAGCTACTGAGTTAACATCAGCAACCTCAACAGTCGACTTTGATTTAGCAAAAATATAATCAATTTCTGAATTGTCACCACATATGAACATTTGTAAAATGTAGCAGTCTCTAGCATATTTGTTGATTGGGATGGGAATATGTTGTTGGTGTACCCCTGGGGAGGCAGGTAGAAACGTCACGGCTTTAATTATATGGACGGGTAGTAAGGAACAGTGCATGAACTGGGCTACCGATAAAGGTATGGCCTTAAGCACTTACCAATATACATGTACATGCATTGCAGAATAAATACGATCGCGTTTATTTATTTCTTTTTAATTAAAGATGACAAATGGTATAATGATCATAACATTGATTAATCATGTATCGGGTTTTATAAATTAGAAATAAAATGAATATGCATATCTGTCACACCCTCACAAAACCGGGAAACATAATCAACTTTTTCAACTGTTTACATACTGAAATGTTTTACAAAGCATAAAACATCAAAATATCTTCGATATTGTCCGAGGCAAGTCAGTGTTTTGGTAGGGACGTATATTCTAGCTATATACGTCCCTGGTTTTGGGTACATGAACACGTTTATACAATTGTCCTTCGTTCTTGGTACATGTATATACTTCGTTCTTGGTACATGTATATACTTCGTTCTTGGTACATGTATGTATACACTTGTCTTTCGTTCTGAGTACATGTACGTATACACTTGTCCTTCGTTCTGAGTACATGTACATGTATGTATACACTTGTCCTTCGTTCTGAGTACATGTATGTATACACTTGTCCTTCGTTCTGAGTACATGTACATGTATGTATACACTTGTCCTTCGTTCTGGGTACATGTATGTATACACTTGTTCTTCGTTCTGAGTACATGTACATGTATGTATACACTTGTCTTTCGTTCTGAGTACATGTACATGTATGTATACACTTGCCCTTCGTTCTGAGTACATGTACATGTATGTATACACTTGTCCTTCGTTCTGAGTACATGTATGTATACACTTGCCCTTCGTTCTGAGTACATGTATGTATACACTTGTCCTTCGTTCTGAGTACATGTACATGTATGTATACACTTGTCCTTCGTTCTGAGTACATGTATGTATACACTTGCCCTTCGTTCTGAGTACATGTATGTATACACTTGCCCTTCGTTCTGAGTACATGTATGTATACACTTGCCCTTCGTTCTGAGTACATGTATGTATACACTTGTCTTTCGTTCTGAGTACATGTATGTATACACTTGTCTTTCGTTCTGAGTACATGTACATGTATGTATACACTTGCCCTTCGTTCTGAGTACATGTACATGTATGTATACACTTGTCCTTCGTTCTGAGTACATGTATGTATACACTTGCCCTTCGTTCTGAGTACATGTATGTATACATTTGTCCTTCGTTCTGAGTACATGTACATGTATGTATACACTTGTCCTTCGTTCTGAGTACATGTATGTATACACTTGCCCTTCGTTCTGAGTACATGTATGTATACACTTGCCCTTCGTTCTGAGTACATGTATGTATACACTTGCCCTTCGTTCTGAGTACATGTATGTATACACTTGTCTTTCGTTCTGAGTACATGTATGTATACACTTGTCTTTCGTTCTGAGTACATGTACATGTATGTATACACTTGCCCTTCGTTCTGAGTACATGTACATGTATGTATACACTTGTCCTTCGTTCTGAGTACATGTATGTATACACTTGCCCTTCGTTCTGAGTACATGTATGTATACACTTGTCCTTCGTTCTGAGTACATGTACATGTATGTATACACTTGTCCTTCGTTCTGAGTACATGTATGTATACACTTGCCCTTCGTTCTGAGTACATGTATGTATACACTTGTCCTTCGTTCTGAGTACATGTACATGTATGTATACACTTGCCCTTCGTTCTGAGTACATGTATGTATACACTTGCCCTTCGTTCTGAGTACATGTACATGTATGTATACACTTGTCCTTCGTTCTGAGTACATGTACATGTATGTTTACACTTGTCCTTCGTTCTGAGTACATGTACATGTATATACTTCGTTCTGAGTACATGTACATGTATATACTTCGTTCTGAGTACATGTACATGTGTATATACTTCGTTCTGAGTACATGTACACATATATACTTCGTTCTGAGTACATGTACATGTATATACTTCGTTCTGAGTACATATACATGTATATACTTCGTTCTGAGTATATGTACATGTATATACTTCGTTCTGAGTATATGTATATACTTCATTCTGAGTACATGTACATGTATATACTTCGTTCTGAGTACATGTACATGTATATACTTCGTTCTGAGTACATGTACATGTATATACTTCGTTCTGGGTACATGTACATGTATATATTTCATTCTGAGTACATGTACATGTATATACTTCGTTCTGAGTACATGTACATGTATATACTTCGTTCTGGGTACATGTACATGTATATACTTCGTTCTGAGTACATGTACATGTATATACTTCGTTCTGAGTACATGTACATGTATATACTTCGTTCTGAGTACATGTACATGTTTACCTTCGTTCTGGGTACATGTACATGTTTACCTTCGTTCTGGGTACATGTACATGTATATACTTCGTTCTGAGTATATGTACATGTATATACTTCGTTCTGAGTACATATACATGTATATACTTCTTTCTGAGTACATGTACATGTATATACTTCGTTCTGAGTACATGTACATTTTTACCTTCGTTCTGGGTACATGTACATGTATATACTTCGTTCTGAGTATATGTACATGTATATACTTCGTTCTGAGTACATGTAGATGTATATACTTCGTTCTGAGTACATGTACATGTATATACTTCGTTCTGAGTACATGTACATGTATATACTTCGTTCTGACTACATGTAGATGTATATACTTCGTTCTGAGTACATGTACATGTATATACTTCGTTCTGACTACATGTAGATGTATATACTTCGTTCTGAGTACATGTACATGTATATACTTCGTTCTGACTACATGTACATGTATATACTTCGTTCTGAGTACATGTACATGTTTACCTTCGTTCTGGGTACATGTACATGTTTACCTTCGTTCTGGGTACATGTACATGTATATACTTCATTCTGGGTACATGTACATGTATATACTTCGTTCTGAGTACATGTACATGTATATACTTCGTTCTGAGTATATGTACATGTTTACCTTCGTTCTGAGTACATGTACATGTATATACTTCGTTCTGGGTACATGTACATGTATATACTTCGTTCGGAGTACATGTACATGTATATACTTTGTTCTGATTACATGTATATACTTCGTTCTGAGTACATGTACATGTTTACCTTCGTTCTGGGTACATGTACATGTTTACCTTCGTTCTGGGTACATGTACATGTATATACTTCGTTCTGAGTACATGTACATGTGTATACTTCGTTCTGAGTACATGTACATGTTTACCTACGTTCTGGGTATATGTACATGTTTACTTTCGTTCTGGGTTCATGTACATGTATATACTTCGTTCTGAGTACATGTACATGTATATACTTCGTTCTGAGTACATGTACATGTTTACCTTCCTTCTGGGTAAATGTACATGTATATACTTCGTTCTGGGTACATGTACATGTATATACTTCGTTCGGAGTACATGTACATGTATATACTTTGTTCTGATTACATGTATATACTTCGTTCTGAGTACATGTACATGTTTACCTTCGTTCTGGGTACATGTACATGTATATACTTCGTTCTGGGTACATGTACATGTATATACTTCGTTCTGGGTACATGTATATACTTCATTCTGAGTATATGTACATGTTTACCTTCGTTCTGGGTACATGTACATGTATATACTTCGTTCTGGGTACATGTACATGTATATACTTCGTTCTGGGTACACGTATATACTTCATTCTGAGTATATGTACATGTTTACCTTCGTTCTGGGTACATGTACATGTATATACTTTGTTCTGATTACATGTATATACTTCGTTCTGAGTATATGTACATGTTTACCTTCGTTCTGGGTACATGTACACGTATATACTTCGTTCTGGGTACATGTACATGTATATACTTCGTTCTGGGTACATGTACATGTATATACTTCGTTCTGGGTACATGTATATACTTCGTTCTGAGTATATGTACATGTTTACCTTCGTTCTGGGTACATGTACATGTATATATTTCTTTCTAAGTACATGTACATGTATATACTTCGTTCTGAGTACATGTATATACTTCGTTCTGAGTACATGTACATGTATATACTTCGTTCTGAGTACATGTACATGTATATACTTCGTTCTGAGTATATGTATATGTTTACCTTCGTTCTGGGTACATGTACACGTATATACTTCGTTCCGAGTACATGTACATGTATATACTTCGTTCCGAGTACATGTACATGTATATACTTCGTTCTAAGTACATGTATACGTATACGTTATATACTTTGATGTGGGTACATGTATATATTTATTCTTCATTCAGGTACATGTATACTTGTAAATGTGTATATATGTTCATAATTTTGTCATTTGTTCTGAGAACTCATATACACATTTTACTCGTCCTTTGTCATCCATCAGATATGTAGTGACATTGTTGTCATTCGGACTATTACAGCACCAAAACAAACATTTTGATACACACAAACGTTTAAAACTTTGTCTAAACTTTGCCGACATAAAGGAATAGACTATCGGATTTACAGCATGTTTTGTAAAGAAACAAATTTTTAAACCGACCACAAGTTCAACTTGAATGTTGTTACCCGTGAATATATACACTGTAGCGACAAGCAGCGGCACTGGTAGGACACATGACATGACAATAATCACTAATATTGTATGAGACATTTCCCTTAACGTGGATTCACATGTGTGGAACTTGCGATTGTGAAGTGTTCGACACTTTGCAATGTGAAATCCCGCCATTAGAATCACGGGTGTAAAATATAATATTCCTGACGCCAGCAAGAAATAATACTGGTTCAAATTGTTATCTGATACTTTGAAAACTGCCAAATATGTCACAAAAGCAACTGTTGGTATGACGGTATAAATGGCCGCCGAGATGAGAACTGTCGTTTTTATATTCAAATAAATGTAAGTTTTCAATGGATGTACGATTATAAAGTAGCGCAGAATTGATATGTACAATATATGATATGAAGATATAAGTAGTGCAAAGTTTGTTAATAGAATAAGTATCTTAGCTTCCAAAGAATTGGCATCGACTGCCCCAGTAAATAACACAGACACCTGCAGGGACTGGCATGTCAATGTCAGAGCGTCACTTACGGCGAGAAAGGCTAGTACGATGAATGTCGCTTTGTGAAACGTTCTGTCAAATATCACGACAAAAATAACACAAAAGTTACCAATGATCCCAACACAGCAAATAATCTGACCCAAAAACCATAAGACCCGGTCTGTTTCCGATCTGGTGCTTAAACTGTTATAAAAATCTGGATGAAAAGGAATAGTTAGTATTCCATGAGCTGTTGACGGACTAGGTGTTGTTATGTTCATCCCATGAGCTGTTGGTGGTCCAATATTGGTTACATTCTGCAGTTCCGTTCCGTTTTCCATGGTTGCCAGAATCACATACGCCAAACATCAAGTTTAAATTGAACGAAGCTTTGTTGTTGGAACGTAGTGAACTATATTACATTATTTTGCCGCTTCTGGGTTTGAAATTGCTTGGAACACACATTTCCCAACCTGAAATATATAACAATTTTATTTAAATTTAAACCTACAATTACTTAAAACTAAATTTCGGAAATCACCAAAAACAAACATACTAATCCATATCCGAATCACAATCCAGTAGCAAATTCAACCAATTAGGTTAAACGCATGAACTTTCACCAGGGTAGTGAGGACGGGTGCTCCGGAAGGGTTAGCACCTCCTTTTTAGCTACAGTTTGTGCCCATAGATAATCCGATTTTATGCTGGAAAATTATATTACCAAACACAACAGATATGTTTTCTATCAAATACTCTATGGTATCTTCAGCATTTTTTGTTTGGATTCCGTATGATGCTTGCATAAATATTGAATAAATGTTCAGCACTAGATATTTGTATCTTGGCTTACCGTTTTTGTAAAAGGATGACAAGTTAATCATTTGTTTAAGAAGTTCTTTCAGTATTAAGAATGAGAGATAGTGACGAGTGTAGTGTTTTTTTTTAAACTTTTTACACAGATAAAGTATTAGAAGCAAGATGTTCAAGTCATTCTTTAGAATTTTTAAGTATCCAAATTTGGTTGATGCCAGATGTAGAATAGACGGTATCTGAATAAGACTGAAAACCATCTTTGATAACTGTAAAAGTTTGTGTTAGTTACTGATAATGATTTAGTACATTTAGATGGACCCGTTATATATATTTTCTTGCATGGATATTTATGGAGTTTAGGAATCAAATACAAGAAAAAGAGGTGAAGTTCTTCCTCTGTAAGATTGATACCTATAAGTATAGGCCTTAATCATTATAGCATGTTAAGATATGTCTCACATGTTTCAAGGAGCTCCAGTTATTTTTTTTTTTTTTTTACTTAATAGCATATTTCATAATTTATTTTGGCAATACGGAATGATAGAAAGGTCACTGGATTCAAATATTATGAAAAATATCAAAGTGTCTCATAAGTCAAAATAACTGAGGTGGAAGGGACTTAATGACTGACACAACATTGATTTCAATTCAAAACATACCAGATACATGTACAGTATAAAAAACCGTTTCAGCGCTAGTGCCATTATAGAGACATTTATTTAATGATAATGCTTTACTTTTCATTTTTTCAATTGACCTTAAGTTACACGAAAACTCTAGATTATTGATTTTAATTCTTACAAACACAAAGACTTTGTCATACACCGTAATTATTTTTTTTTTTGGTATTGGTATTTTTATTTCATCTTCCACATAATTCACAAAACTTTCACATGCTACATAGTATTGTTTATGACATACAATTACACACATTAAAAAGAAGAGAATGTTAAAATAATTACATATGTCTTCAAAACAAGAGTTTTATATCGTCCCAATTCTTTTTAATTTTGTTTATTTTCTTGGGGTTATAATTATGAAGCGAAAACAATTCTAAATTCCAGTATACTTTTATCTTTTGCACTGCAACATCATAGTTTGGTTGCGGTTTTTTATTTTACACAAGTAATTATAACTTTTAATTATCAAAAACAGAGATTATTTATGTCTTTTTGTTCATGGTTGTGTATACCAAAAACAAAATGTTCTGCATTCTTATTAACTTTTATGTTACATTTTGTCTTTAGTTCATAAAAAAAAAAAAAAAAAAAAAAAAAAAAAAAAAACGGTACCAAACCGATCTTACAGAGCAACATTCGAAGAATAAATGGATGAGCGTTTGTCATAATTTGTCATAATTATAAATGTCCCTCCAGGCCTTCCATAATATTCTATCAATTTACTGTATCAAATTATCATCATTTACAGAAAATAAAAATTGCGGCGAATCAAATAACATTCAATTTTCAACATCTAAACAGTAAGTATACAGTTTTAACAAACCTAATAATACGCAATCCGACAACTCTGTACGAAAAAAGCTTACCTCCAAAAAGTGTTTCGCGATTCTTAAACTTTTCATAAATTCCACAAATCCATTTCAGTAAGTACATGTGTACATTTATTGTATGTACCACTTACGGAATAAAAGAATTGAAAATTGAAAAAATGTATAGATGCCAAAAGCTTAAGTTAAAGAATGTCCAGTTGTCCGGGCTAATTCCAAGTGTTTGCGTATTCCCAAGGTAACTAACATTCTATTTTCACAAACAATACAACTTTAACAAACCTTATATTTGAGATCCGCCACTACATACGAAAAAAAGCTTACCTCTAAAAAAAGTGTTTCGCAATTCTTAAATTTTTCACAAATTCCACAAATCCATTTTAGTAAGTTTAGACGCGTTAGGGTTTAAGATTGTCTAATTGTCTGGACTAATTTCGAGTGTTTGCGTAATTCCCGGCTAACAAACAATAGACTATTACAAAGTGACGTCATTCTTTACACCTGAATTAAGAAATGGACACTCGGAAACAATTACTTAGCTAAGAATTTACCGATACACACCAATATTGGGATAATAACCACAGAATGGTACAATAAGTAGTGTGACATACTGTTTAATTAAGGCGCCCAAACGAAGTTTGGCGACTTATTGTTTTTGCACCGTTTCTTATTAAGGCGCCCAAACAAAGTTTGGCGACTTATTGTTTTTGCACCGTTTCTTATTATTATTATTATTATTATTATTATTATTATTATTAAGGCGCCCAAACAAAGTTTGGCGACTTATTGTTTTTGCACCGTTTCTTATTATTATTATTATTATTATTATTATTGTTATTATTCTTCCTCTTCTTCTTCTTCTTCCGGCCATAAACTTGTCCAACCAATTTCTCGAAGACCGTTGGTCTAATCTTAACCAAACTTCACATGAAGGTTGATCCCCATCTTCTTCCCCGGAGGCCGAGGTAAAATGCCCATGGGGTTATTAGGGGAGGGGCAGGAGGGCGGGGTCTTAAAAACAATAATGATCAATTTTGCCATCTATACTTTATTTTGTACTATAAAACCATATATATTCATGATCAGTATCTCAAGATGCACAAGTCTATATCAGTAGATTTTCCCTGCGGTATCAGGGAGGGTGAGGATGGGCGGGGCAGTGTGCTAACTTTTAAACGGTTGAGATCCCCACCCATAAACTATATATTTTCTGGTTCTACATAAAAAGTTGAATAGAGTGATGCTAAAGAAAATCCCATGGGGTCATTCCTGATGGAGGGTGGGGACGGGCGGGGCTTGGTACTAACTTTTAAATGGTTGATATCCCACCCTGAAACTACATATTTTCCGGTTCTGTTTTAAAAGTTGAATAGAGTGATACTGAAGAAATGCCCATGGCGTTTTCCAGAAGAGGGCAGGGACAGGCAGGTCTGGGTACTAACTTTTGATTAGTTGAGATCCCCACCCTTAACATATATATTTTCTTATTCTTTATGAAAAGTTGAATAGATTGATACTAAAGTAAACCCATATATGGACATTCCAATAGGAGGTTGGGGACAGGTAGGTCTAGGTACTAACTTTAAGATCCCCACCCTCAAACTACAGTTTTCTTCATGGGCTTGTTGCTATCATTTTGTTTAAAGAATTAAAACAATAAGCATGAATTTTCATTGTCAAGGATACTTAAGTAATCACTGATCCATGTCTAAAAGCTCTCAAGCTAAATCTTTTTATAAGCAACACTATTGGTCAGTCATCCCTGGGGTATGATTTATTATTCAATTCGATAGAGTAGCTGCATTTAGTTATCAGTATGACATTATATGAGTAAATGCTTGGATTAATTTAAAATCAACACATCATTAGCTCATCAAAACAATGGTTTGTGATATTGGGTATAGGTGATGTCAATTAACTTTGCCTATTGTTTGAATTTCAACCAATTGGATTCATGTACTACTTCTCTATATAAAATTAAATCTTAAAATGAAAAGAATATTACAAGTTTAAAACTTCTCAACAGTTTTTCTATTGTGTGTAGAACTTATTTAAAGGTTTAAAATTTTCAGCCGTTGCCATGGAAATGGAAAAAAGCAACAAAAGTACAAGTTCTAATATGTGTTTTGAATACAGGGTTTGATTTTTATTCGTTTGGGCGCCTTATTTGTAATGATGCATCTATCATTACATTAGTACTCGTTTTTATTATTCTTCCTCTTCTTCTTCTTCCGGCCATGAACTTGTCCAACCAATTTCTCGAAGACCGTTGGTCCAATCTTAACCAAACTTCACATGAAGGTTGATCCCCATCTCCTTCCTCAGAGGCCGAGGTAAAATGCCCATAGGGTCATTAGGGGAGGGGCAGGAGGGCGGGGTCTTAAAAACAATAATGCTCAATTTTGCTATTTATACTATATTTTGTACTATAAAACCATATATATTCATGATCAGTGTCTCGAGATGTACAAGTCTGTATTGCAAGATTTTCCCGGGAGTATCAGGGAGGGTGGGGATGGGCGGGGCAGTGTGCTAACTTTTAAACGGTTAAGATCCCCACCCATAAACTATATATTTTCTGGTTCTACATGAAAAGTTGAATAGAGTGATACTAAAAAAAACCCATGGGGTCATTCCTGATGGAGGGTGGGGATGGGCGGGGCTTGGTACTAACTTTTAAATGGTTGATATCCCCATCCTGAAATTATATATTTTCCGGTTCGGCTTTTAAAGTTGAATAGAATGATACTGCAGAAATACAAATGACGTTATTCCAGAGGAAGGGTGGGGACAGGCGGGGCTGGGTACTAACTTTTGATCAGTTGAGATTCCCACCCCTAACATATATATTTTCTTATTCTTTATGAAAAGTTGAATAGATTGATACTAAAGTAAACCCATATGGTCATTCAATAGGAGGGTGGGGACAGGTAGGTCTAGGTACTAACTTTGAGATCCCCACCCTCAAACTATAGTTTTCTTCATGGGATGGCTGCTATCATTTTGTTTAAGAATTAAAACCATGAATTTTCATTGTCAAGGATACTTAAGTAATCACTGATCCATGTCCAAAAGCTCTTAAGGTAAATCTTTTTTATAAGCAACACTAATGGTCATTTATCCCTGGGGCATGATTCATTATTCAATTCGATAGAGTAGCTGTATTTAGTTATCAATCTGACATTACATTGGTAAATGCTTGGATTAATTTAAAATCAACACATCATTAGCTCATCAAAACAACAGGTTGTGATATTGGGTATAGGTGATGTCAGTCAACTTTGTCTATTGTTTGAATTTCAACCAATTGGATTCATGTACTACTTCTACTTTCATTTGACACCAAGACAATAATTTTTTAGAATAAAATTTCAGAGAGAGAGAGAGAGAGACCATACATAGACACGCTTGCTCCAAGTATATATTCTAAATGACCAAAAAGGTTACATCTCTTGAATCTTTATTCATTTAAACATTGAAGTAAAAAAAACCAGTTAATTTCTAATAATATGAGTTCTGAATACAGGGTTTGACTTTTATTTGTTTGGGCGCCTTATTTGTAATGATGCATCCATCATTACATTAATACTCGTTATTATTATTATTATTATTATTTTTATTATTCTTCCTCTTCTTCTTCTTCCGGCCATGAACTTGTCCAACCAATTTCTCGAAGACCGTTGGTCCAATCTTAACCAAACTTCACAGGAAGGTTGATCCCCATCTCCTTCCCCAGAGGCCGAGGTAAAATGCCCATGGGGTCATTAGGGGAGGGGCAGGAGGGCGGGGTCTTAAAAACAATAATGCTAAATTTTGCTATTTATACTATAATTTGTAGTATAAAACCATATATATTCATGATCAGTGTCTCAAGATGTACAAGTCTGTATCACAAGATTTTCCCGGGGGTATCAGGGAGGGTGGGGATGGGCGGGGCAGTGTGCTAACTTTTAAACGGTTAAGATCCCCACCCATAAACTATATATTTTCTGGTTCTGCATGAAAAGTTGAATTGAGTGATACTAAAAAAAGTCCTATGGGGTCATTCCTGATGGAGGGTGGGGATGGGCGGGGCTTGGTACTAACTTTTAAATGGTTGATATCCCATCCTGAAACTATATATTTTCCAGTTCTGTTTTAAAAGTTGAATAGAGTGATACTGAAGAAATGCCCATGGCGTTTTCCAGAGGAGGAAGGGAACAGGCGGGGCTGGGTACTAACTTTTGATCAGTTGAGATCCCACCCCTAACATATATATTCTCTTATTCTTTATGAAAAGTTGAATAGATTGATACTTAAGTAAACCCATATGGTCATTCAATAGGATGGTGGGGACAGGTAGGTCTAGGTACTAACTTTGAGATCTCCACCCTCAAACTATAGTTTTCTTCGTGGGATGGTTGCTATCGTTTTGTTTAAGAATTAAAACCATAAGCATGAATTTTCATTGTCAAGGATACTTAAGTAATCACTGATCCATGTCTAAAAGCTCTCAAGCTAAATATGTTTTTATAAGCAGCACCAATGGTCAGTTATCCTTGGGGCATGATTTATGATTCAATTCGATAGAGTAGCTGCATGAAATAATAAACATGGCGGACACAGGTGTGGTCACGATATACCTGGTCAGAAGAAAAGTTCGAAAATTCTAGTGTTGGACGAAATGAACATGGTAAATACATAACTGAACTAATACTATAATATGTTGTGTCCGATACCGATTGGTTAAATGTCAAATTCTGGTAAAAAAAGATCCAAAAAAAGAAAATATAAAAAAAGTTCAACGGACAATGTCAGTGAAGATGTCACGCATGATTTACCTCCATTGATAACTAGTGGTCATAATACCCGTAACGAACGTTTATCACCAGTCTTTCTAGATGACCCGATAAATAGTAATCTGTGTTTATATCACGGGGGCGAATTTACATCAAATATGCAGAATATACAGGATCCAAACATGTATAATAGTAATCCACCACCCCAGATACAATACAGCCAAGGCATTCCCCAGCAATCCCAGCAGAGTAATATGCCATGGATGCCCATGACTAATATAATTATGCAGAGACTTGATCAATTGACACTTTCAGTCAATGAGACTAATAACCGTCTCAAAAAGTTAGATGAGATTCAATCTGAAATAAGAGACATTAAACAAGAAGTTTCTAGTATAAAGAGTGATGTTAAAGAAATCGAGATTCGCTCAAGAAAAATGGGGTCAGGTTAGATCAGATAGAACATTCTTTAGACTTTCATTCATCTCAAGTAGACAAGTTTGACAAGGATTTAGCACAATACAACAAACAGTTACATTCAATGCAGTTAAACTGTGCAAAAATGAATGAAGAGATGCTGGATATGCAATGTCGCTCAATGAGAGACAATTTAGTTTTTTATAATATAGAGGAAACTGAAGGGAGGTATGCACAGATAAACTGTTGAATTTTTCGAAACAACTTTGAAAATCGAAAACGCTAAAACACGTATCAAGCTTGACAGAGCTCATAGGTTTGGAAGGCATTCACGAAATGGTGGACCTAAACCCATGGTTGCGAAATTTAATTATTATCCTGATAAAGAAGAAGTTCGTCAAAAAAGTAGTCTTCTAAAAGGCACAGATTATGGTATTTCTGAACAATTTCCGGGCGAGATCATTAGGAGGCGAAGAATACTTACACCAAAATTCAAACAAGCGAAATCCAACAACAGAAGTGTAAAGTTTATACGGGACAAGTTAATCGTCGATGGAACAGTATTCAAAGTTAATGGAGAAGAAATAATACAAGAGAAATCTACTAGGAGAAGCTAGGACAGGCAGGGAGGTCCGTTGTCTTGTGTTTTTTGGAACATTAATGGTGCATTAAATTCAAAATTAAAGATCACGATTTTGTGCAATATCTGCAAAGGTATGATGTGTTGTTCTTAATACACACAGGTGTTGTGAATAAAAGTTCGTGTCTACCTGGGTTTGAAAGGAAGATAATCCTCAGCAAACAAGTGTTCAAAAAGCGGAGGTTTATGTGTGTTTTTTAAAAAAGAAATTAGCAAGTTATTTAGAATCGTTGAAGCAAATGAAATAGGTTATGTTGTTTGTAGTGTTAAAAATTCAATTTTAGATAATAGTATACCGATATTTATATATGTTGCAGTTATGTTCCGCATATAAAAATCGAATTATTACAAAAAATATGATGTGGATTTCTTCGAGATATTCGAGACCTACATGCTAAATACTCCTCAAAAGGTGCTTTTATTATTTGTGGTGACTTAAACAGCAGGGTTGGTATCTAGAGGACAATCTTGAAGTAATAAATTTCATAAACAATCAACACGACTCCGTGAAATGTGATCGATCACGCAGGATATACAAGTGAACCCATTTGGAAAACGCCTCATTGAAGTGTGTAAAAAACTGGTTTGCAGATTGTAAATGGTAGACTCTATAGTGACAAAGGTATAGGTGAGGTTACTTGTTCAACAGGTCAAGGTCAAAGTCTTATTGATCTGTGTTTAACATCTGTAAAGCATTTTTCATTATTTTGTCAATTTGATATATTAGGTTTTAATGAATGGTCTGACCATCCCAGTTCTTTTTCGTTGAATAAATGTAGAGAAACTAATATGTTGTAGTAAATCAGATAGAAAGGGATTTTGTAAAGTTATTCAGTGGGATTCTAACAAGGAAAATGATCTTGTGTGTGAAGTGAAAAAAACTTGGAATATTTTTTAAAACTTAGTTCTCCGAGTCAAGACCAAGTAATAGATTCAGTCTATGTCAATAACATTACCGACAATTTCACACAGTGTTTGTTTGAATGTGCTTATAAAGTAATGGTAAAAGGAAACCAATACATCTATTCGTCCAAAAAAGCGGTTTGTTAACCAATGGTTTAATGATGAATGTAGAAAGTGTAGACATATTTTTAATAGACATCGTAACGCATATAACAGAGACAAAAGTGACACTAACCGTAGATTATATGTGAGTACACGCGGGAAATATAATCAAGTTAAACACAAAGCAAGACGAACTTTCATGTTACACCAAGGAGATAGACTACACAAACTGTCAAAATCATCTCCTAGAGAATTCTGGAAAAAGGTGTCTAATAAACATAAAAAACAAACTGGTTCATCTAATCTTAGTTTAAATGACTTCTTTAACCATTTTAAGACTTTATTTTCAGGTAGTGGAGATATAAATAATAATATTGTTAATACTGATAATGATATTTTCAGTTTAAACCCCTTAGGGTGTGATTTAATTGATCAAAACATTTCATATGATGAAGTTATATTTGCCATAAATAAGCTTAAAGCAGGTAAAAGTGCAGGGATAGATGGAATCGTATCAGAAGAAATATTTAAATGTTGTAAAATACAGCTTGGTAATGTCCTTTGTAATATTTTTAATACTGTTTTTAATTCTGGTTTATACCCAAGTCAGTGGTCCAAATGTTTTATTTCACCAGTGCCTAAGAAAGGCAACTTGGATGATGTTGGTAATTATAGAGGCATTGTATGATGAACGTCTTAGGTAAATTTTCTCTATTATACTTAACAAAAGATTAACTGACTGGGCTGATAGTTGTAATTTACTCACGGAAAATCAGTTTGGATTTCGAGCGGGAGGAGTACTGTAGACTGTGTTTTTATTTTACAATCGTTAATTAGCAAACATTATCAGATGGTAAAAAATTATACTGTGCTTTCATCGATTACCAGAAAGCTTTTGATCATATTAATAGGTCTATGTTATGGCTTAAACTGTTTAATCAGGGTGCAAGTTTTAAAATAGTAAATATAATTAAAGCGATGTATAACGATGTACAGCTTTGTGTAAAATACAATAATACATTTAGTGAATATTTTAACTCTTTCAAAGGCGTAAAACAAGGTGAACCCTTGTCACCAACACTATTTTTATTTTATATTAATGATTTGGTTGAAAATATTGACCCAAAACGGGATTATGAACCATTTATATATTTTAATGTTATTATATTTGCGCTGCTATTTGCAGACGATACTGTTTTGTTCAGTAAAACTAAGGAGGGGCTTCAATTGTTGCTAAACAACTTACATAACTATTGTAATAAATTTGATATAACAGTTAATACATCCAAAACTAAAATTGTTATTTTTCAAAAGGGAAAACCTCCAAATACTAAAATCAACTTCTTATATGGTAATACAGTTATAGATATTGTCAAAAATTATGTTTACCTTGGTGTTACATTTTTTTATAATGGAATGTTTAAATTGAATGAATCAAAGCTTGTTGATCAGGGTACAAGGTCTTTACATAATTTATATAATGTTCTATCTGATGTTGAAATTAATGTCGAAAAAAAATGTTTTTTATTTGATACTTTAGTTAAGTCTGTTTTATGTTATGCATCAGAAGTATGGGGGTTTAATGATTGTGTTAATATAGAAAAAGTACACTTAAATTTTTGTAAAACTATTCTAAATGTTAAGAAGTCAACTATTAATTCTGTTGTATATGGTGAACTAGGCAGAATGCCGCTTATATATTATAGATATGAAAGTATACTCAAATATTGGTTAAAAATCATTCAGGATAAAAATTCTTTATTATATTATACTTATAAAATACTTTTGCATGATGCAGAAAATGGTAATAATTATAATGGTATGAATTGGGCCAGTAATGTTAAAAGATTATTATGTAATTTAGGTTTTGTAAATTTTTGGTACAGTCAAGATTATTTTATACCTGAATATAATATAATTAAACAAAGGCTGCATGATCAATATCAGCAAACTTGGATGTCATCTACTAGAGGCTATACAAAGTTAAACTCTTATAATTTATACAAATGTGTTTTTGAATTTGAAAATTACCTGTCAGTTATTAAGGATTCTAAATATCGTACAGCACTCACACGTCTCCGACTTTGTTCTCACAATTTAGCTATTGAAATGGGTAGATATACTGGTCTATGTAAAACAAGTAGAATATGTAAATGTTGTTGTATGAATTCAATTGAAGATGAGTATCACTTTTTACTTGTATGTCCCGCATATAGAAATTTAAGATTCAAATATTTAAATAAGTACTTTTGTCATTGGCCAAATATATGTAAATTTACTCTACTTATATCATGTCGTCTCAGTAACAAAAATATTATAAATCTGTCAAAATTCATATATTTTGCGTTTAAACATCGGGAAAAATTGTTAAAAAATTTATAAATTGTCAAATGTCCATTAATATAATGATTTACTTGTATAATATATTATGATATATAAAATATATATATATTATAATATATTTATATCTTAATTTATTAGTATGTGCTATATGACTACGGTAATCAATTATAATAACAGTATTTATTAATAATACTATTACATGAATATGTATTATATATTTGTAATAAGTTATTATATAATATGTTTACTACTACTATATGTAATAACTTTTCGGTCCTTCCGACCAGATTATTTATTTTCATATTTCGACTATTATAATGTCTTGCCATGTGACATATGCATGTATTTGTTTATGTGCTATAAGTATTATTTGTATACTTTATGCAAATAAAGTTTATTTATTATTAAAAAAAAAAAAAAAAAAATTATCAATATGACATTACATGGGTAAATGCTTGGATTAATTTAAAATCAACACATCATTGGCTAATCAAAACAACAGGTTGTGATATTGGGTATAGGCGATGTCAATCAACTTTGCCTATTGTTTGAATTTCAACCAATTGGATTCATGTACTACTTCTATATATAAAATCAAATCTTAAAATGAAAAGAATAATACAAGTTTAAAATTTCTAATAATCCATGTTGGGATTAAAATAAGTGTTACTATTTGATTAGGGATTTTTAAGTTTGGAAACCTGGTATTTGATAAAAAAAAGTTCACTAAGTACATGTTTACAATAATGTAATACCATGTAAATGAAAAAATGATATATTTTGTAATTATGCAAAGTGATCATATTTTTGTTGTCCTTTTAAAAATGGCAAAAAAGTAATTTGGTTTCCCTGCAGTTTTTTAGTGATGTAGATCGTAATTAAAGGTTTAAAATTTTCAAAATGGCAGCCGTTGCCATGGACATGGAAAAAAGCGGCAAACGTACAAGTCCTCCTAATATGAGTTCTAAGTAGAGGGTTTGATTTTTATTCGTTTGGGCGCCTTATTTGTAATGATGCATCCATCATTACATTAGTACTCGTATATGATGTATTTCTTTCACTAAATAATTTGCATATATATATATATATATATAATATATATATATATATTATATATTATACCAGTTTTAATTTTACAGCACTATACGGCCGTTTCGGAATACAATTCCTCATCAGTAGTGCTTGGACCAAAATTATGAAACCAAAATTATTTTGAAGATGTTGTAAAGCTACCCAAAGGACCAAAATATATTTTATCAAATTAAGCTAAGGAAATACTTTGCATGAACTCACTTGAGCATTTTCAATCCTTTCATATGGAGTTTGAAACTCAAAATAAAATAATTTTGAAAAACTGTTTTTCATTATTTTCAATAAAAAATAAAATAAAAACATAAAAATGAGAAATATTAAAGCTTGCTATAATCCACAATTGAATATTTCTATGGACTGACCTGACTCGACAGGTTTTGAATATCGATCTCTGGATATGATTTGTAAGGTCTATGGTTCAGACATACTCAAAAATCTATTTTAGTTTTTCATAAAACCTGAGAATTCCAATATATTGGAGTTTTTGTCTGATACGCATTTTTTACACCTAATATCATAATGCATGTTTTATCATTCAGACATAGATTAGAATTATGATGGATTTGTTAACGTATTTTCACACGTTTTACAGAACGGGATTTTTGAAAGTTTTACATCGAGCTAACGAATTTGTACCGAATTGAAAACTTAGCTAAGCCCTTTGTTTATATGTTTAGTTAGCTTTAATTTATAACTGTTGTTTATACATATACCAAAGTATACAAGTGATACAAAATTATTAAATAGACCAAACTTGAAGGTTGACAATGAAGGTTAATACGTACTGTTTTCGGTTTACTTCCTCCTTTAACGAAGTGGTACCATTAAGCTAAGCCCCCGTCAAAAACACAAAACAAGGACAATATAAATCCGTTACTCAGTCTTTTCCCCCTCCCTACTTTAAATTGATACCATTAAGCATCTCCAAAAGACTAAAAAACATCACTACTTTTATGTACACTTTATGTAAACCTTTACTCAGTGTTTGCCTCCTCCCTACTTTAACAACTTGGTATCATTAAGCATCCCTTCCAGACACAATACAAAAACAGCACGATATGTATCTAAACCAGTTACTTAATCTTATCTTATGTTTTCAGAGATCGTAAGTGATGACTAGTAAAACTTTAATTTCTAAATTTATATGATATTTTTATACAAAATGTACAAAAACCTCTAGTTTGATCTTAAATTTAATGTTGGTAATCATTTAAAACCAATACTTGCACTTAATTTATATCTTTCATGAACCCTTAAAGACAACACTAACTGTTGATGCAGGTTTACAGAAAATGTCAAGAACTATTTACGTGTTTAATATATAATGTTCTAGCTAGACAACATACTGTTAAAATTAACCCCAATATCTGCACGTGTTCGAAAAAAAATTGAAATTTGTAATAACTTATAAAAGTTAAGTTTAATGCCCGTAATTAAATATATAATCTAGAGCTACAACATATGAAGATCCACTCGAATACCAAGAATATTTAAATTTGTAATATGTCTACAAAATTATTATTATCTAATGTGCCATTTTATAGGCAATGTCAATACAAAGCATCAGAGCTTCGAAACTTAAGACCGAAAGCATTGAATCAAAAACATGTTCAAGCAACAGCCATGTGCAAAGCAAAATATTAACTTTGAAGTTTACGAATTAGGTTAAACACACGGACTTCCATCAATGTAGTGAGGCCAGGTGCTTCGGAAGGGTTGCACTTCCTGTTTAGCTAGAGACAATCAGCACTTGTGTATCATTACACAGTATATTACATATAGACAGACGGAAAGTAAAGTTTTTGGACATAATAAAGCTTTCACTGTGTGGAAATTATCAAAGTGTCACTTGCAATACTATTGTTATATTATAAATTTTTGAATTTTCTGAATGAAATATTCAAAAATTTATAAAATGAATATTTCATTCAAAAAATTCAAAAAATTATAATATGACACTATATATAGACAATGTCCCTGTAAAGTATGCTTACTCTCAGAGCTTCAGAACACACGCTACAAAATGATCAAACTAAGCACATACTCATTTTATGGATAGTCTATAGGCAACCCTAAAACACAAGAGCAACAAAGTAATCATTTAAGTTGGATGTAATACTAGTACTATATTCACAGTGTATGAACGGAACTGTACGCAAAAAGGTAGCTACTGTTCGTCGAAGCGAGAAGAAGGTGTATCGGGAGACACGAGGTTGTTGGTTATCTATCTTTCTAGCTCAATTTTAATGGATTTAGTTTATCCCTTTTATTTAATCCATCTTCACTATATAAAGCTTTAGTGGTAGCCATATGCTCTCAGAAAAGTGTCAACTTATATAATAAATATGATGATGAACATCATCAAACGTCGAGCCGTGGGCTTCTCACTTCTAGTTAAATGATGTAAAATACGTATTATTTCACATTGTATGTTCCATTATTAGTACCTATATGTAGAAAAATATTCTTAGATTCCCTAACTCATGTACAGAATGTTACAAAACTCGTATTTACACTGAAAAAGCAAGTTTTTCCGTGGTCGAAAGTTAGAACTGTACCGGTAGTTTTCAACATCTGTATTGTTTCTGTACCGGTAGCTACTTTTCTCTCCCACGGATGAAATTTTCAGTTTGATACTAGAAATTTTTGTAATTCAATTATAAATTATAAACCATGCTTTTCTTTTGAAGCAAAATATGCTATGGACAATATTAAATACCAATAGCCCCTTAATTATAATACATTTTGCAATTGCATTAAAATATATCATATACTGTAGCATGTTTTGGCAATTTATTACTCAAATTTCCATATTGCAAGAACTGAGGGGGTGATAGCTATAATATAGAAATATTATTAAACGTAAGCTACTATTCGCGACGAGAACAAGATTACTTTCTGAAAATTAATATATGTGCGTGAGATTTGCTAGTGTGTTTACTATCAGTCATTAACAAGGAATTTAGCTGTATATGGTCATTGCAAGGATTAAGACAGGAGTGGACAAGAGACTTAGGAAGGAACATGCAGGATTTAGACCAGGGAGAGTAACAACAGAGCATCCTGAGAAAAATACTGGAACAAGCAAATGAATTCAGAACTCCAATATACACATACTTTGTGGACTTTGAAAAGGCATTCGACTCGGTGCACAGGCAGAGCCTTTGGACGATAACGAAGAGCTATGGGGTTCCAACCAAAATCACTAATGCTATAAGAGGGATGTATGAGTGTTTCGAATGTGCTGTCATTGAAGAAAATGAAACATCAGAGTGGTTCGCCATTAAAAGTGGTGTAAAACAGGGATGTGTAATGTCAGGGTTTCTTTCTAATACGGGAAATGTCCCGGCGCGAAGCGCCGGGAATTTCCCGTCTATAGGTAACACGTATGTATTATGACGTCATAGAAAATTGTGGAAAAATTCTATAGACCGTACGTCCAAATCATTTGACGCCGCGCGTGCACCACTTTTCTCACTTTTCTCAAGGCCATTGAAGGGGTCAAATCGACAGGAAGTGAGCTCCATATGGGGGGAAATCTCGCCCGTCTCGTACATCAGAAATGAAACCAAGAAACGATTATCGTGAAAATAATTCATTGAAACAAGTAATAATTTAAATAGGTTGATCGAATACCAAATATTTACGTTTCTTTCGCCATTCTGGCTGATCTCCAAGTGTAGCGTTTCAAGATTCGCGATGACGTGATTTCTTTTGATCGGGTCAAAGTTCAATTCAGATCAATAACCACTGTAAGCCAATCAGCGACCGACTTTCCCACGTGCATTAACCATGATCACACAGTATACAATGCGGGAAGATACAAAATTTGCCGATTTCAAGTTAGATAAATCGATAACCATAGTTACCTGACACAAAACTATTTCGAGGTTAGCATAACCACAGTATACGACTTCTACGGTAACTCTTTTTCACATATAATTACCTAATTGAATCAAAATTTTGAGTGCATCTGTGACCCTCGCTGAATGCAGTGTAAACAAAAATGGCGTTCGTCAGGACGGGAAAGACGTTTTCACAAACGATCGATTTTTAAGAAAAATAATAAAATGCGTTTTTCAAAAGAATTAATTAACAGTTCGTTCCAATAATCATTTTTATGAAAATACAGATAAAATTTATCGAATTTATTCCGAATTTAATGTAAATATTGACAAATCCTCTTGTTTGTTTACATGTGACGTGGATATCATGATTAGCTGATCGGGCTGGACCAGATGCTGACTAGAACTGACTTCAACTACAATGACTGCACTCATAAAAAATCTAACTTGGACATAACTGATGAGGAAACTGTACATGTTGTGCATTGAGATGGACCGCTGTCCCAAAAAGTTGTGATGAAAATAACAATAATAAACATTCATGTTGAGTTTAGCAGCTGACTGTAGTTGTGATCCACTTGGATAAGGTCTGAATTGACTCCTTGAAAACCTCCAGGGATGGCGACTGGACTACCGATGCTGGCAGGGGATTCCAATAATTTAGTTCTCGGAATGAATATAAAAAAATTAACTAGGGTAAAATCAACATTACCTTCTTCAATATCCCAGACTTGGTTCTCGAAAAAAAGTTGGTATAAGTGAATAAATGCCAATTTCCACTCCATCATCCACATAAGCGACCATTTCAATATAAATCTTAAAGCACCATCTTTGTAATATATCATCCTAGAATATTTCATTTCATTTTAGATGAATACTGAATAATCTTGACTGGGGTAAAAAAAAAAACTCCAACCCACCATCCTAGAATTAACCGTCGCGATATAAGTGAAAAGCATTTTCAACTCTCCGGGGCTGGGGCTCTTCATGCAGTGAAACTTAAAGGGGCTGGGCTAAAATTAACATTATTTCGGTACAAGCCTGTCAAGTTTTAATCATATCATTTGTCAATTGCAATGGTCTGTGCTTTAGAAAATTCTCATCATGGTACTATATGCCTGTGAATGTTGAAGGTGTAAGAGGAGCTTACCCTCATACCACTGTATTAATATCGGGTTGTGGGTTAAAGGTGCTGCCTAACAGAGTCACAGACAAGCATTCCACTCCCAATTAATATAATTCTATAACCAGTCGATAATCTATCCTTTAAGTCAAATGTGGCTTGCAAATTGAGGAAGCAGTAATTTAAATTTTGAAGTATTGTCATGTATAACACAAGTCAGGTTGGAACCAAAAACCTTCCACTCTCCAAGAGGATGCTATACCATTGAGCAACCAAGGCGGTCACAAACAGAATAGATTGTTGACCAAGGGATATTGCAAGCCTAGGCTTATCAGGGCCTTCGGCAAAAAGTTTTATGACCATCATCGCTGTATTGTTGACAAGTTTGATGTCTCTGTGTCCAATATTGACCTGGATGTTTTAGTTCCATGTTCCCTTTACTTAATATTGATTACACACGTGGCCGGTGTAGCTAGCTAACAGAAGGTGCTTATCCTTCCAGAAAACTCGGTCTCGCTTCCCTGGAGGAAGTTCGCGTGTTTAACCTAACTTGTCAGTTTCAAAGTTTTTTTTACTTTACTCCCTGATTGTGATTTGGACATGGATTAGTATGTTTGTTTTTCATTAGTATAACTGCTTCATTTATTGAATGGGGCAATCTTGAACTGTGATATGATACACATCTTGTTTTAAGAAACAGGAGTAGTTATTAATGCAATCCATAAATCAGTAGATTAAATTATTCACATGGTATGGTAAAAGGTGATTTAAGATGAGAAGACATTACAACGTGAGAATGTTGTCGTGGTATGGATTAGTATATTCACTATATTGGATAATTGAATAGCCTTTTTTATTATACCTCATTAGAAAAATACGATACTATCTGTAATTTGATTGGATCATGTGATCAGGGTGGAGAAAACATCGTGTATCCCTCTGAAAACATCATATCCCACCTCTTCGGAACACCATGACGTCACAATGGAGAATCGGTCACGACGTTCTAGCGTTTGCCTCCGATGAGTTCCGATAGGAGGAAAGCAATGAATCGGAGAAGAAATTATGTTTTCAGCCTGTCTTTTTAAAAAATATTTTTCTTTCTTTCAGTCTTTCTTATTACAATGGTCATCTTTCGGTATAATAAACAATTTATTGCCTTTGTTTGAGGGAGATATGAACATTTGTTCACCCTTAACAAGTCACATTTCCCTCGGACAATATGACTTGTTGCGGGTGAACAAATGTTCATATCTCCCTCACTCAAAGGCAATAAATGTATAGTGTCCCAGGAAATATCATACCAAAACTCAGTTCTGTGTGACAGAACATGATCGAAAGATGACGCAAGAACTCGGCGGTAGTTAACTATATTGTCAGTCCCACTAGTATTTGGTGAGACAAAACAATGTGTGCCATCCCTTTTGTGTGTGTGTGTGTGTGTGTGTGTGTGTGCACAATAACCCGATAATAAATTGGACATTTCCCGGGATAGGCAATGCCTATTTTCATATTACGGGAATTTCCCGTCTATAGGTAACACGTATGTGTTATGACGTCATAGAAAATTGTGGAAAAATTCTATAGACCGTACGTCCAAATCATTTGACGCCGCGCGTGCACCACTTTTCTCAAGGCCATTGAAGGGTCAAATCGACAGGAAGTGAGCTCCATATGGGGGGAAATCTCGCCCGTCTCGTACATCAGAAATGAAACCAAAAAACGATTATCGTGAAAATAATTCATTGAAACAAGTAATAATTTAAATAGGTTGATCGAATACCAAATATTTACGTTTCTTTCGCCATTCTGGCTGATCTCCAAGTGTAGCGTTTCAAGATTCGCGATGACGTGATTTCTTTTGATCGGGTCAAAGTTCAATTCAGATCGATAACCACTGTAAGCCAATCAGCGACCGGCTTTCCCACGTGCATCAACCATGATCACACAGTATACAATGCGGGAAGATACAAAATTTGCCGATTTCAAGTTAGATAAATCGATAACCATAGTTACCTGACACAAAACTATTACGAGGTTAGCATAACCACAATATACGACTTCTACGGTAACTCTTTTTCACATATAATTACCTAATTGAATCAAAATTTTGAGTGCATCTGTGACCCTCGCTGAATGCAGTGTAAACAAAAATGGCGTTCGTCAGGACGGGAAAGACGTTTTCACAAACGATCGATTTTTAAGAAAAATAATAAAATGCGTTTTTCAAAAGAATTAATTAACAATTCGTCCCAATAATCATTTTTATGAAAATACAGATAAAATTTATTGACATTTATTCCAAATTTGATGTAAATATTGACAAATCCTCTTGTTTGTTTACATGTGACGTGGATATCATGATCAGCTGATCGAGCTGGACCAGGTGCTGACTAGAACTGACTTCAACTACAATGACTGCACTCATCAAAAATCTTACTTGGACATAACTGATGAGGAAACTGTACATGTTGTGCAATGAGATGGACCGCTGTCCCAAAAAGTTGTGATGAAAAAACCAATAATAAAACATTCATGTTGAGTTTAGCAGCTGACTGTAGTTGAGATCCACTTAGGTAAGATCTGAATTGACTCCTTGAAAACCTCCAGGGATGGCGACTGCACTACCGATGCTGGCAGGGGATTCCAATAATTTAGTTCTCGGAATAAATATAAAAATTTTAACTAGGGTAAAATCAACATTACCTCCTTCAATATCCCAGACTTGGTTCCCGAAAAAAAGTTGGTATAAGTGAATTAATGCCAATTTCCACTCCACCATCCACATAAGCGACCATTTCAATATAAATCTTAAAGCACCATCTTTGTAGTATATCATCCCAGAATGTTTCATTTCAATTTAGGTGAATAATGAATAATCTTGACTGGGGTAAAAAAAAAACTCCAACCCACCATCCTAGAATTAACCGTCTCGATATAAGTGAAAAAGCATTTTCAACTCTCCGGGGCTGGGGCTCTTCATGCAGTGAAACTTAAAGGGGCTGGGCTAAAATTAACATTATTTCGATACAAGCCTGTCAAGTTTTAATCATATCATTTGTCAATTGCAATGGTCTGTGCTTTAGAAAATTCTCATCATGGTACTATCTGCCTGTGAATGTTGAAGGTACAAGAGGAGCTTTGTTACAACGCATTTAGTAACAAAAACGCATTTGGTAACAAAACTTTTAACATCTTCTAGAAATAGAATACACAGCATCAGAATATCAGTCGGAGTTGTTGATATGACAAATAGTTGATATCTGATGAGATATCACCAAAAACAAAAAGATATCCAAATTTTCCCGAAAACGCATTTGGTAACAAAAGTATGTTCAACGTGAAACGCATTTGGTAACAAAATTGAAACAACTTCTAGAAATAGAATACACAGTATCTGAGTGTCAGTCGGAGTTGTAGATATGACAAATAGTAGATATCTGATGAGATATCACCAAAATGTAACAGATATCCCACTTTTCCCTAAAACGCATTTGGTAACAAAAGTATGTTGAACCTGAAACGCATTTGGTAACAAAAATTTAAACAACTTCTAGAAATAGAATACACGGTATCTGAGTGTCAGTCGGAGTTGTAGATATGATAAATAGTAGATATCTGATGAGATATCACAAAAATGAAACAGATATCCTACTTTTCCCTAAAACGCATTTGGTAACAAAAGTATGTTGAACCTGAAACGCATTTGGTAACAAAAATTTAAACAACTTCTAGAAATAGAATACACAGCATCAGTATATCAGTCGGAGTTGTTGATATGACAAATAGTAGATATCTGATGAGATATCACCAAAATGTAACAGATATCCTACTTTTCCCTAAAACGCATTTGGTAACAAAAGTATGTTGAACCTGAAACGCATTTGGTAACAAAAATTTAAACAACTTCTAGAAATAGAATACACAGCATCAGTATATCAGTCGGAGTTGTTGATATGACAAATATCTGATATCTGATGAGATATCACCAAAAACAAAAAGATATCCAAATTTTCCCGAAAACGCATTTGGTAACAAAAGTATGTTCAACGTGAAACGCATTTGGTAACAAAATTGAAACAACTTCTAGAAATAGAATACACGGTATCTGAGTGTCAGTCGGAGTTGTAGATATGACAAATAGTAGATATCTGATGAGATATCACCAAAATGTAACAGATATCCTACTTTTCCCTAAAACGCATTTGGTAACAAAAGTATGTTGAACCTGAAACGCATTTGGTAACAAAAATTTAAACAACTTCTAGAAATAGAATACACGGTATCTGAGTGTCAGTCGGAGTTGTAGATATGACAAATAGTAGATATCTATTGAGATATCACCAAAATGTAACAGATATCCCACTTTTCCCTAAAACGCATTTGGTAACAAAAGTATGTTGAACCTGAAACGCATTTGGTAACAAAAATTTAAACAACTTCTAGAAATAGAATACACGGTATCTGAGTGTCAGTCGGAGTTGTAGATATGACAAATAGTAGATATCTATTGAGATATCACCAAAATGTAACAGATATCCCACTTTTCCCTAAAACGCATTTGGTAACAAAAGTATGTTGAACCTGAAACGCATTTGGTAACAAAAATTTAAACAACTTCTAGAAATAGAATACACGGTATTTGAGTGTCAGTTGGAGTTGTAGATATGATAAATAGTAGATATCTGATGAGATATCACCAAAATGAAACAGATATCCTACTTTTCCCTAAAACGCATTCGGTAACAAAAGTATGTTGAACCTCAAACGCATTTGGTAACAAAATTGAAACAACTTCTAGAAATAGAATACACGGTATCTGAGTGTCAGTCGGAGTTGTAGATATGACAAATAGTTGATATCTGATGAGATATCATCAAAAACAAAGAGATATCCCAGTTTTCCCGACTTTAACCTTTAATCCTTACTCCATTATAGGAAACATCAAAATTTAAATTTAAAAAAAAACCATTTCAAAATCTTTACATATAGACAAGACATAACAATTTAAGGCTTAAATGGCAAGGTAGGTCATGACATTGACCTTTGATCTTAGGTATATCTTCTTGCAAGCCTAGGCTTATGAAGGCCCTCAAAAAGTCTTATGACGTCATCACAGTATTGTTGATAAGTTTGATGTCTCTGTGTTCAGGATTGCCCGGGATATTTTTGACGTCTCATAGTTCCATGTTCCCACACAATTTTGATTACAAAAGTGGCGGATGTAGCTAGCTAAACAGGAGGTGCTTACCCTTCCGAAGCACCCGACCTAACTTCCCTGGTGGAAGTTCACGTGTCTAACCTGACTTCTCAGTTCCAAAGTTTTTACTTTGTTTCTGGATTGTGATTTGGACATGGATGAGTATGTTTGTTTTTGATTCTTTGAAATATTCCCAATTATAAGCTAAAATAGAAACAAAAGCACACATACCAAGCAAAGCAATTACCTTGACCCAGTTTTGACGATATAGCAAGATTAAGCTTATTTCATAAATACTTACATCTTACTTCGACCCACCCATTTTGAGGGTCATTTCAACAGAAAGTAAAAATTGAAAACCTGATGCAAACTGTCATAATTGGAAGTCATTTTACGAAATTCACACTAAGACGAGGTACCCATTTTTCTACCGAATATTTCTAAAGGGTAAAACCTTCAGAGGTTAATGCAACATATTTTTCCATTATCGTTTACGGAGAAAAATGTTTTGCTCCTTAGACGACCTTGTCCTAGTTATGGTAACCGTGGCAATACCACGAATAAATCTGAACTACACCAGCCTATATATACTTCAGAACAAATTAAATGATATCTGTTCAGTTGTTTCAGAAGAGAAGTCAAAATTGGGTGTCAAAGATGTTATTCCGATTAAATGATTAACGGAAACTTATTGAAGTCAATTGTATGTTGCAAAAAAAAAAAAAAAAAAAAAAAAAAAACGCGCGCTTTTGTGTTATTTCCCTGTCGTACTGTCAAAACATTCTCTGAATCGGAAGTTTCGAAACATTTTAAAAAATCTACATGTTTTGTTTCTTTTTATGCTGTTCTGTGTCCAGTTTTTTTTCTATGCATATCGTGTAGGCAGATATATACGAGCTGGAATTAGTTGTCATATACATTGTATTTTCCCAATATTATTGGAAAAGCTAACTAACAGCTTTAGAAAATGATTCCAGAAAATGCTTTTTTCTGTAAGACTACAAAAAAGGTTGCAGTGATGTTTTGCAAAAAGGAATGTCAATTTTGTTTAAGTACGGTCCTGGTTGACGGGCTATTGACATCATTTTTTAAGCTTTTATTCAGATAAGCTGAGTAAAATGTTTAATCAGTAATGGTTAAACTTTTTTTAAGAATTGGAATGGTGTTTGTAATATTATCATTATTATTATTATTGTGATGAGGAAAGATGTGTTAGCCCTTACTAGTTCAAGATACACGTTATGATTATGTTATTTAACCGGTTATAACAAAAATAATCTTATAAAATTATAATTTGTACATTATGTACACGTTATAGTCATGTTTTGAAAGAATGTTTAAAAAAACAACACACACACACACACACACACACACACACGCACGCACACACTGACCATAATTATTTTATTATTTATTTTCGTATGTGTAATGTCATTTTTTATTTATACATGTATGTGAATTTATAACTTCACTTATTTTTTGATTATTTATTTACAGACATATTTGCCGTCAATCAAAATGGTTTTGATTTAAACTATCACATGCACCTTCCTGATATAATCTACACACTAAAATCAAATTAAACAAGAAGCCATAAAAATACTGGACAATTATAATTTTTGAGAGCAAATGCCACTTAATTGCTTAAATGTTGCATGGAACATTCACAAAACACAAAATGATGGTACGAATTATCGGCAAATAACAAAAATCTAATAAACAATGAGAAGCAACAAAACCTAGTCGAATTTACGAACTTGTAATGTACACTTATACTAGTAAAACAAATATGAATTAAGTCATTGGAGCACAAGGTTTGAAAAATAAAAAAAATTATTCATGAGAACATGTTATTGGCGCCAACCAATATTTCGGATTTCGAACCATTTATTTCCTGTTTCACGTAATCTCAACCATGCGTAATTCCCATCGACGTTCTGACCCGGACAAAACTTGTTTTATTTCAAACAATACTCCATTATGTGACCCAAACGTCCGGCGCAAGCGACGTACACTTACAACCCAAGGAACCTCATATTAGGGCTTAAATGAATGGTTGGAAACCCAATTGAGAGAACGATCTCTCGAAAACGTCAACAGACGTACTGTAGTCGATACAGCGTGAGTGGGAACATTTAAATACTTTTGACAGTACAACAGGGAAATAACACAAAAGCGCGTTTTTGCAACATACAAATGAAATGTACAAATGACTTCAATATGTTTTCGTTAATCATTTAATCGGAATAACATCTTAGACAACCAATTTTGATTTCTCTTCTGAAACAACTGATCAGATATCATTTAATTTGTTCTGAAGTATATATAGGCTGGTGTAGTTCAGATTTATTCGTGGTATTACCACGGTTACCATAACAAGGACAAGGTCGTCTAAGGAGCAAAAACATTTTCTCTCCGTAACCGATAATGGTAAAATATCATGTTGCATTAACCTCGGTAAAAAAATGGGTACTGCGTCTTTGTGTGAATTTCGTAAAAATGGCTTCCAATTATGACAGTTTGCATCAGGTTTTCAATTTTTACTTTCTGTTGAAATGACCCTCAAAATGGGTGGGTCGAAGTAAGATGTCAATGCCATGGCCTAATCCTAGATCTTTTACTACCATTTCAACTATTTTTAATTGCTTTAATATAGATTTAATTTTGATGTTTTAAAGCCCTGTTTTTCTACATAAAGCCAAGGTCATGGTCAAGACAGTATTGATGAAATAAGCTTAATCTTGCTATATCTTCAAAACTGGGTCAAGGTAATGGCTTTGCTTGGTATGTGTGCTTTTGTTTCTATTTTAGCTTATAATTGGGAATATTTCAAAGAATCAAAAACAAACATACTCATCCATGTCCAAATCACAATGCAGAAGCAAAGTAAAAACTTTGGAACTTACGAGTCAGGTTACACACGTGAACTTCCACCAGGGAAGTTAGGTCGGGTGCTTCGGAAGGGTAAGCACCTCCTGTTTAGCTAGCTACATCCGCCACTTTTGTATTCAAAATTGTGTGGGAACATGGAACTATGAGACGTCAAAAATATCCCGGGCAATCCCGAACACAGAGACATCAAACTTATAAACAATACTGTGATGACATCATAAGAATTTTGCCTAGGCTTGCAAGAAGATATATCTAAGATCAAAGGTCAATGTCATGACCTACCTTGCCATTTAAGCCTTAAATTGTTATGTCTTGTCTATATGTAAAGATTTTGAAATGTTTTTTTTTAAATTTAAATTTTGATGTTTCCTATAATGGAGTAAGGATTAAAGGTTAAAGTCGGGAAAACTGGGATATCTCTTTGTTTTTGATGATATCTTATCAGATATCAACTATTTGTCATATCTACAACTCCGACTGGCACTCAGATACCGTGTATTCTGTTTCTAGAAGTTGTTTAAATTTTTGTTACCAAATGCGTTTCAGGTTCACCATACTTTTGTTACCAAATGCGTTTTAGGGAAAAGTAGGATATCTGTTACATTTTGGTGATATCTCATCAGATATCTACTATTTGTAATATCTACAACTCCGACTGACACTCAGATACCGTGTATTCTATTTCTAGAAGTTGTTTAAATTTTTGTTACAAAATGCGTTTCAGGTTCAACATACTTTTGTTACCAAATGCGTTTTAGGGAAAAGTAGGATATCTGTTACATTTTGGTGATATCCCATCAGATATCTACTATTTATCATATCTACAACTCCGACTGACACTCAGATACCATGTATTCCATTTCTAGATGTTGTTTCAATTTTGTTACCAAATGCGTTTCACGTCGAACATACTTTTGTTACCAAATGCGTTTTCTGGAAAATTTGGATATCTCTTTTTCTTTGATGATATCTCATCAGATATCAACTATTTGTCATATCTACAACTCCGACTGACACTCAGAAACCGTGTATTCTGTTTCTAGAAGTTGTTTAAATTTTTGTTACCAAATGCGTTTCAGGTTCAACATACTTTTGTTACCAAATGCGTTTTAGGGAAAAGTAGGATATCTGTTACATTTTGGTGATATCTCATCAGATATCTACTATTTGTCATATCTACAACTCCGACTGACACTCAGATACCGTGTATTCTATTTCTAGAAGTTGTTTAAATTTTTGTTACCAAATGCGTTCAGGTTCAACATACTTTTGTTACCAAATGCGTTTTCGGGAAAATTTGGATATCTTTTTGTTTTTGGTGATATCTCATCAGATATCAACTATTTGTCATATCAACAACTCCGACTGATATACTGATGCTGTGTATTCTATTTCTAGAAGATGTTAAAATTTTTGTTACCAAATGCGTTTTTGTTACCAAATGCGTTGTAACAGAGCTTACCCTCATACCACTGTATTAATATGGGGTTGTGGGTTAAAGGTGTTGCCTAACAGAGTCACAGACAAGCATTCCACTCCCAATTAATATAATTCTATAACCAGTCGATAATCTATCCTTTCGGCCAAATGTGGCTTGCAAAATGAGGAAGCAGTAACTCAAATTTTGAAGTATTGTCATGCATAACACAAGTCAGGTTGGAACCAAAAACCTTCCACTCTCCAAGATGTAGCTAGCTAACAGAAGGTGCTAACCCTTCCAGAAAACTCGGTCTCACTTCCCTGGTGGAAGTTCGCGTGTTTAACCTAACTTGTCAGTTTCAAAGTTTTTTTTACTTTAATCCCGGATTGTGATTTGGACATGGATAAGTATGTTTGTTTTTCATTGGTATAACTGCTTCATTAATTGAATGGGGCAATCTTGAACTGTGGTATGATACACATCTTGTTTTAAGAAACAGGAGTAGTTATTTATGCAATCATAAATCAGTAGATTAAATTATTCACATGGTATGGTAAACCGTGATTTAGGATGAGAAGGCATTACGTGAGAATGTTGTCGTGGTATGGATTAGTATATTCACTATATTGGGTAATTGAATAGCCTTTTGTGTCCCTGGAAAGATCATACCAAAACTCAGTTCTGTGTGACAGAACATGATTGAAAGAACTCGGCGGTAGTTAACTATAGTCAGTCCCACTAGTATTTGGTGTGGAAGCGCGTGGCCTAGTGGTTAAGGCGTTGGACTCATGATTCGAAGGTCGTGGGTTCGATCCCTGGACCGGGCGATGTGTTGTGTCTTTGAGCAAGACACTTAATTTCACGTTGTTCCAGTTCACCTAGCTGAAAAATAAATGAGTACCAGCAAAATGCTGGGGGTTAACCCTGCGATGGACCGGCGTCCCATTCAGGGGAGAGTCTTGTACTCTCAGTCGCTTATTTAACGCCACAGAAACCGGGATAAGCTCCGGCCTGATGGGCCTAATGGCTCGGGACAGACTTTAACTTTAACTAGTATTTGGTGAGACAAAACAATGTGTGCCATCCCTTTTTTGTGTGTGTGTGTGTGTGTGTGTGTGTGTGTGTGTGTGTGTGTGTGTGCACAATAACCCGATAATAAATGGACATTTCCCGGGATAGGCAATGCCTATTTTCATATTAGTTATAGATTGGAGGATAAAGAAAACAACAAATGGAGTGAGAAGAGAAATAAGAAGTGATTTACAACATTATTGTTAGGTCTTGGGTTTGCGGAAGATATAGCACTTTTATCCTCCAAATTCTAAGACCTGAATGATAAGACTAGGAAAATGACTAAAGAGGCATCAAGGATTAAATTCAAGGAAATAGACTTAGAAGGTTTTGGAACACCAAAAATATTGGAAACAATACAAAGATGCGCCTATTTAAGACCTTAGTAGGACCAGTATTGTTTTATGAAAGTAAAACGTGGAAAAGAACGAAGAAAGATGAACATCTCTGACAAACGGCTTCCAAACAAATAGCCTCAGAAGGATACTAAGAATAAGATGGCAACAGAAAATACCTAATGAAAAAAATATTGAAAACAGTTAGACTTGACAACATAAGCTATGAGATCAGGAGAAGAAAGTGGAACTGATTCGGGCACATACTAAGGAAAGAGGGAATAAATGACTGAAAGACAACACTAGGGAGGTAGCCAGAGGGAAAAAGAGAAGACCTAAGTCCACATGGAGGAGAACAACGAAAAAGGAAAGAAACGCTGCTGGATGGAGTAGATGGCCAAAGCAACAACGAAGGACAGACAAAAATGGAAAGATAGCGTTGAGGCCTTATGCGCCTTCTGGCGCAGAGAACATTACGTTTATGGTTTTCATTGTACTAGCGCACTGTAACGCCACATAGCAGTGTTGCCGCATAAACGCGCCCGACACGTCTATGCGGGGAATTTCAACGCATAAAGAGGTCGGCCACGTTTATGCGGCGGCGTTCAACGTATAAAGATGTGTTGCTTATATGCGGCTCAAGGCTGCCTTTTTGCCGCATAAAGAGGAAACATTTTAACGATTTGGTATGGATTTTAAAAAGAGTTTAAATCTCGACAAAAACGGTGATGGTGACATGAATTATGACGACAATGGTGACAATTGAGAATTATAGTTTTTGCTGATAATGGTAATAATAATTGTAAGGAGGAGAAGGATGATGGGGACGGGGACGATGAGAGCGCGACGACGGTATTACCGTCTTGCCGACGGCGGTGGCGAATGTGACCTTAATGTTGATGGTCGTTAAATTGTTATTTTGGCAGATAATCATCATCATCACAATGATAGTGATGGTGGTGGTGTTTAATTGAAGGTGGTAAATGATGATGGAAGTGTTGGTGATGATAGTAAATGTTTTCTTTATGCGGCGTAATGTAGCCTTTTTGCCACATAAAAGTGTTATCTTTATGTGTTGAAATTCCCCGCAAAGACGTGTTGGAACATGTTTAAATGCGGCAACACCGCTATGTGGCGTAACAGCGCACACTCAGGGCGACTTTAAGGTGCGAGTACTTTTAAACTTAAGTTCAAGCTCAATGTCGTAAAAAATAAAAATGTATGAAGATTATTTGCAGTAACAACAATGGTAAGAAACCATCTGTGTAAATAAAAGTATTTTATTTTACCACAATCTTTTTTGGCCAAAGCAATATCACAGGTTTAAGAGGAGTTGAGTTGAGTAAATGTGTTCTACGTCCCAGTTATGAATATTTAACTTATATCAAGAAATCGCTAGCTATAGGTGAAGGTGCATAAATCTTGTCTGTGCGTTGCACTAATGGCAATTTACAGTAGGTTTTTTCTCGTGCCAAGCCTACCATGACACGGGACCTCGTTTATTTTAAGTTCCCATCCGAAAGAACCGTGACTTTCATTTCGTAATGCCGAGTGCTTGGCGAAAAAACAGTCACTTACCACTTCCAAGTTTTTGGTCAGACCTGGTCGGGGTTCGAAGCAACGACCTCCCACTTACGGAGCGAGCACTCTACCAACTAAGCTACCACAGGGGTTATGTTTAAAAGGAAATGGTGGCTGTATTACCATAATACTTATACAACTAATTAGATAAAATCATATGGTAGCATAAAAAAGCATAAAAGTACTAAAAATCTCTGACTGGAAAAAGAGAAATTTCCCCAGCATCCTAGAGAGACTGAAGTTAAAGTATCACAATAAAAACTACCGGTACAGTGTTTCTGTTACTAGAAACTCACTACCGGTACAGACAAAATATAAACTACCGGTACAGTAACATCTTGTCAGTCATGTCGTTTAAATCAATATGTTGAATGTTTCTGTGCCAAAGTAGATTTTGTAACTATATTGACTGATTGCAAAAAGGTTTGTTTTCATCATGTATTTTAAAATTCTCGGATATTTTCGATCAAATGAGCATAAATCTACATTTTAGATAGGTCCAGCGTTGCTCAAATACGTGTTCATGACTGTTCTTAATGGAATATTTAATTCATTTTGAGATTCTAAAACATACAAATACGCCCAAGAAGGAGATAGAGAACAACTGCTTATTTACCGTATTTGATTTCGAGTTGCTATTTACGCAACAAGAAAAAAAAAAAAAAAACAATTTACTCGTTGACCTCATTGTCTCTCGCTTCGCCGAGCAGTAGCTACCTTTTTGCGTACAGTTCCGTTCACACACTGTGATATTATTATTCACGTATTTTTACAAATACCCAGTTATTTGGGCTTTTGAAGCGTTTTGCTTAGATTATTCAAATAATACGACTCGAATTGTGCAATAGAAAACAAGTCCCGGTATTTCAATGTGAACTGGAGTAGGTGACGAAATTACCATGAATACGAAAAAGTGTGCATAAAAAGGTATCAAAATCAAAACCGCATATAGACACTTTTTTGTCTATTTGTGGTATTTTTATTTAGGCGATGTCTTGTACATTTTGAATTAATAGAGTATGACAGCAAAACTTACATACCAGAAGCGAGTGCATTTTCTTAAATTATTTGCCGTATTTACAAAAAGTCATGTGTTGCTCACATTGCTCTATTTGTAATGAAACAATCCGAAATGACACTCGCCATCAGTACCTGATTTTAATGTCTATAAAACAAACTTATGTAACATGTACGGCAGTAAAAAGGCTAGTAACGACTGATGGATAAGCCTCAGATGCTGTCATACAACTTCAGATCGATAACTTTACTTTATGCACTTTATGTATGCCTGTGTTACTTTGAAAGCATTGCAGACTGCTGCAGCTTGTTCAAAATTTCCCAATCACTCAATCAATAAAAATATGTACACACTCATTAAGCATACGGGTACTTGATGTATATGCCGAAAGTGTATTAATATCACTTGTATCACTCTGGTCAATCTTTTCTATTTTCTAATATCTTAACTAGAGGAAATATTGATGGATTATGATTTATAGTTACTTAACGTAATCAGAAAAAAGCTGTGTTTGGGGCCCTGAATTGGTAAAATAGAGATATTTTGCTTTCAATGTGCATTTCAAAAACGTGTACCAGATGTGGATATAGAAAATATGATAATTTTACATGCTTAATTTGCTCCGTTACTCTGGGACTTTAATTTATAATAAATGAAACCTTATCCGACAGCCCTAACCTTGTAATAAAGGTATGGCAGTACTCATTACCCTGGAGAATAAAACTTTTTATCCCAGCTTATTAAGTCACTTTTAAAGCAATAGAAGCGATTTCTAACACGTTAGATTTATCAAGTTTTTTGGGGACCCCTCATAATTTATTATGACTTAATATATTATCGGTTATTTCTGAAGAAGATGACAAATTTACAACTGCATAATTTATCAATCATATACACGTGCATCTACGTGTAAGACATGTAACAATCTTACTCAGGTCGGGATGAAGCACACCCCAAGCTATAAATATCTCCATTATAGCCATACCGGATGTTAGCATGAAACAACATTAAGCTTGACGAAAATGGTAAGGTGTTTTTTCTTACTGAAATAAGATTTCACACTTATATCTACTATGCCGTACATTGTCAAACTGATGTATGAGTGAAGTATAAAGCAGCATTAGAATTGAATAATTACAGTTTTTGGCATATACACACTCACCAGACATATTACTCCTGATGTCCCATCTTAATAGGCACCGGAATCTACGGAAGTCCAAAGGGGACACCTCGAATAAAACCGACTCTGTGAAACATATCGAGAATGAGTTGAGTTAAGTAATTGTGTTTAACGTTTCAGTCTGAATATTTACTTATAGACGACGCCAGCTATATACATATAGGCGAAAGTGCAGAATTTTTGCCCGTGCGTTGCGCTGATGGTATTATACAGCAGGGTTCTTTATAATTTATTCTGCCAAGCCCACCATGACACGGGACCTCGTTCATTTCAAGTCTCCATCCGAAAGAACAATGACTTTCATTTCGTAATGCCGAATGCTTTGTGAAAGAACAGTCACTACCCACTTTCAAGTCTTGGGTCAGACCCGGTTGGGGCACGAACCAATGACCTTCCACTTACGCGGCGAGCACTCTACCAACTGATCTACCGCAGTGGTGAAATATATCGAGATATAAATCGCTTATGAGCATAATGATAATGGAAATAAACATCAAATTTGTTTTATAAACTATAAATCTTGGGAAAACACTATTTACAATTGTAGTTTCTTCCTGTTTTGGAGCACTATTTTCGTGGATACGACTGCGCAGTCTATCCTTTTGTTTGTAGTTAATATTTCTTATATAAGTTATTTTACAAAATGTGATAAGAATGGACACGTTTTTTTTATTTTTAATATAATACGCATTGTATATAAGCCAATTATGTAAAAGTTTCATGAAGATATTTTAGATGTAGAGTTCTTAGAACATGTAATAATTAATAATTTGCAAAAGAAAAAAAAAATAAATAAAAATTAAATTACATTTGGAATTAAACTAGAGAAAATGTTGATATTCTATATATAGGCACATGAATCTCTTGTGTATTTGGTTTCTGTGCTTATAGAAAATTGTAAAAATACAGCAGCCAATCAAGGTCATATTAAATACCCTTTAGAATGGAAAAAAAACATAACAGGTAGAAAATGAAAGTATCTATATGTGATACTTGATTTTCACATGTATGGTGCATACGCATATGGTTATCTGACGTAGCTGATCGCACGAGTTTATTGTGCGGACGGATACATTACACGAGTGTAATGTATGCGTCCGCGCAAAAAAACGACATAGGCGTAGGAGCAGGGGGGGGGGGGGTGGGGGCAGGGGGCCGGGCCCCCCAATGTCAGAGAAGGGGGGGGTCCAGGCCCCCGCAATATATGGTGTGAAATTTTGTATCATGCTAAAAAAAAAAAAAACAAAAAAAAAAAAAAAAACAAAAAAAAAAAAAAAAACAAAAACAAAAAAAAGAGCTTTAACAGGAAATGTCCATCTGGTAACCAATCAATTATCAATTTCATCATTATACTTGTAAAAGGGCGTCAAAATTTTCCGGGGTACCCCCATATCCAGTGGCGGATTCAGCGGGGGCGTGGGGGGAATACGCACCCCCCTTTATGTCGCTAATAATACATATTGTTCAACTCAGATTGCACCAGAATGCAGGAATTTTGCGCCACTTTTTCAAAATTTTCCAGGGGAGCATTCCCTCGTACGCCTATGAACGAGTGCGATCAAGCTACGTCAGAAAACCACTTATGTGTGGTTTTGTATTTATCACATACCCTAGCAAACTAAATGAAAAGCTTTTTTTGGCTTTCTGTCAAATTCACAATCAACTATATTATATCGAATTTTGATCTGATTCGAAAAATCTAATACCTGACTGGAAAAACTGCTAAAGAAGTAATTAAAAACAACAGATAACTCTTCGTTTAAACATCATTGGTTAACATTTTACTAATACCATCGTTAAAAACTAAAAAACAAACATTGATTTAACAAAATTATTTAACATAGTCCGCGATTCTCCCAACTCGAGTAAATTCTCCCAACTTAACATGACGTATGTATCACATATTGACGTCATATTATTGTTGTCGGAAAAGGGAATTCCCCTAAAAGGAGTTCCGACTACTATGGTGATACGGAATGTTGTATCGCACCAAGCTCCGAAACAGCGCCCACCTCCTAGCTCCGTATGTCGCGAGGTAGATACGAATGTTGGCCGCTGTTCGGAGCTTGGTATCGCATGTGCGATACGGACCTTTGTATCACATGGCAAGAAAATGTACTTTTGAATTGTTATGAAATAATACATTCAAAAGTAGCACATGACAATTATTGTCATGTGCTACTTTTGAATGTATTATTTCATAACAATTCAAAAGTAGCACATGACACTATAGTAAGATTCAATGGGTATGTGATAAAATACCATTTGTCAATGTTATTTGGGTTTTGTTGCACGTCATGCAAAAGTCGTAGCCATTCAATTTTTTTTACTTTGATTGACCGGGCATCATTAAATGGGTCTACATCCTCGTCTTTATTGAACTAATCCGATAGATGAAGTTTTCATTTCATCAAGAGATCCAAAATTTAAGGTTTGGTAGCAACACCCGCATCCACCACCTATCAAAGCTATCCAAATTGGGCAACACAAGACGAAAAATATGTACTAAACAAACCGCAAATTTTAGAGTATCCGTAACGTGCTTGTAGAATTGTCCTTGCCTGATGGGTACATAAACTTGGCTTAAAAGCATAAATATTTCCCACCATCGTACAAAGACTGCACGTGTGACATATTAGAGCTCCGAAAGCAGTTAAAACGGACTCAGTAAGATCTGAAGTTTTCAAAAGTAAGACTATTGATTTGGTAAATTATTTTGCTACCGAATAATCGACAACTACGAGTAGTTGTATATTTCTACAGACAAAAGTGACAAATCTGATCTAGAACAGGTCCAGAAGAAAACCTCGTAGCCTGGACGAAAGACACTTTTAACTGTAAATATAGTAGGCGAAGTGTTTTCAATCGTTTCTCATGACACATGCCAGTGTTGTTAGACTCTTGGCATCAAAACGATATTAGAATGATAACCTGTGTTGGAGCTTTTTACACTAGTGATAACGAGGGTTACATTTTTGTCTACCAACTGTCTCAAACAACGTGTCGTGTTTCGACACCAGAACAAACTCTTGAACCTAAAGATATGGAATTCAGTAATAAAATGTTAAAGTAAAAACCATGGTAATGGGGTTCATTCACCCGTTTTCTCGTCGATGGTGGCGCTAGTGTACTATGGGGTGTAACGTCGCGAGATTTGACGTGGTTTCTAACGTAAACTATGGCTCCGCCGCGATATTCAACCTGGAAAGTTGAAACGCTGAAAACCGAGCTGGCAAAAAGAGGTGCTCGTGTCTCCGGGAAGAAAAAAGATCTTGTAGAAAGGTTAGTAAATAACATTATTTAAGTCAGTTTAAGCCCATCGTGTAATAATAAACACTAGGAAATAACAGCCTGTCCGTGAGTGGGCGTGACTGGCAACTTTTGTGAATGAGGTTACGTTTTCCAACACTCGTAGCACTATATATGTACCATAACAGAAAATGTTGAAAATACAAGGCAAGAACTGGTTAAAAAATTTCCAACACTTCAATAAAACACACTGGAGCACTTTTCTGAACCTAGTCATCACGATAGGATACTTAGCTGTCTATGTATAATACAGCACACACAGTTACTAACCGAGGGTTAGTTTTAAGCACTGGTGATTCGATTCTATCCTAAACATATGTAGGAATAATTTATAATGAAGGTTATTTTTTCTCTGTGTACAATTTTACCTTATAAGTCTATTCAATAAAGATGAGCATTTGTCACATTGTGTGTATGTGCTTTGGATCAAACGTGCATGCAATTTGTTTAGTAGGCATGTTTGTCACCACCTATTTCCTTGCATAACTTACAAATTTAGGCAAAGCTGGTGATGTCTTGATATATGTGAAATAATCTAGACTGGGATATAAATCCATATTCCACTCACCCCAGTTGTTGTGTGCTAATTTTTTATCCTTTATTTCATAAAACTTTTTGAAAAAAATATCTTCAAACATTTGGTAGCACATTAGCTATTTGTTGTTTTTGCTAAGTTGGCCATTATTATCTTCATTATTATTTCTTTTCATCTTATATAGGCTTCAAGCATATGACAGAAATCTTGACTTTAAAGAGCCTCCAGTCATTCTGCCTGATCCTCTGTATGTAGGATGGCCTGAATCTGGTTTCCAGCAGCTATGTGTTCAACACAGGCTGATTTTTCCAAAGATAACTCTTGAACAAATAGAAAGTTATTTTCTATACAGACTAGCAGGTATTTTTATTCAGATTATTATGTATTCATTATTTAATGACATACACAATATATAAGTTTCCATTATTTCTTAAATAATATGCCTTTCCAATTAATTAACAAATAAAGAACAATAAAAATAATACATGTTCATTGAATTTATTGAACTTTTCTTTGATATGATATGTATTTTATCAAATAGGTCTAAAAATTCACATTTTTAAATAATATTTTCAATACAGATTTATAATGACTTGAATTTATAAAATTTTCACAAGATTCAGTGGAATGAAAACATAAATGATTTGATATACAGGTACTTGATATTAAATGTATTTGTTCCAACTCCCAACCTATTTCCCACAGGAGATAAACAAAGTACAGGTGATATAAAGGCTATGGAAAAGGGGACAGCTTTGTTAAAAGGTTGCAGGATTTTGGCTTGTTCAGTACAGATAAAGGAACAGATATATTTGACAGGCATAGTAGCTGCTTCTATGAAAAATCAGGTTACTATTTATAATATTAGTTTAGAGATTTAGGACTGAAGTGAAAGTACTAAATAATTTAATATATTTATGAAAATTTTATTTATTTATAAAATAAAATTCAATGGTATATTTATCCAATTTTATCAAGGTAAAATAATGCAAAGGTTATAAAAGGTCACTAACTACATGTATTCATGAAAGTCCTAAATTATTGATATTGCTATGATTTCAAAATTAAAAATTGTCCGACTGTTTTAGATCAATGTGATGAATCGCATGGGTTTGACCCAGGGAACCACATGTTAAAAAGGGGCATGTACTGATTAGTTTGGTGCCAGTATTATGAAATGTTCTGCATATTATCATTGACCATCTTTTGCATTCTTGAAAAAAATGCAATCAGTATCGCCATTACAAAGCAAATCAGAAATATACATGTACTTGCACTAATTCATTACATTATTATATTGTGTATAGATCTGGTTCTGAAAAGCTAACAAAATGCTGATGTAATGTAAAAGAACATGCTGCCAGCAATCATAGAAAAATTTTACCAGTGTATGGGTGGTTTGAAGACAACAATTATGACAACTATCTTTTACGCATTTCATGTAAACCTTGTGTTTTTTTACAATGTCATATAAAATGAAAATGATCTTTTTTTCCATTTAAGGTCACATACAACTACAAGATAAAATTGGAAAAATCATCAGGTGATCCAATGAACAGTCATTGTGAATGTCCCTCAGGAAAAGGTCCTCACGGAACATGCAAGCATGTTGCTGCAGTTATGTTGATGTTACAGGAATTTGTAAATACTGGTGATATTGAAGTTGAAAAAAGTTGCACAGATAGCCTACAGATGTTCCATAAACCTAGATGTCTCTACTCTGGTATCTATATTTAAAATTTAATAGGGAGGGGGCTATGAAGTTTTGTTCAACTTTTACATATAAATCAATAATTTTGTTACATTTTTTAAAAAAAAACTACCTTCTGAATTTTCACTGTTATTTATTCTGGACCATAAGTTTTGCAGTAAATCACTGCATTCTGAACATTTTAGTGATCAAATAGGGAAAATTTAGTCATTTTTCCCCAGGGGAATCTACCTTTATTTGTTAGTTATTTTAGGCAAACACAATCACTAAATATATACTTCAAAAACATATTTGTCTAAAACAATGCATTAAATAGAGATTATGTTTTAAATTATGTCATTTTATTTTACAATTCATTTGGATTGTTATAAATTCTTGACACTAAAGCATTTTTTATCAGACTACAAGTATCCTGTATTTGTATATTGAAAATATGAATATATATTGAAATTGCATATAAAAATGGTTTAATAATGATTTAATTTCGGTTTACTATTAGGTGAAGCAGTTGAGGCAGAAGATATCCCTACAAAGAAGCAAGACACAGAGGAATTCCTTGATGATCCAAGACCACAAAAATACAGAAATATGGCTGGTTATAACGACTTTGTTAAACCAAGTGACAAACTTTTGTGCAGTAACATCATCTAACATGTCATTTAGATATTTATACCAGAAAGCAGATATTCAGGTGCAGATGCAATAATATATATACACATGTAAAAATGAATAGCACTATCTAAAAAATTAAAATGAAAAGTATTCGACAAAGAAATTATGTAAAACTGACACCCAGGATTTTTTTTTCAAGTTAAGATGTAATAGTCTTATGTATTTTAAAGTGATTTTTACACTGAGACCAATATAAACAATTTAAAACAAATACTTGTCAAACAGAACAAATATAATAGGTTATACCATTATAAAATCTGCTCATTTGAACAGACCTCTCAGAGTGTGTTGGGTGAGCTAATTCCACTTTATACTGATTTTTTTATGAAAAGTATACTGGAATTTAATATTTTTTACAGGCAGCTGTCAAGGACCATGATTACTGCTCCCTTCCATTTACAGAGTACTGGGTTGATGATGCTGTAAAGGTAATGATAAAACCATGATTCATCTAGTCAACAAAATAAATTATCTTATTTTTGCATATAGCTTAATAGTATAATCTAACAATGAATATAAAACCTTGTAGTGTTGCTATAATTATGGTTTAATATGCTTAACACAATATCACCATGGCTTAAAAAACATGTTGAAATTTGAAGGCAAGCTTAAATGCAAAAGTGTACAAAAAATAATCTTTCTTTTGAACATGTTCATATACCGGTACATATTGCCTTTTCAGTTAACAAAATAAAAATCCACTTTTCTGTCAATATGGCATCTAGAACATGGTAAAACTGCAAAATATTTTATTTTTATGCTACAGTCTCACTTGACAGAGTTGTGGCCCTTTGTTTAACTGACAATATCTTGTGCATGCACATGTAGATATCATTTAAAGTACTGTACATATATAATGTTATGATGAAAATTGCTGATTAATGTTTGTATATGCACATATATTTTTATCAAATTCTATATTTTAACAGGTAACTGAATATGAAATTAAAGAAATTGAAGAACTGACAAAAAAACAAAGGCAGTGTAAATCATGGTTTGTTCAGAGACAGTGGAGGGTGACTGCTTCTCACTTCGGAGAAATTTGCAAAGCAACCAACAGAAGAAATATGCAAAAGCTTTGTAAACAATTACTTAGCAGTAACATCAAATCTAAGGCCATTCTTCATGGCATTAAATATGAAACCAAGGCTTTAAAACAGTTTGAGAAAAAAACTGGCTTGAAAATAAACCCATCAGGGTTTTTTATTTCACATACAAAACCGTTTCTTGGGGCTTCTCCCGATGGTATTATAAGTCCAACTGAAATAGTAGAGGTAAAATGTCCATTTAAGGGAAGAGAGATGACTATAAAACCTGGAAAAAATTTCCCTTATTTGACATTTGTAGATGGAAAAATAGAACTGAAACAACATTCGTCCTATTATCACCAGGTTCAGGGACAACTGTATGTATCTGGGAGAGAAGTTTGTTATTTTATTGTATATACCTTTTGTGACTTATTTGTACAGAAAATTTACATTGACCATGATTTCTGTAATAATTCATTGGTACCAAAATTGGAATTGTTTTACAAAAAATACTTTAGGCCATATATTGCTGCATCAATATAAATATTAAGAAAATGTTTGTTGTTCTCTTGTTTTCAATAGTAGATTATACTGGTTGAGTAATAAATGGACAATAATTACTTGGTAATATTTCAGACTCATATTGTCAGTAACAGTGGACATCTTCTAAAACATACAAGTGGAGTGAATTATTGGTTTATATAACACAGTCAGGATTTTGTCACTTGTATCCAGGTGGTTATAGTTACAGGATGATAGAGGAAACCGGAGTACTCAAAGAAAGCACCAACTTTTGTTAAGCAAACTGACAAAGTATTTTAAATCATCATGCCATGTTGTCAACAATACATGAGCGAAAATTAGATATTGCGAAACAAACATAAACAATTCTTGATCCAAGATGGAGTTTACTCTGAGGAAGTGGGTGGCAAAGTATTTTAAAACCTTTTGACAGTCCTATAATCCTCTCTACATGAATCCGCTTTGAAGCAACCCTGCGGTCATGAACCACTTCCTCTGGCTCTAACTGACTCTTCCCTTTCAGCATAGTTGGTGTATTTACTCGAACATCTTGTGCAGCAAACAAATCTTGGACCATAAGTCCCCTATCTGCCATGATACTGTCACCTTTTGTGAAAAGATTTTTAGATGTATCTAACAGTTCAGATTTTTCTATAATTTGGCGGTCACTTGCAGAGCCTCCATAAGCTTTTGAAATGTATGAAACTGCTCCCTTTGGAGTTATACCAATCATTGTTTTCAGTGTATTCTTGTGTTTATATGATGACCAGGTAATGGACTGAGAATTAACATCCGATGGTTTATGAATAGGTAACTCTGTTGCATCAAGAATTATACGGGTATCTGGAAATTTAAGTCCAAAATCAGCAGGCATGTGGTCTTGAATAATTTCTTTTGATGGCCAGATGTCTAGTTCTTTTAATTGGAAATATAAAAAATTTATCCAGGTAACAATTACTCTGGAAACTGTTGCTTCAGAAATCTGGAAAAAATGTGATAGTTCAAGATCTTCTTTAGACTGACGGAGTTTCATGAGAGTTAAAAATAACTGATCTTTAGGGTCTATGCGAGAACACTGGTAGCTTAGTTCATTAACACTGGGGCCAAGGCAGTGAAAAAAAACCATAAAAGTATCATAATTATTAAAGCCTGTATAATATTTTACCATTTTATGGTTGAACTTGTAATTTTCAATAGAAAATTTAATAGGAAGAACCATTTCAGATTGTGTTGCTTTATCTTGATTCTGTGACTCTGGCTCTGTCTTCATTTCACAGTTGTTTGATTGATTTGATTTGAAGAAACTTCCATTTCATACTGAACATCTGGCAGTAACTCTAAGTTGGTTTTACGCTTTGCCATTCTTTGTAATCGTGGACTTGGGGGCTCCTCTGTGTCTTGCCAATCAAAGACAGAAGGAACAGCATCTTTTTTCAAAATTTTTCTTTCGCCTACAAAAGATAAACATTGAATATACACTGTATCTTTAAAGCAAACTAAATAACCAAAGCTGATATTTGTAAAAATTATAGTACAAAGTACTGACACCATCTAAGCAAATATTATAGATTGATTGAATGAATGGAGTTTGATGCCCCCAGTCAAGATTTTTTCACTTATATCAAGACATCAACAGCTATATGTGAAATGGCAGAATTTGTATTTGATCCCCACATTTAGCAATTTTAGTTAGTTGTGCCTATATAAGTGGCTATATTGTAATTACTTCTTTACAAATCTTATTATCTAGTTGATCAATATTCAAAACATTTTCTTAATATAAATATTTGCATAATGACACTTTACCTGTGAATTAATTACCAGTATTGATATACATGTGCATTGACTCTGGGTTAAGAGTTGCATTCACTTTTATAATATCAACATTCTGTAATCTCAGACTCTGAAATACAAAACAAAAACCACAAGCAACACGAACAGCAACAAAAATTGAAAACAATAATAACAAACTTTGATACAAATAATTTTTTTTTAAAAAATCAAGGTTGATAAATATTGAAAATTAAATATGTGAAACCTTTGTTTCGGATAACAAATTTAAAAAAGAAAGAAAAGAAAAGTAAAATGTTTAAAAAAATAGATAACATCACAACTGGTCAAACATGCATATACATAATTTGTCAATATCCGAAAAAGAAAATCTGTAAATGACAAACAGTGCAAGAAATCATAAGGAATGTTGAAAAAGTAAATGATGATGACTCGTACCTAATAATGTCTCTTTATAGTCATTTTTATGAAAGTGGTTGTGACACACAATATCTTCATTGCCTGGATTCCACAATCCCTTTGTCTTTGAGTCTACTCGCCTTATGGCAACTCGCCATTTCATTCTTAGTGAAGGGTCTTTGGGAAATTTGTGTCCCATGTAGCTTCTACAGTTTGGCACACTGCAATATTTCATCTTTCAGTACCTATTCTAGACCTAAAATTTTGTAAAAACAGAAACCACAATACAAGAAACATGTCCAAATTAGGATGCAAAGTCAGTATTGACTATTTTGTTATGTATTATCAAGGAATTGTGGTGCTACCAGCTAGATATATGCCCATTATTATTATTATTATACTTCATAATAACCTATTCTATTTTATTATTATTGATAAAAGAAGCTAAGAAGGATATGTATAAAATAGATATGTCTTGTGGGTTTTTCAGAAACAGCTAGGCTGTATAGAAAAATGCATGGAATATGTTATGTCCTTTGAAATCTATACAGCAAGTAGGCTTATATATTCAAACCAGGTCCTTGGACTGGGAAACATCTATACGTTCAAAATTATTATTAGGCTATTTGCAAATGAACGTTAGTGCAATCAAACATTAAGTTGACAACATAAACAGATGAACGTCGGGTCAAAAATTGTGAGACCACATGAACAGGCACAATCTGACAATACGTCAGTATTGTATTAAATGTCGCCGGTATTGGAATAGAGTGTAATAATGTTTGACATCCGCTGAGAATAAATCTGTGTCACATTCAGAAACTATTGGTATAGGGTTACAGCCGACACCTATTTAAATAATCATAATTCATTTCATCTCACCTTGATTACGTATTTGAAACAGACTTGTTGACAATGTCAACATAAGACATTTTCTACATAAAACGTTCACGTGATTACGATCAAGCGTTATCGTTACCCCATAGTACAACTAGCGCCGCCGTTGCGGATTAACGCGTGAATGAACCCCATTGATTTATATTTCCCTAAGTCCGTTATGTAACAGCATACCACTTCTAAATTGTATATACGTGAATTAATTGGCAGATTAAAAAGAAATGTAATCCAACCTCTGCCTGTTTATCAAGACTTCATGATTTACCAGAGGTGCTAAAATAAAATGTTGGAAGTGTATAGATATTGAATAAATGTATTTTTAATCTGCCAATTAATTTATCTAAGTTTAATAAACCAAATAATGTTTAAACTTCGTATTTGTAAAAGCTAGAAAGATCTCTGTTAACCTGTCCGAAGTAAGTTCTTATATAATTAAAACGAACATACTTAACAATGTCCAAATCTTAATCCAGAAGCAAAATGAAAACTTTGAAAAATTAGGTTAAGCACGTGAAATTCCACCAGGGAAGTGAGACTGGGTGAGCAGGAAAGGTGAGCACCTCCTGGTTAGCTAGCTACACCCGCCACGTGTGTAATCAAAATTGATTAAAGGAACATGGAACTATCGAACGTTAAATATATCAAAAGGAATCCTGGACACAGAGACATCAAACTTATCAACAATATTGTGATGACGGCCATAAAACTTTTTCCAGGGCCCTGATATGATTAGGCTTGCAACATCCCTGGGTCAACAATTTATTTGTAAGCAGCTTGAGTCGAACGTTATATAAAGTTAGTTCCGTTAATGTATAAATGCTTACAATTTCTTTTTTTTTACTAAATGATGCAACTTGGTGTCAATCTTTGCGTTCGAAAGAATCAACAGCCAGGGTGATTTTAAATAAAACGACATTATACGTGTACTTATCAGTGTTTCTGAGATGACGGCAATGAAACATTTGGAGGGCCTTGATAATCTAGGGCTTGCAATATCCCCCAATCACTAATTTATTTGTAATCAACTTGCTTCGTTGTATAAAGTTCCCATAGTGGGAGCTAGCTTTACCGTGTCGTATTAATTGTGAAACAAATACACCATAAGCTGAAGAAGCCGGTATATTGTTGGATAGAAAAGGAAAATTGACAATGGAAAAATTGAAGTCATCACATTTGTCATACAGCTTCAAATGCAGCCACCAGTAATGTTAATAAGAGATAGAACATCATCTTTATATCTGTATGTGAAGTTGAACGATTAGGCAGCAGCCTTCTCTCCAGAATTAACAAGGTTCTGCATACATTCTGTTTAATATGAATAAAGAAATATATAAACAACTAGTGGTCAGTTTGAGGCCATTGGTATACCGATTGTTTATAAGAAAATTTTATTTCCAAACACTACAAATATGATGTCTATCAAAACCTGTACCATTCTGTTGATGGTATCTGTATAATTTTGTTTAGAGTCGGTATAGTGTTTGACAAATAACCACAATCATATTCAGCAACAAACAATTATATCTTGGCTTAAAACACTTATATCAAAAGTCCATTAATGCATTAACTATTAAACAGAAAATTAAAAAGCATTGTCACAAGTGAATAAAATTTGTTAATTTAAGGAAGCGTTGTACAATCTGATCGGCACTGGAAGTTACAGCGTCGGCTATGCTGTATATGGATGATGTCAAAACGTCATCATCAAGGCGTCTAACTGTTACTAGGACGTAGTGCACATCAAAAAAGTTTGGCCACTTTTTTTCGGAACATTTTTACGGTATCCACACCTCTGATTAGATCTGCTGCTTTCTCGCCAATCATGATCGTAGGAGCGTTTGTATTTCCAGACGGCACGTTACGCATAACTGATGCATCAGCAACCCTCAATCCAGATATCCCTTTTACTCTGTAAATAATAAAAATGATTAAGACATTCCCGCCTGGATAATTTCAAATCATAAGAACGTTCAGTTTTTCTTATTTCTTACTCCAAAATACCTTCGTGAAGCCATGAAATTTTCATTTTGGCAGTGGACGTAATAATGTACTCCGCCACAACAAAGAACCTAGTTTATTTAGCTTAAGCTTAAACGAGAAAGCAAAAGTGCGTTTTGTTGTAAAGAAAGAGATATACACCAATAACGGAACAAAAAAGGAGGGTAAATAAACAATCATATCCTCGGTAAGTCACATAGATATACAACCGTGGTAAAGCTTTATTGATTAGAAACCTTGGTAAGTATTACGTACCATACTTATGTTAATTTTTCAGCACTAGAGACCTCTTAGAATACAATACCTCATCAGTAGTACTTGGACAGTTATTACTACAGCCAAAATGTTTTTCAAGGGGTTGAAATTCTTTGCATGAAGGAGTATTCCTTAGTTTTTGAAGATTTTCACTTTTTTAGCAAGCAGCAAATCTAGACAGTGGTATATTTCTGACAATACAAAAGTATTACCTGCAGAGTTTGTGTAAGTTTGTTGTAAAGTTTGCACCATGAAAAGTTCAAACCAATATACTTACCGTAACTGTGGATCTACTACAGAGGTGGGGTCATTAGGTGGTCCCATTCTACAGGTACTAGTAGGGTGATAGTCACTAACAGATAGTGTACGTATGATACAGTCCCAGTAGGAATCGCTATCAAATTTGTGGTCTTTACACAGAAAGCTGTATGTATTCCTCTGAAGTGAAGTTCCGAGGCTTTTTAATGTGTTTGTCTTCAGAAGCTTTTTGTAAATTTCAATACCTATTGAGATAAAATACATAACTGTATTATGGAAGGTTTGCTAATAGAAAGTGGAAAGTCATATACGACTATGTATGTACAATCGATTTGCTCTGTATGACATGTCAGCAAGAAAAAAAAATCACAAATAAAATTATTTAAAAATAGATCGATAGAGACCTAGGAATGTAACACATTGGGGTCGGCTAGTGTACAACGTAGTATTTCCCAACATGAATTGTTGGATATAGGCTCGCTTATGTTGACAATTTTGCCTTTCCACACAAGTTAAGTTAAAAGTTAGTTAAAGTCTGTCCCCCGAGCCATTAGGCCCATCAGGCCGGAGCTTATCCCGGTTTCTGTGGCGTTAAGCGACTGAGTGTACAAGACTCTCCCCTGAATGGGACGCCGGTCCATCGCAGGGTTAACCCCCAGCATTTTGCTGGTACTCATTTATTTTTCAGCTGAGTGAACTGGAACAACGTGAAATTAAGTGTCTTGCTCAAGGACACAACACATCGCCCGGTCCAGGGATCGAACCCACGACCTTCGAATCATGAGTCCAACGCCTCAACCACTAGGCCACGCGCTTCCACCCACACAAGTTAAGGGGGCTATCAATCACGTGGTACGTTCACACTATTGCCATATTATGCTTTTTGTTTATATTTTTATACTATTATTCCAATACGTTTGTTTCTTCATATTCTTAGTTGCACTGATTGTTTTCCTTAAATACTTGATTTTATATGTAGCTATTTCCTCTTAATATGTTTATATACATGCATAGGTCAATTTGCAATCTTAATAAGTGAACCACATACAAAATAACAGCAATCAATCAGCACAGTTAACGAGCTGTAACGTAAGAACATTTTATAAATAGAAACTTCTTAATGTTTAATTTATTGATGATTCTGATATTTTAGCATAATCAAAAACAAACATACTAATTCGTGTCCGAATCACAATTCAGAAGCAAAGTAAACAATTTGGAACTGACAAGTTAGGTTAGACACATGAACTTCCACCGGGGAAAGGAGACCGGGTGCTCCGGAAGGGTAAGCACCTCTTATTTAGCTAGCTACATCCGCCACGTGTGTAATGAAAATATGGAACTATGGGACGTTAAATATATCCAGGATAATCCTGGACACAGAGACGTCAAACTTATCAACAATACTGTGATTACGGCCATAAAACTTTTTGAGGGCCTTGATAAGCCTAGGCTTGCAATATCCCCAAGTCAACAATTTATTTGCATTGCAAGCAGCCTTCTTTGTTGTACAAAGTCCCTGTAGTGGGAACAGGCTCTTCCATAGTGTATTAATTGGGAAACAAATACAGTATTACCTGCTATAAAGTCCACCTCTGTATAAAGTACACCTGTCTATAGCAACCGGTCTGAAGTATCCCCAATGGATTTTACTATATAATGACCTGTATATAAAGTCCACCTGCCTAATGTGAATAGAGTCCACCCTTTTTAGTCCCAAATGACTCCTCAACCTGTCTATAAAGTCCACTTTTTCAAGCAACTTTTTTTAGTTTTTAAAATTTTATGATTTCTAAGTTATGCAAAACAGTTTTAACCAAGTAATTCTTATATTCTGAGTGTATGAAGATAAGAATAAACTTATTATATTGATAATTCTTTGAATATTGTATAATTATATAGTTTCAGTAAAAGAGTATAATTTTGAGTTATAATAAGTTATTCTCATGTCAATGACTCAAGCCATTAGACCAGAAGGTAAAAATAGTCTTTGTTATTTACAAGTAGAATGTTTTCTCTACCTATCACTTAATTAGTGACACCCAGCTTCTTAAGAAAACAAAGACATTCAATCAGGCGTGTACTTATAAACTGTTACCATGTAATCAGAAATATAGTTCCTCAAGATTAAAGTACACTTGCAAATATTATCTATATTTAATTCTGAATAATCAATTAAAAATTTTCTTAAAAAAAACCCCAAAAAACAAACAAAAAACATTTAAGAAATAATTAAGTATTTTATTAGGTACCACATATTTTCACTTATTTGTATACCACTAAAAACAATAAATGTTTACTCGTTCATAAGAAGTAACCCTCTATATAAAGTCCACCTGTCTATTAAGTCCACTTTTGCTCAGTCTCCTGGGTGGTCTTTATACACAGGTTATACTGTACACCATAAGCAGGAGAAGCAGGTATATTGCTGCACAGAAAAGGAAAGCTGACAATAGAAAAATTGAAGTCATCACGTTTGTCATAAAGTTTCAAATGTAGCTTTTCGTGTGCGTCATAATTCTGGTATAAGTCTAAATATGAAGCAGAACTTGAGGAATCAGTCGTGTCTTTTATTTCAAGCTCACTAGGATAGATGACATTCACATAGTCTCCAAATTTAGGATTGTTAAGAGACAGAACGTCACCTATATAATTGTATGTTGAGTTGAATGATTTGGCGACAGTCTTCTCTCCAGATCTAACAAGGTTCTGCATAAATTCTGCTTCATAAGAATAAAAAAAAATAGCAAGCAATGGTGCACAGTTTGTACCCATGGGTATACCGATTGTTTGCTGAAAAAACTATATTACCAAACACAACAAATATGTTATCTATCAAAACCTCCAACATTTTGTTGATGGTATCTTCAGTATAGTTTTGTTTGGAATCCGTATGATGCTTAACAAAATAACCAGAATCCCTGTTCAGCACAATATATTTGTATCTTGGCTTACCGTTTTTGTAAAAGAATGACAAGTGAATAATTTCTTTTAGACGTTCTTTTAATTTAGAAAGAGGGATAGTGGTGTATAGTGTATAAAATCAAATGTTTTTATACTTTTTACATGAGATAAAGTATTAGAAGCAAGATGTTGAAGTAATTCTTTAGAATTTTTGAGAGTCCACATTTGGTTGATTCCAGATGTAGAATATACTTTTTCTGAATAAGACTGAAGACCATCTTTGACGATTGTCAAAATTTGTGTTAGAGTTACCGATAATGAATTAGTAGTACATTTAGACGAGCCTGCTATATATCTTTCCTTGTATGGATTTTTATGGAGTTTAGGAATCCAATACAAGTAAGGTTGATCAAGATCTTCCTCTTTAAGATTGATACCGAAAGACTCGAGAACTCCCCTATGGTTGGAAAGAACTTTATTTTTGGTAAAATTAGTTCTTGTGTATGCAGGGTTATTTGATATTCTATCTAAACCAAGTTCCTTAATAAGACATTCAAGGTAGAATCTCTTACAAACGAGAATAAATGTTGTTGGAAGCCTTATCAGCTGGAACAACAATATATTTGTTTTTGTATGTCTGTAAGAATTGCCTTAATTTCTGGATCCCTGAGTACTGAAGGCGGTTAAAGACTCATAGACCCTTTAAGTTTGGTAATCCTCGTCTTAACGAAAGATCTCACAACCTTTATCCAGTCGGATAAGGTATCGAGCTGCTCAACTTCTTCTAATTTAGCCCAACGTCCGGCGTACTCTTCAACAGAATCCATGACAAGTCTGAAATTCTGTCCCCAAGTAAAAGGTTTAGCTTCTCTACATTTAGGACCTTTTGAAAGTAAAGATCTTAATTTAGTGTTTTCGGTTATATTGAGATCACCAGTTATAACATGTCCAGCTGGACCATAAATATAGGGAGTAGACAAGTAAGTGCAGGTAGATGGAGTAAAACTATGAAAGTTCAAACACTGCAATGTTTGTTTATAATTAAATATTTTGGATGCAATAGGTTTATTGTAGGAGTAGGAAATTATTTTTGAAATAAGCAGGAACTTTATATTGTACTTGTTTATTTTGAAGAATATTGGAAGCATATATGCCTTTGTTAGCATAGTGTAACTTAAGATACTAGTATTGGCGTTGACCATCGTTATCAATATCGTTTTCCCGAGCAGGTTTAAATAATCTGTTAAAAGTAATATCCATGATGAAAGCAGTAAGCTTATATTCTGGTGTATTAGAATCTATAGTAGTTTTAGATGCGCATTCTTCTTGTAACTGTCTAAGACGGGATAGTGGTATAGAGTAGAGTTTAGTTCATATATGGTGTAATCCGAGAGGTTTCTACAGGAATGGTAAACGATTAGTAAAACTATCATCATGGATATTGGGTTTGTTGATATTGACATGCAGAATAATTAAAATGCACTATTATCATTCATTAAGGCATTAAATATAGAGTATTTATACAACCTTTTCTTAATGTTTTGACATCTTCAGGATGTTCTAAGTACCGGGGGTCGATGAGTGGATAATCAAAGGGATCTGTACTGGACAGTTTTATTTCTCCAGAGCTCTTAGGGTGAAGTAACGCTATAATAAACAGAATACCGTCATCTTCAGGATCCTTTGTGTACATGGAATACCGTATCTGAAATAATAAATACACTGTATATAAAGAGATCATCAAAAACATACAAATGTAAGTCTGAATCACAATCCAAAGGCAAAGCAAAGATTTGGCACTGGCAAACAAGTTTAAAAAGTGAACTTCCAACAGACAGACACATCAAAGGAGATCATGTGCATGGAACTAAGGGACGCAGATTATATCCAGGGTAATTTAAGGTACAGAGTCATATTTTTAACAATATTGTGATGACACCCATAAAATGTTTCGAGAACAGAAACAAAACGAACATGATCCCTTTTACGCTGAAGGTTTTGAAAGGACTCTAACAAAATTTGCGTTTAACATCATTCATATCATTTTTTTAATTCTTTAAAATCACCAATTTGTCAACGTTAAAGCATCTACTCTTACTACAGCATTGGGTACCATTTTGTCATTATTGTTAATACTCGTTCCAAATTGGGGGTTAATGCTTTCAGTATTCAGTAGCCTCAATTCGTGTTTTTTATTCAATCATCTAAAAATTTCTCAGCTTTATTGGCGGCTCTGGCGCTTGCAAAATAATCTTGTTTTCTATCACAATAAACAATACATAGACTAGTTAGTGCTAACATGCTAGGTAGTGTCTAGTCATTTGTGATGGACACATCGTGCCTAATTGAAGACTGACTAGATGAACATCTGTAATCGGACCGGAGATGATAGAAGTTTCATGACCTGTTCTCCTAAGTTCGTTTCAGAACTTTTTCTCTTTTATTAGTTATAACGGATATTACTCACATGATCTTTATAATTCAGGAACTTCATGGAATCGTTTGTGGATCCTTTAAACAAAGAACTAGCGTAGTTTATTTGAAGATCTGGTATAGAGTTTTTATCTGACGTATCAAAGAACGATAACACTTCCACAACCTGCTTACCTAAAGGTCCTGAAACAATAAATAATAAAATGCCAATAAAGATGTGGTAGTCAAATCACCTAAAGGTCCTGAAACAATAAGTTAAATAATGTCAATTATAAAGATGTGGTAGTCAAATCCCACAGAATTAAACTGACAGCATTAAGTACTCTTATGTTATATTTTTGCCTTATAAAGGGGTTTGGGAATTAATAAAATTGATAAAGAAAAAACAATACGAAAATATGTTTGGTACTTCGATTAGGAAGGTAGCAAAGTTTCCCAGAGACATTATGACGAGGTTTTATTACATGTATAATGGATGCGAATCGAATTTCAAAATGGTTTAATTTTGTTTAAATCTTTTAATCCATCATATACCCGGTATGCAACGAAGTTATTTTTAGCATGGTATAAGACGGATAATCATATTGGCCATAATAGCAACCATCTCACGGAACCCAATTTCATTCAAATTAAAATATTATTAGTTATTTGAATTTGTTTGTATATAAAAATATTCCAATGAAAAAAGACTGACAAGGTACCTTGTTTGAACAGTTTGTACTTGAGATATGTCAGTACATCAGACACCTTGCCCTCTGTTATAGCGTATGGTTGGTCTATTTGGTTACCAATAAAGAACATGAGGTGATCTTGTAAGTTTTTACCAACCGGCAGGTCTGCATGGACATCTATCTGGAAATCAAGTTATATGATTTGACAGAAAATCGGAGTAGCTTTTATTGGTCACGATATGAATATGGAATATAAAAATGTGGCTAAAACAGTCAAAGCAATAAGATTACAGAAGAATATAGAAAACAACGTCGCAAAAATTCGAAACTTGAAACAATACGAACGAAAGGGGAAAAAAGGTAATTTTTCTTTGACTTCTTCAAGTGATAAACGTATGTTCTGAGAGATACTACTATGTGAAATAAACATTTATGACCTGTTGTATTACAAGAAATTGCTCAATTGTTGTCGTTACCATTTTAGCTGTTAAGTTTTATCATATTACCCCAAGTTTGGTAAGATGATCCTTGGGTCCTACTCCGGACAACATTAGTATTTGCGGAGTATTAATCGCTCCAGCTGACAGGATGACCTCTTTGTTGGCTAAGATTTTTATTTTCCGTCCGTTCCTTATGGCTTCTATACCAATGGCTTTCTTGTTTTCAATCAGAACCTACAATAAAGGGGTGGAAAGTATAACAAATTGTAGTTCAAATACTAAAACAGTTACTGTTTCTTTACCGAACAAAACCTTAACAAATTAAATCTAGCAATTACTTATCTCATTCACGATGTTTCTTGTTTGAACACAGCGTAATAACTAATACCTGTAATTGTGATATCAATAATATGATGATTTGTAAAATTGTCAAATGTATCATTATGTGCCTTCCGCGTGGGATTTGCGCCTAGGCGGTTAGAAATGCGCTCTTAAGAGCACCGTCGATGTTATTCGATATCAAATACTATAGTCCAATCACATTTTCAGTGATGAAAAAACATGTTTTGAATGGGTGGTGTGATTCAAACTTAGATATCTTACTGGATATAACTTCAATAGACTTGAAATTTCACATGTCTTTAAAGAACATATTTTTTCATATTTTGAATATTTTTTGCAAATATCTCAGCTTTTTAATTTTATTTCCTTTTAATTTATATGAATAAATTTTAATAAACTTTTTCGATAAAAGTTTGTTGAGAAATAAATACTTGTTCGTTTGCAGTCTTGTTTTAAAGGTAGGTATTTAAAAATACTATTTTTCTATCTACATGGTAAAAATTTTAATATTCACAGTAGTTGTTGGGTTTTGGGGAGTTAAAATTTAGCAATTAATTGAAGGGTAGCTGTTGTCCCTCTGATATTTTGATATGGCATATTCGACAGCTTCATTCATATAAGTGATTCAGAACTGAGTTCTGATTGGCTTATACGTATTCACGCGATACGGGTTTATACAGGTGTTCTTATTACTGACCAGTATACGTCACAGACTAACCCATTGTACTTGTTTATGAATGAACAACAGGTAAAACAACACAAACATGAAAATAAAGAATAATATTTTTTTATTCCATTCGTTTGGCCTAGAGCTACACAATTTTTTTATTTAATACTTTAAAACTACAAAACATTCAAGTTCATCTAACAAGACTGACATTTTTGTCTCAAAAGATGCAGTTATTGACCATAAAGCATTTTACTACGTGATACGCACCATCTGAATTTAAAAGTGCGCCTGATGAAAACGGGTTTTATTTGATTTTTAGACTTAATAAAGGAAATTTAACCAAATATTTCCAACACATGTTATAAAAATAACAGATCTACATATAGCATTAATGAAATTTGAGGTAAGTAATCCACGATCTTTTTAAGGCCACATCAGTATTCATCACTGAATAAGTGATCGGACTATAGTATATATTAAGTAAGAAATAAATGTTTACCTTGGTAACGTGTGTGTTAATTACAACATGTAAATTTCTTCTTTCTAATACTGGTTTTATGTATGCAGCAGAAGTGGAAGTTCTAACACCATCTTTTATTATAGATTGAGATTTACAAAATCCTGAAAGAAGAATGAAGAAAAATGTTGCTGAACAAATATAGTTTAGTTTTTACTTTTACTTGAAAAGGGTTTTGGATCGAGAGGTCATTAGCTGTACCTACTATCGTTCCAGAGAACTTAGATAGTCGCTTTTTTGTCAATTAAGCCTTTATGTTTCATGATTTATATTCAATGTTATACATATTGAATCTAAAGTATAAAAGCCCAATTAAATGTGAAAAATTAAGTGTTTTACAGCCCTCTGGTTTTGCTCTACATACTGAAAATTAGTTGTTTTTCAAACGCTGCGAATTATGCCCTCTCCTTATCCGTGCCTCGTATGCAAATTTAGAGCATTGCATGAAAGGTATTTATTATACATATACATGACATGAGTATGAGTAAAACCCGAACCGCACACCTGAAAGACAACCTTGTTTTTACCCGTGTGTTAATAATGAGTATGTGGGTTAACCAGGTGCGATATACAATTTAGGTACGTATACAACACACTGGGTTTTCTCCGTTATGAAAAACGACATAAGTTTCGGTATATACCTGTTTTGTAATTCAAGTTTAAGTCAGCAAACCTCATGGGTTTGATAGGTGATATGATTATATTTACAGGAATATCAAAATAAGTACCAATATCACAATACTTGAATTTATATTAAAAATAAATCGACTATCTAAGTTACCTGGAACAATAGTAGAAACAAACTAACAGAAGGTACAATATGAAAGGTAAAACTATTACTTTTGACTATTTATTGTAGTGGTCTAAATATTTGTTTTTACCATCTGGATTTGATTTTTCAGAAAACCTTTGTATTGTTTTATGTTGTATATACATTGTATTTTCAAGACATAATGTATTGGGAGGCGCTAAATACTTTTACTTTGAAGACTAGAGCTGCAAAAATCTGACAAAAAATTACATGGTATAAGTGATCCAGATAGACCTATATTTTATTTTTTTGAACACATTACATTTGTTTGTTTTTGTTGTTATGGTTACAGTGAGAAACAAGGCAAGACAGATCTTAAAAAAGTACGTACACACAATATCGAAATCACTCATAATGTTATCCAGTTTAGTGATTAAAGAGCTCCAACCAATCCCCCGCATAGTTGGGATTCACATTAGGTTTAATTGACATTTTTACAATCAGTGGTTGGGATTGACATTAGGTTTGATTGATATTTTTACAATCAGTGGTTGGGATTCACATTAGGTTTGATTGACATTTTTACAATTAGTGGTTGAGATTCACATTAGGTTTGATTGACATTTTTACAATCAGTGGTTGGGATTCACATTAGGTTTGATTGACATTTTTACAATTAGTGGTTGGGATTCACATTAGGTTTGATTGACATTTTTACAATTAGTGGTTGGGATTCACATTAGGTTTGATTGACATTTTTACAATCAGTGGTTGGGATTCACATTAGGTTTGATTGACATTTTTACACTCAGTGGTTGGGATTCACATTAGGTTTGATTGACATTTTTACAATCAGTGGTTGGGATTCACATTAGGTTTGATTGACATTTTGACAATTAGTGGTTGGGATTCACATTGGGTTTGATTGACATTTTTACAATCAGTGGTTGGGATTCACATTGGGTTTGATTGACATTTTTACAATCAGTGGTTGGGATTCACATTGGGTTTGATTGACATTTTTACAATCAGTGGTTGGGATTCACATTAGGTTTGATTGACATTTTGACAATTAGTGGTTGGGTTCACATTGGGTTTGATTGACATTTTTACAATCAGTGGTTGGGATTCACATTGGGTTTGATTGACATTTTTACAATCAGTGGTTGGGATTCACATTGGGTTTGATTGACAGTTTTACAATCAGTGGTTGGGATTCACATTGGGTTTGATTGACATTTTTACAATCAGTGGTTGGGATTCACATTAGGTTTGATTGACATTTTGACAATTAGTGGTTGGGATTCACATTGGGTTTGATTGACATTTTTACAATCAGTGGTTGGGATTCACATTGGGTTTGATTGACATTTTTACAATCAGTGGTTGGGATTCACATTGGGTTTGATTGACATTTTTACAATCAGTGGTTGGGATTCACATTGGGTTTGATTGACATTTTTACAATCAGTGGTTGGGATTCTCATTAGGTTTGATTGACAATTAACAAGCATACCTAACTGCTCCTCCTTTCCATTACAATCAACCGTTTTGTATCCGGCCTCCCTGCCCGCCTTCAGAACCATGTCTGCCAGTGGTGTGGAACTAAAATCACTCAACGATAACGGTCCCTCACGCGAATGATATTCTGCAATATAAAAATTAATGAAATTACTCAATTTCGAACTTAATATAATACTACTGGCAGTAAGGATAATACGGCTTTATTTTATCCTTTGAAAATTGACAAGTATTAAGTTGTTAAAGTTAACTCTGAGTTAACACTACGATCTGGCCCCGGTTTCACAAACATTCACAAGATGAGGAAAATCTTAGCTAAGAAACAATTGTAAAACCTGCCCCCCGTTTTCACAATCATTCCTTAACTAAGATTGTCCTTAACTTAAATCTGGCAAAGTTTTGTTGATCTTTTATTGCACTAATATAAAAGATTTAGCAAAATTGTAATATATGTGTTTTAAGTTCGAAATGATCTTCAAAATGACACCTTAAATTTATAAATATCTTAAAATCTAACAAAATTATTCAGATTTCAAATTTATCAGATTTAAGGTAAGGAAAATCTTAGCTAAGGAATGATTGTGAAACCGGGGCCTGGGCCTGGCCGAGTGGGGTTCGAACAATGACAGCGAGAGGTATCTATGATATGTAAGCAAGAGTTTTAGACCACTGTGTCACTGATGATCTCACTAATAAACAATTATTAATAGATAGATGGGCATATTACATGTATATAATATTTACGATGAAATTGTTTTTCTAAGGATGAAGTGTATTCTCAATGTTCAATGTTATTCAACACCCAGTGAAGAATAAAATGAAATGTTTCGGGCTGAATTAAACGGGTGATAAAATTATTACGTTATAGTTTAATGCTCTCTTTATAGTGACGTTACGATTGTTGTAATGGTGTTTGCCATTGTACCACGTGATACCCTTAAGGTTTATGCGGAACAAGTATTTACATTGGATAAGGAATCATATCAGTATATTTTCCGTAAAAACAACGTTATTCAGGAATGCGTTACGTAGACATTTACCAAAACGCCCCACACAAACGTTAAGATGGGATAATCACGTGGAACAGCGGCGAACCTCGTTCATTTATTCTTCTAAATACCGCCATGAATTATCGATCATTGAATAATAATCGACATAGAATGTACATTTGTATTTCGTAAATAAAATATAAGTGAAAAATACAATACTAACCAGTATCGTGTTTGTAATTAAAGTCTACATTTTCAATCTTCATGAAGTAAGGCAATACATCTTTATAACTCCATCCATCACATCCCTCAGCTGCCCAGCTATTATAGTCACCTTTATTACCACGTACATATATCAAGGCGTTCAAACTGCTGGAACCACCAAGTACTTTACCTCTAGGCCAGGAATCTTGCTAGTAACAAAATAAACGCTATATTACTGAAACTCCAAAGAACTTTACAACCACGTACTTTACAAAAAACCTAACTGGAACCACCAAGTTACCTTACCTCTAGGCCTAAATCTTGCTAGTTACAAAATAAACACTATATAACTGAAACTCCAAAGAACTTTACAAAAAAAAAAAAAAAAAAAAACAAAAAAAAAAAAACCTGTAGGCCAGGAATCTTGTTAGTAACAGAATAAACGCGATATTACTGTCACTATAAAGAACAGTGGAACAACCAATGCAAGTACTTTACAAAGAACATGTACTGTTTAATTCATGTCTAGTGCAGCATTATTTTTTTCAAGCCTTTAGATAGGAAAATGAATAAATTATGTATCATTTCATATACCGTTATGACATAAACATTTTGTCGTAATTAATAAACACCAAAGTACATACCAACTCAGTCAGAAAATAAAGTGTAAAACCTCTTCATAATCCTTGCATGGATTTACTCTTATAGCCAAATCTTTAATGGCTATCTGCAATAGCCTAGTATTTTACAAAGAATTTACTAGTACAGTCGAGTACTTTACAAAGATATATTCTTACTGGAGCAGCAAAGACAATTTGATTAAGTTAAGGTTTTAGTGTCAAGTTATAAATTTTTAATTTTCTAAATGCAATGTTAAAAAATTATAACACGACAACTTATAAATGTTTGAATATTTCCTGCAAAAACGGTTATGTACATACACGTATATATACAAACTATTGATCATGAAAAGTTAGAGTTCCAATCGTATTGATGTATATATGTACCCTGTTTTTATGTCCCAAGTTGGAGTATTTTTGTGGCACCGTGTAGTACGACCAGTCCTCTTTAGAGCCCAAATTTAAAGCGAACAGGGCTGGAATGTGTATCATAAAGTTATCGGCGTCATCACCACCGGCCTCCACCAGCAACACTGAGGTGTCAGGATCTTCCGACAAACGATTTGCTAACGCTCCACCGGCCGACCCGGCACCAACTGTAAATTAAACAACTCAGAAATTCAGATTACATACACGACCAGTTTGCATCTGAAAATAAAAATGTACGCTTGACCTCAAAGTTCGACTAGTGCATTTATGTATTTTATTCTGCCATATGCAACTTTTGAATTTTTATAAATGTTTTTACTTTTGAATGAATTATTCCATCAAAATTCAGAAGTAGCACATGACAATTCCGTCTACATCAAGGGAGAAACACTATCTTCAACATTGTGTTAGTATTAATTGCGGAATCTAACACTATCCATAAATTGGGTGGATCATGCTATAAGAATATGACTAATGAAAAGCCAAGCGGACAGGTACATTATAACATTTGTAAGCATAGGAATTTCGCGTCTTTTTATTTTCACAAGATTCGTAATTTCGATATATTCGCGTACTTTTATGTTCGCGTCTTCCGGTAATGGTGAGTTCAAATTAAATCCAAGCGAATTATATCATAATGAAGCTAAATATATCTTCGTTTGTTGTTACAGTCGCGAATCAACACAATAGCTTTCCGGTATAAAGTATAAAAAAATAAAGTTGCAATTGAAGTGAGACCATGTGTTCTGGAGGAATTTCCTTAAACCTCACATGCAATGTTCGCCATGTAAATGTCATGGGACAAGGAAAGTCCTTTTAAACACACACACACACACACACACACACACACACACACACACATAAACACTTACCAATGATATAATCATACGAGCTATTAACTTGGATTTTGGGTAACGGTCTTGGCGCTTGTTTTGTATAGAAATAACCGAACACCACGGCTAGTACCAGTAAGAAGACGGACGTTTTGATAACCATGGTTTTACTGGCGTGGTTCTCTTTATATGGTGATGTTCCTATCTATCTGAATCAAGATGATGACCATCCGTGCTGAAAGTTTTCTGAAATGTAGCAAATCGGGATGCGTCTGAATATTTTGTGTCAGCGTACACCGGTATTAATATTAATTAACACTCGGTGAAAACTTAAGGTAAATTTTAGCATAAAGAACTGGTGAACTGTTTTAAAAATAGTGATTGTCTTATCAGAGTTTATTTTCCGTAATTTTATTCTGTGAACTCAAGATCATGCTTTGCATATATATGTTTTGACTGTGACTAACGGTTCATCATAGTTAATGGTATCTAAACAATACAGTTTACACCTGGCCCCGGTTTCACAATCATTTCTTATAATTAGCTAAGATTTTTCCTTAACTTAAATCAAGAAAATCGAAATCTGAATAATGTTGTTAGTTTTGAAGATATTCGTAAATTTAAGGTGTCATCAAGTTTGAAGATCGTTTGAACTTATAATTATACCATCTATATTCTAATTTTAGTTGAAATTTTAAATGATTTAGAACGATAAAAAAAGATCCACAAGAATTACCAGATTTAAGTTAAGAAATTTTTTAGCTATGGAATGATTGAAACCGGAACCAGTTTTATTGAATTACGCTAAATTGAAATGAAGATATGTTTTTTGTTAAAGTTTAAATATTTGTAATATACAGCAATTTAGGAAATATTGAGTTTACGTATTCAAGCTTCTACAAATCCTCTTTAAACACGTAATTCTCCATAGTAATCGTGACACTGTCTTCAAAAATAGGTCGCAGTAGCATACTTAAAAAGAGCAAGTTATTTTCATTATTTATTTTGACCAGTATCGCAAACAACATTGCCTAACCTCCGACAAAAAGTTCTGTAGAATACAGAATAAAGAACAACGTACACGTAGACATAGAATTAATTTTAGATTTAAGTGATGACCTAACCGATCAAAGACATGCGTCGTATTGGTTTTGAATTTTGAAACTGGCATTAAAATTCAATAACATAGACTTTCTCTTTTTGTTGGACTTATATTTATCGGATTCCTTAAAGTTTAGACTTGGTTCATGTACAGACAGTTTTAACACATATTTTCCCTTGTTTCGTATTTTAAAACTTACAGTTTATAGTTAAAATCTAAGTCAGTCCTATGGATCAGTTATACTTACCACAAGGATGACCAGCGTATGATTGATGGTTTATTAACTTGTATGGTTTATAATAAAATTGATGCTTCAGTGTATAAAATATTTGACAAATATTTAACCTAAAGTTCACCTTTAAGTAATCACTACGAAAGCTTATCCTTGTCAGTCTGAATCGTGAAAACAGAAAACTGAATATGTTTTAAAATGTGTAATATATGCCCTTTCACGCCGCTGTACAAATATGCACGTTCAAAATTAAAAAAAAAAATAGTATTCATTGTTTCAAGATTCAAAATAGCTTGAACCATTTCGACGATAGGTTGATTGGATGTTTACTGTTCGGCAGCAGGGATATTTTAGTTGTTTGCCATGTTCGGCGGCAGGGATATTTTAGTTATTTGCCATGTTCGGCGGCAGGGATATTCTAGTTATTTGCCATGTTTGGCGACAGGGATATTTTAGTTATTTGCCATGTTTGGCGGCAAGGATATTTTAGTTATTTGCCATGTTAGGCGGCAGGGATATTTTAGTTATTTGCCATGTTCAGCGGCAGGGATATTTTAGTTATTTGCCATGTTCGGCGGCAGGGATATTTTAGTTATTTGCCATGTTCGGTGGTAGGGATATTTTAGTTATTTGCCATGTTTGGCGGCAGGGATATTCTAGTTATTTGCCAGGTTAGGCGGCATGGATATTTTAGTTATTTGCCATGTTCGGCGGCAGGGATATTTTAATTATTTGCCATGTTTGGCGACAGGGATATTTTAGTTATTTGCCATGTTTGGCGGCAAGGATATTTTAGTTATTTGCCATGTTTGGCGGCAGGGATATTTTAGTTATTTGCCATGTTCAACGACAGGGATATTTTAGTTATTTGCCATGTTCGGCGGCAGGGATATTTTAGTTATTTGCCATGTTCGGTGGAAGGGATATTTTAGTTATTTGCCATGTTCGGTGGTAGGGATATTTTAGTTATTTGCCATGTTTGGCGGCAGGGATATTTTAGTTATTTGCCAGGTTAGGCGGCATGGATATTTTAGTTATTTGCCAGGTTAGGCGGCATGGATATTTTAGTTATTTGCCATGTTCGGCGGCAGGGATATTTTAATTATTTGCCATGTTTGGCGACAGGGATATTTTAGTTATTTGCCATGTTTGGCGGCAGGGATATTTAAGTTATTTGCCATGTTCAACGGCAGGGATATTTTAGTTATTTGCCATGTTCGGCGGCAGGGATATTTTAGTTATTTGCCATGTTCGGTGGAAGGGATATTTTAGTTATTTGCCATGTTTGGCGGTAGAGATATTTTAGTTATTTGTCATGTTCGGCGGCAGGGATATTTTAGTTATTTTCCATGTTCGGCGACAGGGATATTTTAGTTATATGCCATGTTCGACGACAGGGATATTTTAGTTATTTGCCATATTCGGGCGGCAGGGATATTCTAGTTATTTGCCATATTCGGCGGCAGGGATATTTTAGTTATTTCCCTTTTTCGGCGGCAGGGATATTCTAGTTATTTGCCATGTTCGGCGGCAGGGATATTTTAATTATTTGCAATGTTTGGCGGCAGGGATATTTTAGTTATTTTTTCATGTTCGGCGGCAGGGATATTTTAGTTATTTGCCATGTTTGGCGGCAGGGATATTCTAGTTATTTGCCATGTTCGGCGGCAGGGATATTTTAATTATTTGCAATGTTTGGCGGCAGGGATATTTTGGTTATTTTCCATGTTCGGCGGCAGGGATATTTTAGTTATTTGTCATGTTCGGCGGCAGGAATATTTTAGTTATTTGCCATGTTTGGCGGCAGGGATATTTGTATTATTAGCCATGTTTGGCGGCAGGGATATTTTAGTTATTTGCCATGTTCTGCGGTAGGAATATTTTAGGTATTTGCCATGTTTGGCGGCAGGGATATTTTAATTATTTGTTATCGAAACAAACTTTCTCACACTAGAATCTAAGAGGAGATCGGGCCTTGGCGCCGAGAGGGTCGTGATCCGTAAGAGAGCGTTTTTCAGTAGCCCTCTTGGCCACGGAGACCCCTTAACACCACAGAAGGATCCTCGGAATCGAATATTGAACACACTAAAGAAATGCATGTCATTCAGTTTTCTTCGATTCTTCATTTACCATTACGATAGCCCAGTTGTTAGAATTCTTGCTCCATTTGTGTGTTTGACCAGAGTTGAAATTTGATAAGTAGTGACTGTTCTTTTTTTTTTTTTTGATCGGCATTTAAAAAGTCAATGGGTCCTTCGGATAAGACCTTAAACCCCGATGACCCGAGTCACTGTAGGCTTGGCACTCCTTCACATTGCCAGGCATGTAGCTAGGTGAAAATGACGTGGATTGAAATCAGAATAACATTTTGCGCCCAAGACATGCCGCGTAACAGAATCAAAATATTGAAGTCAAATGTTGCATTTCTTGAATGAAATTGGCGTAATCTGACGGACAGGTTTTGACAGTTATAGCATGTTTACTGAAGGTCAGTTCTTTTGTGGACTTAACTTCGGACGGTCGATCGATATATATGGGAATCTTTGTTGAATTACAAAGCTAAATTATACTAGGGAGACGACTTATTTTCTTTTATATTGTATTCTCTCTCAAGAGAATTATTATCATAAACTATGTGTTTTCTATAAAGAATGCTTCGAGCAGAAATTATATTAAAAGTGTTTTTGTGTGTTTTTAATTAAAACCAGAGGCTCAGTGTGGCTGAGCCTGTATCGCTCACCTGACTAAAATGCTTTTAAAGCAAATTTGTATTCCAGTGATGAAAAAATGCACTGTTTATATCAGACAGAATGGCTAAGGAAATCACTGTAGAACTATATGTACCATTCACAGTTTTTTTTCAATCTGATTAAAATCACATCTCTCACTTGCTCCCCCATTTTTGATATAGGCGCGGAGTGGGAGATCTGAGGAAACACCGTTTAGGGGCATTTATATATATGTGAATGAGCCACTGTTGTAACATTTATTGTCCAATGAAATTTCAGCTTCCGAGATTTTAAAAGTGTTTTGCCTCAATTGTAAATGAAACGGGCAATTTGAATTTGTCAATCTAATAAAGGACCTTCCATACATCATTCCCATAAAGTTTGGTTCAATTTGCTTCAGTAGCTTTAGAGGAGATAGCAAATATATGCTATTCCCATAGGGTTAAACTATGTTTGTGCTGGCAGCCATCTTTTTTGGCAGATCAAAAAAAATTTCCACAATCTAAGTTAAGAACCATCCATACATCATTCCTGTAAAGTTTGATTCAATTTGCTTTAGTAGCTTCAAAGGAAATAATAGCAAATATATGCTTTTCCCATAGGGTCCAATGTGAAACAATGTTCTCCACTGGCAGCCATGTTTTATGGCAGATCAGGAAAATTTTGGCAAACTATGTAAAGGACCTTCTATACATCATTCCTGTAAAGTTTGGTTCAATTTGCTTCAGTCATTTCTGAGGACATAGTCAAAAATGTGTTTTTCCCATAAAGTCCAACTATCTTTTGCGCTGACAGCCATGTTTTTTTTGGCAGATCAGAAAATTTTTGGCAGTCTATGTAAAGGACCTTTTATACATCATTTCTGTAAAGTTTGGTTCAATTTGCTTCACTAGCTTCAGAGGAAATAATAGCATATATATGCTTTTCCCATAGGGTCCAATGTGAAACTATGTTCTCCGCTGGCAGCCATGTTTTTCGGCGGATCAGAAAAATTTTGACAATCTATGTAAAGGACCTTCTATACATCATTCCTGTAAAGTTTGGTTCAATTTGCTTCAGTCATTTCTGAGGACATAGTCAAAAATGCGTTTTTCCCATAGGGTCCATGTTAAACTATATTCTGCCCTTGCGGCCATGTTTTTCGGCGGATCAGAAAAATTTTGGCAATCTAAGTAAAGGACCTTCTATACATCATTCCTGTAAAGTTTGGTTCAATTTGCTTCAGTCATTTCTGAGGACATAGTCAAAAATGTGTTTTTCCCATAGGATCCAATGTTAAACTACCTTTTGCGCTGGCAGCCATGTTTTTTGGCCAATCAGGAAAATTTTGGCAATCTATGTAAAGGACCTTCTATACATCATTCCTGTAAAGTTTGGTTCAATTTGCTTCTAAAGCTTCAGAGGAAATAGCATATATATGCTTTTCCCATTGGGTCCAATGTTAAACTATCTTCTGCGCTGGCAGCCATGTTTTTTGGTGGATCAGAAAAATTTTGGTAATCTAATTAAAGGACCTTCTATACATCACTTCTGTAAAGTTTGGTTCAATTTGCTTCAGTCATTTCTGAGGAGATAGCCAAAATGCGTTTTTCCCATAGGGTCCCATGTTAAACTACCTTTTGCTCTGGCAGCCATGTTTTTTGGCCAATCAGAAAATTTTTGGCAATCTATGTAAAGGACCTCCAATACATCATTCCTCTAAAGTTTGGTTAAGTTTGCTTCAATAGTTTCAGAGGACATAGCCAAAATGTGTTTTTCCCATAGGGTCCAATGTTAAACTATGTTCCCCGCTGGCAGCCATATTTTTAGGCGGATCAGAAAAAATTTCGGCAATCTTTGCAAAAGACCTTCCATACATTATTCCTGTAAAGTGTAATTGAATTCGCTTCAGTCGTTTCAGAGGAGATAGCCAAATTGTGCGTTTTCCCATAGGGCCCAATGTTAAACTTTGTTTGGCCCTGGCGGCCATTTTTTTGGCGGATCAGAAAAATTTGGGCAATCTTAGTAAATGACCTTGCATACATTATTCCTGTAAAGTTTGGTTCAAATTGGCTCAGCAATTTCAAAGAAGATAGCAAATATATGCTTTTCCCATAGGGTCTAATGTTAAACTATCTTCTGTGCTGGCGGCCATGTTTTTTGACAGATCAGAAAAATGTTGGCAATCTAAGTAAAGGACCTTCCATACATCATTCCTGTGAAGTTTGGTTAAATTTGCTTCAGTCATTTCTGAGGAAATAGTCAAAAATGCATTTTTCCCATAGGATCCAATGTAAAACTATCTTCTGCGCTGGCAGCCATGGTTTTTGGCGGATCAAAAAAATTTCGGCAATCTAAGTAAAGGGCCTTCCATACATCATTCCTGTAAAGTTTGGTTAAAATTGGTTCAGGGGTTTCAGAGGAGATAGTCAAAATGTGAAAAGTTTACAGACGGACTGACAGACTGACGGACGGACTGACTGACTGACGGACGACGGACGCCGAGTGATGGCAAAAGCTCACATGGCCTTTAGGCCAGGTGAGCTAAAAATCACGTGGACGCCGTGACGTACTGGCGTATAGGGAGCTACTGCATTTCCATAAATTCAGTGCACATGGAAAATGCAAAAAAAAGTCGTATTTTCCAACAAACTCACAAAAAATGTCAATATACTGTCCTAATAGGGAAAAAATTTATTCATGAAAAAGTGAACTTAATTCTGTACATAGAGCATTTTTTTAACAAGACAACAGCATGACAATGTCAAAATTATCCCTTCTGTATCTTCTTACTTGGAACACACCTGAAAAAAAAAAACCCCGAGCAACAATGACATATATACCTGACCCTAAATGCCGTGATGTAACTTTGAATAAGGCCCAATTAGTGTATAAACCTGATCAAATTTCCAAAATCTTCGCAAAATTTCACTTTGTACAGGAGAACTGAACAATAATGTTTTTAATTGAAAAGTACTTCCTATGGTGGAGAAAATTATGTCACCTACACCGAGGTTATGTAATTATATAAAGGTTTTAGATTAGAGCTGTCATTCATAGCATTTAAAATTACAGCGTTTTTTGCTCCTAAATTTTACAATGTTTATATGTAAATAAACTCACCTCTAATTATCCATAAAACAAGTGACGATTAGTCATTGATAGACACAGAGGGCCAAATATCAAAATGGACGTCTATGTAATTACATATACAGGTATATGACCTCTTTAATATCATACAATAAATTCTTAATCATATCTCCATACATGTTTTCAGGTCAGATATTTATCTCGAGTATCCTTCTTTTATTAGCCAAGCACGAACTTCGGTGCCGAGTGGTCTAGAGCGCTAGCTGTCATATCTTAGAGACTCTCATAGTCAAGGTTCGAACCCCACCCGTAAAGATCCTAGTGTCAGGAAGTTTATCAAATTCGTTTGCCGAATTCGAAAGTCTGTTGTTTTCTTGTGGCACTCCGGTTTACTCCACCGTCCTCGAACAGACAGTCCGTTGATATATTAAGTGAAATACTATTGACTTGGATGTAAAAGATCATTAATAAATCCAGTGGCGGTTCAAGGATTTTTGGAAGGGTGTCTATTCTATCGTTTTTGTGGAATATGGGGTGTTTTCAGAAAATCTTTTGTAATGTAGCAGGAAATCTCGCAGTTTCCTTCAATCTGAACAAGTGTTTCCCACAATATCATGCACAGAAATCAAAGGTGTTCCTACCCCCGGAACCCAACACTACGGGCCAGCAACTAGTCTGGTGGAAAAAAAATGAAATTTCACAATAGGGGGGCATGAGTGTTCAAAGCTGGCAACATAGCTGTCTTGTATCATCATATAGGTTAGGGGTCAAGAATCAACCTGTTGCCAAGCTGGTCGACCCTTGGTTTAGTAGATAAAAGGTCAAAGGTCAGATAGTGTTTTTCCCCAAAATATAATCTTTATTAGTTTATAGCTGTCCAAATATATACTTTCTGAGATTTAAATAAATCAAATAAATCTGTTCTCGTGCAATCATAGCATTTCATGTATTTTAACATTGACTAAGAAGCTAATTAAGACTGTTTAGGCTAAAATTTAAATATTTCAATGTTATTTTTCAAAATTCTGACACAAGCTTCAACATAGAATAAAATAAAAGTATATATTCAACATCAAAGCATGAATCAAAATGCTAAAATATAATTCTTTTGTAAATACATGACTGTGATTAAAACAAGTATATTGTTTAAACCCAGCTGATTATTTGAAATTTATTAAAAGTTAAAATCAAAGTACTACAAGAACTGTAATCTGCAAGGCATAGTCACGAGAATCTCTAGATATATCAATCACATCTAATGATTTCTTTTCATTCATCAATATCACTATCTGTGGTATTATCATTCAAAGGGTTCAACCAATCAACGGTTCAACGGTCCCATTGCAAGTGCATACAGCCACCCACTGTATGCCCTACATATACATCTTGTAGTGCAACATGATTTATATTTACATTTCAGCAATGCATGATATGATTTTGGTAAAGATTATTTTCTCATTAAAAAACCCCTACTGTAGCTCAGTTGGTATAGCGGCTCACTCCCCGTGTGTGGTGAGTCCCGGGATCGAACCCTAGTTTGGTCTGACCAAGACTTGAAATAAGGTAGTGACTGTTCTTTTGCCAAACACTCGGTATTTAGAAACGAAAGTCACGAGAACCTTTGAGAGAGATCTTAAACACCGATGCCCCGTGTCGAGGCGGGTGTAACATGTTAAGGAACTTTTCCTGCACATTTCCCTAAGTTTAATGCAAAGGTCAAAATTTCTGCCACTTCACCTATAGCTGGTGACGTCTTGATATGACTGAAATACGTAAAAGCCCGTAAAACCACATGCAATCAGTCAATTTATAATTTTCTTATTAAAACTGTTTTTAAGTCACATTCAGACTCGCACTAACTTAACTGTCCGAGAATAATCGTGAACATCAGGAAAATACTTAACTTAAGTACAAAAAGTTAAGTTTTGTTCATGATCCTTTGACCTGTAATTGTCTTAGAAAAGTTAAAGTTCAAAGTAAGATTTAAGATTTAAAAAAAATATAATAAGTTTAATTTGTGAAAACTAAGATTTAAGTATAAAAACTAGTATTGTTCGTGGTTATGTTGCCAGATGACAAGACAAAATTAGTAACGAAAAGTTTATGGTGGATCACAAAACAAGATCGTTTTGAAACACAAACACAAAAGCGACATTGGGAATGGATAGGTCACACCATCAAGACACCTGCCAACAACATCACAAAACTTTAAAATGAAACACACAAGAATAAAAGACACCTTAAGACAAGTTTCTTGAATTGAAACAGAGGGGGTAAAATTGCGCAGAACAGAGCCAGTTTGAGGGATTTTGTCGATGGACTAACCTCCACTGGGAGTTAAAGCCATACAGTACGCAAGTTAGTGAGGTGACAGGAGATCCGGAACAAATACCAGGTATAACTAAATGCAGCCAAACAGCAGTTTAATAGTGTGCACGTTGAATATGTAGGTCGGTTGCATATGATGTTTGAAGCAAATTTTCAATTGTACTTTTCCCCTGAGAGGAACAGTTTACATCGTAGATGAGAAATCTTCGCTAGGTACATTCAATGAAGGCATCTGTACTCACAAGTTCAGAAAATTTCCCTCTTGCAAGAGTGGGAAGAAGACCTGTGTTTTCCCTGGAAACACGGAATGCTGTATTTAGAATGTCCAGAAAGTTAATTGACAGTCTTACAGTCTGTAATTGCATGGAATACTGGGAACTTTTTCTTCTTCAGAGGTGATAATTTTATGCTATTAACAGGACAAACTTTAGATGTCCCGGTCTGGAATCATACTTCCTCATTTAAAAGCAACAGAAGAATAAGGTCATCAGTATCACGACAGACAACAACTGTTCTTTTATAGCCTTGCATGTAAGCATCAACACCCTGGGGAACAATTCTAGTATCGGCGTCCTTGTGTAAAGCTTTAAAAACGGTTACACTCCTTTCTCTGTATGAATTAAACATGCTGTCTATTGGACCCCCTGATACCCTCAGCTAAGCTAAGAAGTGTCTTGGATTACTACGAGATCCTATTTGTTTTCTTGGTGACTGATAAAATCTTACCAATTTGATGGCAGAGGGGCATTTTAATTATCAATAATTCTTCTAACAGAAAGGGGACCTGATCCTCTTATCTCTAGATGGTTTCACCTTTTATGGATTAGTTGTCATACCTATCATAATGACATCAATTTTATTACATTTATCTTTCGCGTGGATAAAAACAGTTTGTGTGTTTCCTAACTCGCCGAATGTATTGGTGCATTTCCGTTTTCCCAGTGCTACAACTAAAGTTTGACAATTAATCATTTTGCAATTGGTAGTAATGTCTCCATGCAAACTTCTTCCTCAGGGATATTTTGAAGATCCGACTCGTCGGCTGCAGATAACAAGGGTCCTGATGTATCAGGTATAGGCGACACTGGGAATAGTTCGTGTTTCAACAGTTTACTAATATTTCCACCAGAAAAATAGAACACACTTGATAGTATTATACAGATACAGTCAAATCTTTCAGTACCACCAGTACTTTGATTTCTTTTTTTTAAGTGGATACTTAAATACATGTTGTATAAATACGGACAATATGATTTAGTAAAACTATTTTAACAGAAGTCTAAAGTTTTGTAAAACAGTTTCAAATGCACAAATGTGTGTATACTAGTATTTATTTGCCACAATTAATCATATTTGAAAAGGTCAAATTTGTGCAAACATCTAATCTTATTTTTCATAGAAAACTTTGAAAATAAGAGACTGAATTAGTTGGATATGGTTTTCTACTTATTTGAAGATACCACTTACATATTTAGAAGACAAAATGTGTAAAGAAAAACTTCTGTAAGCCATCTTGAATTTGTGTATAGGTTACCCTGGGTGAAATCTTGCTTTTGCTACCAAAGTAAAGTTCAAAGATGGTTATGACATAACTTGCCACCTTTGAACACGTTGTCCTCCCTACATCGAAAAATAAGCGGGTTTTTTTTCAAAATCCTCTACCAGACTAAACTGTAACCCGCACTTATTCATTTAACTGGGCTGTGTCTATAGCAATCTAAATGAAGATATTGCTCAAAGATGTACACAATATATTGTGTGTAATTAACGTTATTAGAAAAATAACCAATTCAACAAATAGGAAACGAAATATTGTGACAATCACAATAATAAATAAACACATTGAGACTACTGGTTATAAAAACTCCCGACTTTTAACGGACACTGTTTGTTATGGCAAAATAGTACCCACCCAGATAGCAAACATATGTTGGGCCAACGTTGGCCCGTTGTTGTTAGGTTTGTTGGCCCTACGTTAGCTGCCATCATTGGGTCAACGTTATCTTGCTCATCGGGCCAACGTTGTACCCAACATAAATGCCAACGATGGGCCAATGTAAACTGCCAACGATGGGCCAACGTAAGTTGCCAATGTTGGGCCAACATAATCTTGCTCATCGGGCCATCGTTGTACCAACCATAAATGCCAACAATGGGCCAACATAAACTGGCCAATGTTGGGCCAACGTAATCTTGCTCATCGGGCCATCGTTGTACCAACCATAAATGTCAACAATGGGCCAACATAAACTGCCAACGATGGGCCAACGTAAGTTACCAATGTTGGGCCAACGTAATCTTGCTCATCGGGCCATCTTTGTACCAACCATAAATGCCAACAATGGGCCAACATAAACTGCCAACAATGGGCCAACGTAAGTTGCCATTGTTGGGCCAACACAATCTTGCTCAGCGGGCCATCGTTGTACCAACCATAAATGCCAACAATGGGCCAACATAAACTGGCCAATGTTGGGCCAACGTAATCTTGCTCATTGGGCCATCGTTGTACCAACCATAAATGCCAACAATGGGCCAAAATAACCTGCCAATGTTGGGCCAACGTTATCTTATTTATCTGGTATCGTTGTACCAATCATAAATGCCAACGATGACCCAATATAAGTTGCCACCATTGGACCAACCATGGCAGCCAACGGTGACCCTTCATTGGGCAGACAGGCAAGATATGTTAGGACAACTTTGTTTGCCATATAAGGACGATAAATCCACATTTGAAACATGTTGGCGATAAAATATCTGTCAATACTGCCCCAGCTTATCTGCGAAAATCATTTTTAATTTCTTTGAATTTTAAAAGTAACGATGATCCAGTAAGATCCAGTGACAATTACAAAGACAGTGAAAACATATGTATCCTAATTATGTTAAATGTCTCCAATGAAATGTCACAGATGCTGGTTCAATACTAACAATATTTCTTTACAATAATTTAAGGTACAAAATTTGACATAAATTTAACTTTATTAATATGCAAACAGAACAAACAAAACATCATTACAAAGTAAATACTATACAGATTATCACAAAACTTTAAAAGTGTCTTTTTCTCAGTTCTACAGTTATTGATCTTGGTTATTATTTTATTATCTAAATCACATATCTGATTTATTTTTTTTATCCTGTTTTTTCTGCCACCATTTCTATCGGATGCAAATCTGAACCAGTCTTTTGCAGTTTTTGCAATTTCATTTTCTGTCGCACTTGCACATAATCTCTTTTCTAACAGCTTCTGTAATTAAGATCGAAATTATTTGTATATAAGTTGCTGTTAAATGACATGAAACTATATATACTACATCTCTAAAAATATGCAGGTATTTTTCAATTCGATATGTAATCTTAGTATCGCAATCAATATGTACAGTACAACCTGTCTAAAGTTTAACACTAAGCTAAGAAATACGTGCCGAGTCGGCTCGATTCCTCGTTACCTGTATCTTCAAAGTTTCTCGAATGCAGTTATCTATATCTGTGCAGCTTTTCGACAACTAGTTATCCATATATCAACACGTCAGCAGTCAAGCTTCTGCTCCTTTTCGTTAGCTCATTGTTTAACTTTCGACAGGTCTGTACTGTAGTTTGGGTATTTTGCTACATCGCAGGGCTTATGGCCAGTTTATTTAAAATGTACATGGACGTGCATATAAACATGGAAAATTAAATAATTTTTAAATGACTCATAACAGAAAATAGATAAAATAAATAAATAATTAAATAAATAATTAATTAATTAATCAATGTCTTTTTGAAAAATATAATTCATTATGGTAATATAGTTTGTTTTATACATGTACCTCAAAGATTTACTAATACTGTATTAAATTCAGTTGAGTTGAGTTAAAATACTTAAAATCAGGAATATTATGGCAGTGAAGTTAATATGTTCCCATTTATTGAATTAAGTAATCAATTGGAAAATATCAATGGCCTTGATCATGTTTTTTTTTTTTTCATTTCACAATCAAAAATGTTAAATAATCTAAAACGAAATTCTAAAATAACTTGAGGAAATATAGTCCACTTGAATGCACACATTTTACAATTGCATCTTAAAATAAAGATATAATTATAATTAATTGGAGAATTTTAAAGGAAATGTTACAAATTTATGTTATAAAAATGTTCCTCCAAATAATTAAAACAACTTAATATGTACACATTCATGCCCATGGGGTTACAATTTCTGTACAATGAAAGTGCTAAAACAGGTGTTCAAGACCGGTGTTTGACATTACAAATGTGTGTGTGTGTGTGTGTGTGTGTGCGTGTGTGTGTGTGTGAGGAGAGAGAGAGAGAGAGAGAGAGAGAGAGAGATACTCTGATGAAAAACATTAAAATCAAATTGGCATCAGGTCACTTTGGATTTTCGACAAAAAGTCTTTTAAACAGATTTTATTAGCAAATATTATATTCACGTTAACTTAAGTTACTGCAAACCTTGTGAATATAATTATGCATATTTGCAGATTGACGATGGTATTAATTAGGGCATTAAACCATTAAAAAAAATTTCAATTCAGTAAATCTGGGGTTCCTATCCTTACATCAAAAAGTTTGTTATTACAAAACTTGACTGGACAAGTAGCTGAATATAATGCACATACATACTTTCATATTGAGAGAGAGAGAGAGAGAGAGAGAGAGAGAGAGAGAGATATTTATATAGTATAATAAAATTATACTTACATAATTAAATTAAACTTCAGTCTTTACAAGAGAGTACTACTAATATTTGCCTTGGTAATACTGTTGTCCAGGTCTTCTTTTAAACTTTAAAACCATCTTAGGTAAAGTTAATACCATCAAAACCTGTCCACTTAGTATTGGTTAGATGACAATAAGAAAAATCTTTATGAATAAGAAGGGGGTGGAGTGGAGCACAGCCCTTTCTTATTCATGAAGATTTGCCTTATGTCATCTAACCAATTTAGACCACACTTTCAACATGACCCAACTGGGATGAAAACCATTAACCCAGCTGTTCATTCAAAAAGCTCACCTGTTTGAGAAAAAGTAGAGGACGTTGTTTGTGATGGTTGATATTCAAAATGAGTGACCAAGGTGTAGACTACATCCCTTTGATGATTATAATTAATTTTCGCATTCCTTTAGGCTGTTTTATTCAAATATAAGCATGTTTATCTATTTTATCAAATTAACTAACAAATAAATATTAATTATTGATATAATTAACAAATATGGTTTTGGGCACACGCACAATCGTAATTAAAGCCACAATTTTGACTAGAGTGAAAAAAAAACATTAATTGAAAACTTGACCAGAAAAGTGATTGAAAACCACCAAGCTCGAAAACACGCACATGTAATTCAGAAATTACACATGAATTACATGTGTCATTAAAAACTCCTTATTTCAGTATAAATTTTCATGAAGTCATTGTGAATACGAAAATCCTATTTTTTTTAAATCTGAAAGAATTTTGACAATATTAAAAAAGATACAATTAAATTTTGTGAAAAAATGTCTATCAAAGGTATCAAAGGCAATCTTAGTGATTCAATGGTATCTGTTGAATTTATCAGTGTACTGTATTTATGATTTTTTTTTTTTTTGTATATTTTCATTTAATCTTTTAATTGATAGACATAATGTATTTTATTTCCTGTAAATAATTTATCAAAAATTATAACAGTTACTTTAAGTTAGGACTTAGAATAATACCATCAAAGCATGTACAAGCCATGCATAACGTTAGCGTCCATTTGTACTACTTGGTCCTAAATGCATCCTTGGGAAAAAGAAATGTGGAATTATGCCTCGTTTGTTGGCAAATGTGGTAAGAACAACAGTTTTTATGTTTGGGCATGGATTAGGATGTTTGTTTACCATTGGCCCATTGTTGGTCCAATGTTGTCAGACCAACAGTTATAATTCATATGTTGGCCCATTGTTGGTCCAATATTGTCAGACCAACATTTATAATCCATATGTTAGCCCATTGTTGGCCCAATGTTGTCAGACCAACAGTTATAATTCATATGTTGGCTTGGTGTTGTCAGACCAACTGTTATAATTCATATGTTGGCCCATTGTTGGTCCAATATTGTTAGACCAACATTTATAATCCATATGTTGGCCCATTGTTGGCCCAATGTTGTCAGACCAACAGTTATAGTTTATATGTTGGCCCATTGTTGGCCCAATATTGTCAGACCAACAGTTATAATTCATATGTTGGCCCATTGTTGGCTTAGTGTTGTCAGACCAAATGTTACAATTCATATGTTGACCCATTGTTGCTTTAATGTTGTCAAGCTGTCAGTTAGAATCTGTTGGTCCCATGTTGGCCAGGTCCCATGTTGGCCAAATGATGTTTAACCGACAATTACTACTCGTATATCGGGCCAATATTTGTTCAATGTTGTTTAACCAACTATTCAAAATTCTATGTTGGTCTAATGTTGGCCCAATGTTGTCACACCAATAGTTAGAATTCCTATGTTGGTTCAATGGTGGTCCAATGTTGTTTAACCAACAGTTAGAATACCTATGCTGGTCCAACGTTGGCCCAATGTTGTTTAACCAACTGTTAGAATTCCTATGTTGGTCTAATGTTGGCTCAATGTTGTTTAACCAACAGTTAGAATACCTATGTTGGTCCAATGTTGGCCCAATGTTGTTTAATCAACAGTTAGAATACCTATGTTGGTCTAACGTTGGCCCAATGTTGTTTAACCAACTGTTAGAATTCCTATGTTGGTCTATTGTTGGCTCAATGTTGTTTAACCAACAGTTAGAATACCTATGTTGGTCCAATGTTGGTCCTATGTTGTTTAACCAACAGTTAGAATACCTATGTTGGTCCAATGTTGGCCCAATGTTGTTTAACCAACAGTTAAAATACCTATGTTGGTCCAATGTTGGCCCAATGTTGTTTAATTTACAGTTTGAATGCCTATGTTGGTCCAATGTTGGCCCAGTGTTGTTTAACCAACCGTTAGAAATCTTATGTTGGTCCAATGTTGGCCCAACATTGTTTAGCCAACGCCAACCATACAACAATATGCCAACGTTGGCCCAACGTTAGTCTGCTATCTGGGCAGTGGTGTGGATTAAGTGTCAACGGTCGGGCCTCAAAATCCAATATAAAATACTTTGAAAACTGGCATTTAGTTAAACGTGCGAACTTCTACCAAGAAAGTGAAAAGTGAGACGGGGTGTTCCGGAAGTGTGCGTATCTCTTTTGGAGGCAAGGTGCCAATATTACACATGCAATGTACATAAACAAGGTGATGTTAAAAGTGTGGAATATGAATTATATATGTCATGAATATTATCACTTTTTCAGAGATTGATGGATGCTCTTTATGTAGAGGTTCTGTTTGATTGAAATATGAAGCAAATTGTTAGTAATACGCATTTAAATTGTGTGGACATCGGTCCGAACAATGTCATCATGGTCATGTAGCTTGTTCCCACTACGGGGACTTTGAACAACGTTAACGTGACGGGTGAAGCTAGCTATTAAAATAGGAGGGCCTTACCCTTCGGAGCACGCGGCCTCACTTCGCTGGTGAAAGTTCAAGTGTTTATACTTTGCTTCTGGATTGTGATTTGGACATGAATTAGTATATTTGTTTTTTATGTAGGAAAGAGTTACATAAACACATTGAATTTTGTGTGTGTAATTGATGCTTTAAACCAGAATGGTTTGTGTCAAATAAAATATGAACAATTCTAGATCTAATTTATTTGCAAATGTCACTTTTTTGTGATTTACCAATTATTTACAAATACCTATATTACCTAATTGCAGATCCCTAACTGGGTCATTGTTACAGGTCATCTACTTTCACTTTAGAACGACCACGAGTTATAGCCCATTGATTTTTGTTTACAGGACAAACCTTGAAAAAGTGAATTAACGCCTATTTTGATTGGTTAATAACCTGTTTTACGCATAGTTTGTCCAAGGGTATTTCCCACAGGTAGTTTTCCTATATGGCTTATTGCACAATAATTAATTTGTCACATTTTCCACATATCCTGTTTATTTGTACAAAGGTGTGTAACAAATTTTTACAAATAAGTTTAGATCATCTACATAGCAGTTGATGGACACTAAAGTTGAGGAACTTGTATCTACCTGTATCTACGGTAAGATATAATGTTCACCTGACTTGACCTACTTGGGGAAGTTATCAAAATATGTAATTTTTCAAAAGTATTTTGAACACATATGAAGTATTTTAAAATGGTAACGTCATTTGGAGATGTCCCATAATTGTTGTTATATAAACTACAAGTTACAGCTAGGGGTGACAAAAATTGGGTTGGCTTTGATAAATTCCAACTGATATAAATTATATTGCAACAGTCTGTACATAGACTTGTCATTGCTGCATGTAAATGTTAAACTTTACAACAATCAACATGTAATAAGTGCAGTCTAGATAGTTCTGTTAGTAAACCATTGACCTATCATTTAAACTAAAGTTAAATAATAATAATGCAGCAGTCTTTCTTAACATAGCAAAATTTATCAATAAACACTTTGTTATTAGAAATGGCTATGTTAGAGTCTATACTATCTGATAAATAAACATACCAATCCATGCCAAAACACAATCCTAAAGTAAAAAAAAAACATAACTTCCAATTCATGTCCAAATCACAATTCCTAAGTAAAAAAACAACAGACCTACCAATTCATGTCCAAATCTGTTACAATCCCAAAGTAAAAAAACAACAGACCTACCAATCCATGTCCAAATCACAATCCCAGAGTAAAAAAAGTTCACTCTTCAAAATGAAATTGCATTTTGTAAGTATTTTGTTACACTTGTTTTCATCAAAGTAATATTTCGTTAGTGTTTCATTTGACTTCAGAAATTCAAGTCACAGCATTATAGAAATTTGAAAGTACTGCATTGAATTTCAACATAAAATACAAATGTCCATTATACGGTAGCTATTCTAAGTCAAGAAAAAATATAATATCAAAATTTATCAATATTTATTTATTTCCTCTTTATAAATGAAACTAAGATGAGGTAAGATTTAAAAGCAAAATACTGCCTGAAAGCTTTGTTTACAAATATACTGTGTGTACAAAAAAAAAAAAAAAAAAAAATAGCATTTTTTCTCCTTTGTAAATACACTAAATCTACTATTGGTCATATGACAATACAATGTACAATAATTACTGCACTGATGTATTTTAATAAGAAGAAAAATAAGTTAAAAACCTAAAAATTTCTCTCATGATGATTAGGTTTGTCATAAACAAGAATGACATCCCTCATTTCTACACAAATACAGAGTTCTAAGATATTTCTCAGAGGTAAAACACTTTCATTATCAGATTTTTGAAAAAAATGAACATGGGGAATTTCAACACCAATAAAATTTTTCAGTATAAAATCATCTGGAGTAATGTTTTCATGATGCACATTAAATAAAGTAACATTCTTTGGCAAAAGTTTATTGACACAGAATATCTGAGTGGAATCAACTTCTGCAAACCATTTAACAAAACCATAACAAGGTTTTTTCTCATGATAATATCGAACAGTATATGAATTACGCTTAGAAACTCTTTTACAGTCTAAACTGTGATAGATTACACCCCTAACTACTGCCCTACTGTAGAAATTAATACAAAACTCTACTTTGTTTGCTAACTTGATAATGCACAATGTTAGCTCCTCTGAAAATTCCTTCTAATAGGATTTCCCAAGTAAACAAAATTGTGACACATCTGAACTTTCTTGAAATTTTGAAAGTTTTTTGACAAAGTCAGAAGCAATTGACCTATTTGAAATTGACTGTGACATCAATGGAAGCATCTGAAACACATGGACTGCATTAACGATTTGTAAATCAATATTCTGAGTTCCATGAAATAATTGCAATAATTCTCCATTTGCATCTTCAAAGGAAAAGCAAGAGAATGCCCACAAAGGCCCAAGTTCACACACTGTTTGGGGTAGTTGTAGCAATGAATGTATGTTAATGGTCAAGTATTTCTCTGCATATAGAGAAGAAAACTTAAAAACAAAGTATCTCAAGAGTTCTTCACTTTTCTCTATATCAGAGGTACTTATGCTTGATGTACAAAGTAAAAAAATACCCACAACAAATGTGCAATAATGGTACAAATACACTGGAGGTAGAAGATCTGCTATACATGGGATTGAGTAATAAAAAAACCAAAAGCGGAGCTCTGAAGCCTTCCAAAATTTCAGGTGCTCACTTATTAATTGTGGCTTTCGTGAAATTGTGTGTGGGGGTTTGATTTCTTCTAATTGCATATCAACAATTTCGGTGAAGCAGTATAGAGAAAAATTGTTCAAACTATGGGACAAGTTGAACCACAATTTCAACAAGAGTCGAACAGTACCAAGACACACAAGGTGCATATAATCAATGGAACATTCTTTATGCCATCAACAAATGGACAAAACAAAATAATTGATGGTCCCTTAATTCCATTAACGTGCGAAGTAGATTTCGGATTTGTAACTTTCTCAGCATCCTTTATGATAAATTCATGGGTTCGAAGAGGTCTTGTAGGATCATCTTTTTTATAATCAAATACTCAAATGTTTCCACCAGTCTCTGTACGGTGATTTTTTCCAAGTTGCAAACATTTAATGCAACAGCCCTCGCCATTGTGTTGGTTTATGTTCAAAACAGTGCTTCTTGCTGGTAAATCACATGAAATGGCGAGCAGAAATCCTTGAACAAGTACAGTTGCTTTACTAAATGTTGTTACTTCAACACCCTTTTCCAAATCATTTAAAGTTTAACACATTGGATCAAGGAATATGTTCATTGATGGCTTTGCAGAACCACACCACAATTCTGCTAATATCATGTATTTTCTGCTTTTTCGCATTTTGTATGCCAATTCATTAATTATCAAGAAGATTGGCCATATTGAAATTTTTGAACTTTTAAAAATTGGAACACCATCAGTGTTGAATACAAAACTTATATTATATGGTTTATATATTCATATGCAAATTACAATCCCAAATAAAAACAAACTAATTACCAATCCATGTCCAAATCCCAATCCCAAAGTAAAAAAACCCAGACCTACCAATTCATGTCTAAATCCTAATTCCAAAGTTCAGTAAAACAAACCTAACATTCCATGTCTAAATCCCAAGCCCAAAAACAAACCTACAAATCCATTTCCAAATCCCAATCAAAAAACCAACCTACCATTCCATGTCCAAATCACAATCCCAAAAAAAAACCCCAACCTTTGCAGCCATTCCATGTCAAAATCCCAATCCCAAAAACAAACCTACCATTTCATGTCCAAATCCTAATCCCAAAAACAAACCTACCATTACATGTCCAAATCCCAACCCAAAAAAATAACCTACCAATCCATTTCCAAATCCCAATCCCAAAAACAAACCTACCATTCTATTTCCAAATCCCAATCCCAAAAACAAACCTACCATTCCATGTTCAAATCCCAATCCCAAAAACAAACCTACCATTCCATGTCCAAATCCCAATCCAAAAAAAACCTACCATTCCATGTTCAAATCCCAATCCAGAAAACAAACCTACCATTCCATGTTCAAATCCCAATCCCCAAAACAAACCTACCATTCCATGTCCAAATCCCAACCCAAAAAATAACCTACCAATCCATTTCCAAATCCCATTCCCAAAAACAAACCTACCATTCTATTTCCAAATCCCAATCCCAAAAACAAACCTACCATTCCATGTTCAAATCCCAATCCCAAAAACAAACCTACCATTCCATGTCCAAATCCTAATCCCAAAAACAAACCTACCATTCCATGTCCAAATCCTAATCCCAAAAACAAATCTACTATTCCATGTCCAAATCCCAATCCAAAAAACAAACCTACCATTCCATGTTCAAATCCCAATCCAGAAAACAAACCTACCATTCCATGTTCAAATCCCAATCCCAAAAACAAACCTACCATTCCATGCCCAAATCCCAACCCAAAAACAAACCTACCGTTCCATGTCCAGATCCCAATCCTAAAAACAAACCTACCATTCCATGTCCAAATCCTAATCCCAAAAACAAACCTACCAATCCATGTCCAAATCCCAATCCCAAAAACAAACCTACCATTCCATGTCCAAATCCCAATCCAAAAACCAAACATACCATTCCATGTTCAAATCCCAATCCCCAAAACAAACCTACCATTCCATGCACATGCAAATCCCAACCCCCCAAAAAAACAAACCTACCAATCCATTTCCAAATCCATTCCCAAAAACAAACCTACCATTCCATGTCCAAATCCCAATCCCAAAAACAAACCTACCATTCCATGTCCAGATCCCAATCCCAAAAGCAAACCTACCAATCCATGTCCAAATCCCAATTCAAAAAACAAACTTACCATTCCATGTCCAAACCAGAATCCCAAAGTAAAGTAAAAACAAACCTAACAATCCATGTCCAAATCTCAATCCAAAAAAAAAACAAACTTACCATTCCATGTCCAAACCAGAATCCCAAAGTAAAGTAAAAACAAACCCACCAATCCATGTCCAAATCCCAATTCAAAAACAAACTTACCATTCCATGTCCAAACCAGAATCCCAAAGTAAAGTAAAAACAAACCTAACAATCCATGTCCAAATAACAATTCAAAAAACAAACTTACCATTCCATGTCCAAACCAGAATCCCAAAGTAAAGTAAAAACAAACTGAACAATCCATGTCCAAATCTCAATCCAAAAAACCAACCTGCCATTCCATGTCCAAATCACAATCCCAAAGTAAAGTAAAAACAAACCTATAAACTTTTATTACCTATTCATTACCACCCTTCACAGAGCATATAAGGTTGACATAACTAAAAAGAAAGCCAAAAATCTGTATGTCATGACTGGTTAACACATAAATGTTTTTTCAGAAGGCAGATAAATCATAGAAGACTCCAGCAATGAATTTTAGCTAATTTTCAAAAAATTTCGTATTTATGTAACAAACTTTTCCCCGTGTACAAGAATAATCTTTTGCCCATTGATAGGTAAACTAACTAAATATAAAGTTTTGTTCAGCCCTGGCAGCAAAAACGGTTATGCCACAGAAAATTTAAAATATTTTCAAAATTGAATGCATACTTATGATTTTCACATGTAATTAAATAATATTATTTTGACATTTATCTTTGCAATTAAGTTGAATCTACTGCAGATATGTGTGAAGCAGTCTGGATAGCTCAGTTGGTAGTGCACGTTCTTATATATGTACATGCTAACCATAATTGTAATATAGCCTCTCTAATATTATTTTTTGTAAATTCAATATAATTTCAGATATTTATTTATATAAAACAAGAAGTAGATTATAATGAGAGATTTAACCATTTATAGAACAAGACTATTTTTACTGATATGGAGTATAAGTTTTGTATGTAACAACGCTCAGATAATTAATGGAGCTGCTTTTACAAACGTCTTACAGTCCATAGCCAACAACGCATTAGGTGTAGCCAAGGTACAGGTATGTAAACCACTATATGATAATTGTATACTGGAAAATCTCCATTCATTCCCACCATTTGTTCTGTCAGAATTTGGCATAATAAAGGGGTTTGGGGCCATATAAAGATGAACAAAGCTAGGTTTCCACAAATTAAAAATTATTAAATGTAGAAGCAAAAGTTTTATAACTTATTAAAATATAGACCTTTTTTAAAGTATTTTTTCACAAATTTGCTAAAATGGGATACTTTATCAAAGAATTTCTCCAAAATAAGTAGCCATTGAGATTTTGGCTACCAGGAATGGAAATGTAGACATAGAAAAAAAAGGGTTTTGGACTTTAAGATTTTGTAGCAAGATGACAAAGTTATTGGGGGTATTTTCTTCTATTCTATGTTTGAGATAAAGATTTCCGCTTGAAGAAACGATGGTAGAAATTTCTATCTTCACCTCCACATGCGTTTATCTACCACTGTTTATCTTTACGTACATGATTCAGATTTTCAGTGATGTCACAATCAAAAGACAATTGAATGGCGTCATTTGTGGGGGCATGACATTATCTTGCGGGAAAATGACACCAGAGTCTCCAAAATTTAAAATGTTTATTTAATGAGATTAGAATAAATAGCTTTGTTTTCTGTTTATACATTCTGTTAAAACCAAATTCAGGTACATTCTGTCAGATGGTCATATTTATTTTTATGTAAAACGTTAAATAACAAAGTTAGATTTACAAAGATGGCATGAATGTTGATGTAAATGATATTTAAGGCCAAAAAAATTGTCATCAAAATGGAAGAAAAAGAATCAATTATGAGTTTAGGGAAATCTTACCGTCAGGTCGAATATTTTTTCAGTGATTTGGCAAGCCTCTTCTCTGACTGAAATGTTCAACCCCTAGGGTAGTATTTCCCTATCCCACATGGATACTCATAATAGATTCTATTAATAATAAGGTTTTCTGTATACCAAGTGATAACCTGGCAGTTGTAAAAATAAATTTTTTAAAGCAGAATTTTATAAAATTCCTCAATTTATCCAGACTTTTTCTGAAGCAGAATGCCATAAAATTTCCCATTTTTTAAAGCAGAATGATATAAAATTCCCTAAATTTTCTAGACTTTTCCTTATTATCTTTACTGAAAAGGAAGTAAAAGTAATTAAATGAATAATAATTCATGAATTTTGTTCTGGTTGACTGATTCATCATAGTCTATAATGTTTAGTCATATATAAATAAACATACCAGTATTCTACTAAAAATTTATCCACAGTTTGTTTTTTGTCATTTTATTTCTGTAATGTATTTAGAGCAAAGTTAATTTACTGGTGTCTTTTGTCGTGTTATTAAATACATAATTTAATGGGTCTCATGATGATTATTTCAAATTCAAACATTTTGATAATTACCACCAAGACAAGATTTTGTTGCCTTGGCCTGTCTTAGTGAAATAGTAAGACATGCATCTATCTCAAATCTCTGTTAATGAACAGAAGGGATTGTTTGTCTTGCCTTAACAATCCTCCGTTGTCATGAGAACCTCCATGGGATATCAAAATGATGGGACATTGTTAATAAACAGACAAGGATGTCATGTCTTGTTTTGTCTTACTTATATCCATCCTTTGTTTTGAGAACATCTGTGGAGTATATATAATTTAAAAAAGTACATCAAGAATTGTTTTTTTTTGCAATTACAGGAACAATATGATAAAGTTATATACAGAAATACACTGTTAGATGGTGTAGGATTAGTTACTGAGGTATGTTTTATTATTCAGAAATAATGTTAGTCAGAATTTGTAAATTTGGATGGTGGGGCAAACCAAAGGACCCAGAGAAAACCACAAACTTTGAGCAAGTGAAATAATAAACTTTCTCATACTAGAATCTGGCTGAGTGGTAATTATTGATGATAGAGCTTTATTATGTGATGGGCATAATCTAAATTTTCTATTCTATTCCCATGATGCCATTCTATATTAGACTTAATATGTCAACGGTGGCAATTGTAAAATGCAAAATAAAAAAAAAACCTTCATAAAACTGGCAATTGGTTTATTTTCCAATATCAACTTGAGGTTTATAAAATATCCAGTAATGTTCTATGCTATAAAAACTGAATTAAGTTGTTAGATTTCCTGATATTGTAAGATCTACAGATGATTTATATTAAGTGATTTTTATGTTAGAGAATGGTTGCTGAGTTACAACAATGAAAGAAAAATACCCCCCCCCCCCCACCCCACCCCATCCCACTCTAACAAGTGAGTTGTTATTACTAAGCAATGACATTTGATCTTTTGTTTTGGTATATGACACATCCTCTTATGTTTGGTTTACATTTGTATCAAGTTTGATCAAACTGTATATATACTTTGACATGGGAGACAGAGGGGACGCAATATTTAGATGGACAGGGCAATTCCTGAAATTTGTTAACAGGGGGTATAATAACTGGTATTTGTCATTTACTATTTGTTCTAATTAAAATTTCAGATATCTTCATCCTTATCCAGGAAATTTGATGGTCCAATTCAAGCTTTAAAAAGAATCAAGGATGCTGTTGAACAAGATGTTAGGGATAACGCCTATACAACAAGAAGAGTACTTCCGGAGTGTTGTCATGCTACTGGGGTTACATACAGTAGTAAATTTAGATCAAAGGTTTGTATATATCATGTTTATATATTAGAGTACTTCCAGAGTGTTGTCATGCTACTGGGGTTACATACAGTAGTAAATTTAGATCAAAGGTTTGTATATATCATGTTTATGTATTAGAGTACTTCCAGAGTGTTGTCATGCTACTGGGGTTACATACAGTAGTAAATTCAGATCAAAGGTTTGTATATATCATGTTTATATATTAGAGTACTTCCAGAGTGTTGTCATGCTACTCGGGTTACATACAGTAGTAAATTCAGATCAAAGGTTTGTATATATCATGTTTATGTATTAGAGTACTTCCAGAGTGTTGTCATGCTACTGGGTTACATACAGTAGTAAATTCAGATCAAAGGTTTGTATATATCATGTTTATATATTAGAGTACTTCCAGAGTGTTGTCATGCTACTGGGTTACATACAGTAGTAAATTCAGATCAAAGGTTTGTATATATCATGTTTATATATTAGAGTACTTCTGGAGTGTTGTCATGCTACTGGGGTTACATACAGTAGTAAATTTAGAATGAAGGTTTGTATATATCATGTTTATATATTAGAGTACTTCCAGAGTGTTGTCATGCTACTGGGGTTACATACAGTAGTAAATTCAGATCAAAGGTTTGTATATATCATGTTTATATATTAGAGTACTTCCAGAGTGTTGTCATGCTACTGGGGTTACATACAGTAGTAAATTCAGATCAAAGGTTTGTATATATCATGTTTATATATTAGAGTACTTCCGAGTGTTGTCATGCTACTGGGGTTACATACAGTAGTAAATTCAGATCAAAGGTTTGTATATATCATGTTTATGTATTAGAGTACTTCCAGAGTGTTGTCATGCTACTGGGGTTACATACAGTAGTAAATTCAGATCAAAGGTTTGTATATATCATGTTTATATATTAGAGTACTTCCAGAGTGTTGTCATGCTACTGGGGTTACATACAGTAGTAAATTCAGATCAAAGGTTTGTATATATCATGTTTATATATTAGAGTACTTCCAGAGTGTTGTCATGCTACTGGGGTTACATACAGTAGTAAATTCAGATCAAAGGTTTGTATATATCATGTTTATATATTAGAGTACTTCCGGAGTGTTGTCATGCTACTGGGGTTACATACAGTAGTAAATTTAGAATGAAGGTTTGTATATATCATGTTTATATTAATATAGAAAGTAAGTAAGTAAATAATTTATTAACATGTCGCATATCACAGTGCGATAATATTTAACAATATTTACAAATAGATACATTAAAATGAGTGTGATATCCTGCCTAAAAGACATAATTCAGATGACAGTGCCACGTCGTGATAAAGTGTGCAATATGCTTCTTCTCTTCTGCCTCATTGTGGCCACCATCTCTTCTGCCTCATTGTGGCCACAATCTCTTCTGCCTCATTGTGGCCATCATCTCTTCTGCCTCATTGTGGCCATCATCTCTTCACCATCTCTTCTGCCTTATTGTGGCCACCATCTACTTTGCCTCATTGTGGCCACCATTTCTTCTGCCTCATTGTGGCCACCATCTCTTCTGCCTCATTGTGGCCAACATTTTCTTTTGCCTCATTGTGGCCATCATCTCTTCTGCCTCATTGTGGCCACCATCTCTTCTGCCTCATTGTGGCCACCATCTCTTCTGCCTCATTGTGGCCACCATCTCTTCTGCTGCATTGTGGCCACCATTTCTTCTGCCTCATTGTGGCCACCATCTACTCTGCCTCATTGTGGCCACTATTTCTTCTGCCTCATTGTGGCCATCATCTGTTCTGCTTCATTGTGACCACCATCTCTTCTGCCTCATTGTGGCCACCACCTCTTCTGCTGCATTGTGGCCACCATCTCTTCTGCCTCATTGTGGCCACCATCTACTCTGCCTCATTGTGGCCACCATTTCTTCTGCCTCATTGTGGCCACCATCTCTTCTGCCTCATTGTGGCCACCATCTCTTCTGCCTCATTGTGGCCACCATCTCTTCTGCTTCATTGTGGCCACCATCTCTTCTGCCTCATTGTGGCCACCATCTACTCTGCCTCATTGTGGCCACCATTTCTTCTGCCTCATTGTGGCCACCTCCTCTTCTGCCTCATTGTGGCCACTATCTTATCTGCCTCATTGTGGCCACCATCTCTTCTGCCTCATTGTGGCCACCACCTCTTCTGCTGCATTGTGGCCACCATCTCTTCTGCCTCATTGTGGCCACCATCTACTCTGCCTCATTGTGGCCACCATTTCTTCTGCCTCATTGTGGCCATCATCTCTTCTGCCTCATTGTGGCCACCATCTACTCTGCTTCATTGTGGCCACCATCTCTTCTGCCTCATTGTGGCCACCATCTACTCTGCCTCATTGTGGCCACCATTTCTTCTGCCTCATTGTGGCCATCTTCTCTTCTGCCTCATTGTGGCCACTATCTCTTCTGCCTCATTGTGGCCACCATCTCTTCTGCTTCATTGTGGCCACCATCTCTTCTGCCTCATTGTGGCCACCATCTATTCTGCTTCATTGTGGCCACCATATCTTCTGCCTTATTCTGGCCACCATCTCTTCTGCCTCATTGTGGCCACCATCAACGAGTTGATTATCCTGCCATGTTCAGTAAACAAATCAAGTTTCTACTTTATAAGATTATATGACAGCTGTATTTACATTTAAAACTATAAACACTTGTTTACATCTATGGTGTTACTCTTCTTAGTTTGTATTTAGAGGCACTGGTCTATTTTGCTGAGACAGTATCTGCTGGTAGCTGGTTACAGTCCTTGATTTCCTTTATGAAAAACATGATCGGGAAACATTGGACTTGAACAAAGTTTGTGTGCAAATATGGATATTTATTTGCATTCTAACACCTCAGGGTTTATTGTGTATTGTTGATTTTCATTGCATAACATACATTGCTATATAATAATCATACTGATATATTTATTACACAAAGTATATTTGACAGTTACAGAAATGTTTCTTTGTGATGTTGATTGTGGTTGAATTTTCCTACATGATAATTCAAATCATTGATTTGCTACCTTATTTTAAAATAATCAAAAACAAACATACCCATCTATGTTGAAATCTCAATCCCAAGGCAAAATAAAAACCTTATAATTGCCAAATTAGGTTAAGCATGTGAACTTCTACCAAAGAAGTGAGGCCGGGTGTTACAGAAGGGTAAGTTCCTGGTGATTTAGAATAAAAGGAACATGGAGTGATGGGATGTCAAAGATATCTAGGATAATTTTAATAGTGACATCATATTTATTAACATTATTGTTTTACTTTTGTTTTAATAGATAAATACGAATGAAGCATGTATGACAATATCTTCCGATTCTCCACCAGGAAGTACATTTCCTACTTCAAGAATACAAGAGATCATGAAGGAGAATTACAGACTGAATCCAAATTTAAAATGGCAGTATTTTGGTAAAGAAGATGGTGTTTATGTGAACTATCCATCCGTTAAATTATCAGATTGTTCAAATTATGACCCTAGATACAGGTATGGTAGAACCCCAGACATAAGTGTGGCATGGCCACCTTTAACCAGTACTTTAATACTGTAAGGCAGTTTATTATTCCTCCAGGCTCCAGATTCACAATTATTCCACAACTAAGATTTTCATTAATTTAAATCTGGCAAATTTGAAATCTTCATAATCTTGTTAAATGTTAAGATATTCAGAAATTAAAGATGTCATGTTGGAGATCACTTCAAACTTACATCGTCTCTATTTAGTAGTGACAAAAATGTTCATTTGTACTTTCAAAAGAGATTGCCAAAGTTTAGGAAAATCTTTGTTATGGAATGATTGTGAAGCTGGGACCATCTTGAATATTCTTATATTTGTTAATTATTTATCAATTTAAGGCTCATTGTATAGTTTTTTTAAGACTTATGAGTTGGAAATGAGTGGGGGATGGGTCTAGGAGTTGGAGGGGAGTGGGGGATAGGTCTAGGAGTTGGAGGGGAGTGGGGGATAGGTCTAGATGATGTCAATTCCCTCTTCACTTTCAGCATCTTTAATACTAGTTATGCTTTGTGCAGTTTTTACATGGTGATGTTTTCTATTTACTTATTCTTTAAACTTTCATTTCTCATTAGAATCTGACATTATAGTAATTATGATTTTCCTATTGTTTTTCTGCTCTAATAAAGAAGAAGATTAATTTATATTTATTTTAGACCATTCTACGTTACCACGGCAACTCCCGTTGAGAAGGATGTTGTTGTAGTTATAGACAGATCAGGGTCGATGAGTGATTATCATGATTCAAGGACATTACTTCAGATAGCTAAAGAGGCTGCAATATCGGTCCTAGACACATTGAATCCCAATGACAGGGTAATGTCTCTGTGTGTGTCTGTATATGTATTTGTCTTTGGGTGCACCTGTTGTCATAGTGATGTGTGTTTTCTGTGGATGTGTCATAGTATTAGTAATGTGTGTGTCTGTGGATGTGTCTGTTGTCATAGTAGTAGTGATATGTGTGTATTGGGGCTTCTGTTGTCATAGTGATGTGTTTGTGTCTGGGTGTGTTTGCTGTCATAGTGGCATGTGTACCTGTGGTTGTGTCTGTTGTCATAATAGTACTGATATGTGTGTATGGGTGCTTCTGTTGTCATAGTGATGTGTTTGTGTCTGGGTGTGTTTGTTGTCATAGTGGCATGTGTACCTGTGGTTGTGTCTGTTGTCATAATAGTACTGATATGTGTGTATGGGGGCTTCTGTTGTCATAGTGATGTGTTTGTGTCTGGGTGTGTTTGCTGTCATAGTGGCATGTGTACCTGTGGTTGTGTCTGTTGTCATAATAGTACTGATATGTGTGTATGGGGGCTTCTGTTGTCATATTGATGTGTCTGTGGATGTGTCTGTTGTCATACTAGTAGTGATATGTGTGTAGGGGGGCTTCTGTTGTCATAGTGATGTGTTTGTGTCTATGGGTGTGTTTGCTGTCATAGTGATGTGTTTGTGTATGTGGATGTGGCTGTTGTCATAGTAGTAGTGATATGTATGTATGGGTGCTTCTGTTGTCATAGTGATTTGTTTGTTTCTGTGGGTGTGATTGCTGTCATAGTGGCATGTGTACCTGTGGTTGTGTCTGTTGTCATAATAGTACTGATATGTGTGTATGGGTGCTTCTGTTGTCATAGTGTTGTGTTTGTGTCTGGGTGTGTTTGCTGTCATAGTGGCATGTGTACCTGTGGTTGTGTCTGTTGTCATAATAGTACTGATATGTGTGTATGGGTGCTTCTGTTGTCATAGTGTTGTGTTTGTGTCTGGGTGTGTTTGTTGTCATAGTGGCATGTGTACCTGTGGTTGTGTCTGTTGTCATAATAGTACTGATATGTGTGTATGGGTGCTTCTGTTGTCATAGTGTTGTGTTTGTGTCTGGGTGTGTTTGCTGTCATAGTGGCATGTGTACCTGTGGATGTGTCTGTTGTCATACAAGTACTGATATGTATGTATGGGGGCTTCTGTTGTCATAGTGATGTGTTTGTGTCTATGGACACGTTTGCTGTCATAGTGTTGCCTGTGCGTGTGTCTATGAGTATTCTGTTTACAAAGTGAAGTGATGTGTGGGTGTGTCTGTGCCTCTTGTAATAGTGATTTGTGTGTGTCTGTTGTCATAGTGATGTGTATGTGGTTGTGTTTGTTGTCATAATAGTACTGATATGTGTGTATGGGTGCTTCTTTTGTCATATTGATGTGAATGTGGACGTGTCTATTGTCATAGTAGTAGTGATATGTATGTATGGGTGCTTCTGTTGTCATAGTGATGTGTTTGTTTCTATGGGTGTGTTTGTTGTCATAGTGATGTGTTTGTGTCTGTGGATGTGTCTGTTGTCATAGTAGTAGTGATATGTATGTATGGGTGCTTCTGTTGTCATAGAGATATGTTTGTGTCTGTGGATGTGTCTGTTGTCATAGTAGTAGTAATATGTATGTATGGGTGCTTCTGTTGTCATAGTGATTTGTTTGTGTCTGTGGATGTGTTTGTTGTCATATTGATGTGACTGTGGACATGTCTGTTGTCATAATAGTAGTGATGTGTGTATGGGTGCTTCTGTTGTCATAGTGATGTGTTTGTGTCTGTGGATGTGTCTGTTGTCATAGTAGTAGTGATATGTATGTATGGGTGCTTCTGTTGTCATAGTGATATGTTTGTGTCTGTGGATGTGTCTGTTGTCATAGTAGTAGTAATATGTATGTATGGGTGCTTCTGTTGTCATAGTGATTTGTTTGTGTCTATGGGTGTGTTTGTTGTCATATTGATGTGACTGTGGACATGTCTGTTGTCATTATAGTAGTGATGTGTGTATGGGTGCTTCTGTTGTCATAGTGATGTGTTTGTGTCTGTGGATGTGGCTGTTGTCATAGTAGTAGTGATATGTATGTATGGGTGCTTCTGTTGTCATAGTGATGTGTTTGTGTCTATGGACATGTTTGTTGTCATAGTGTTGCCTGTTTGTATGTCTATGAGTATTCTGTTTACAGAGTGATGTGTGAGTGTGTCTGTGCCTGTTGTGATAGAGATTTATGTGTGTCAGAATGTGTCTTTTGTCATCCTTTTATTATAGTGATATGTATGTTTGTGGGCGTGTCTGTTGTTAAGGTGATGGACAGAATGAGTTGTCTGTATACCTGTGTCAGGTTATTTTTCTGTATCTATAGATAAATTATGTTTAGTCTGTGACAGTCTTTACTTAAGTTACATTTTCATATTTATCAGACATTATTATTGCCATGGTGATGACTGAGGAGTTAAAATGAATGCTAAAATTTCCCGATTACCAGCATTTCACATTTTAATGGAATAAAAAAAAATCTTATTAATGAAAAAAAAAGAAAATTGCAACAGATTAACGAAAAGTGAAATATGTATACATTTGTATAAATAAGAATGTTGCAGTTTTTATTTATCATATATTCTGATTTTTTTATTATTTCAGTTTGGTGTAGTTGCCTTTGATTCTTTGGCAGTTATACCAGGTGCCAACATAAACCAAAGGTCATGTCATGAGACAAAACTAGCTCAAGCCACACCCCTAAATATCAAATATATGAAGAATCAGATCAGAGGTTTATATCTCGGAGGTTCCACTAACTATGAATCAGCGATCAACTACGCCTTTAGATTTTTTATAAATACACCTGACAACAGTCTCTTAAAAAGAGGTAATTCTTCTGTGTTTTTTATTTTGTTTTTCTATTTCTGTCTCTCCTGGATTACAGATCACATAACTTTCCACTGCCAAGGTTCAGATCCCACTACGGAAGATCCTAGTGTGAGAAAGTTTGACAGTTTTCTTTATGAAGGTTGGTGGTTTTCTGATGGCACTCTGGTTGGTTCCATTATCCTAAAAAATGACCCCGTTGATAAACTGTGCTGCCACACATCATTGCTTAATTCATCTCCACCTCTCTCTTTCTGTAAAGAAAAATAATCAGGCTAAATAGAAAACTATTGTACATCAGTAAATACATTTCATTGTATTACAGAATAATTTCATTCATTTATCAAATAATTTTATCTTTAAAGATTATTATTCACTTAACATGTTTAAACTTTAAACGTCCAATTTTATGTATTAATTTTTTATAGGTGAAAAGTTTTAGAAATATTAGATAAGTGAAATATGAGGAACTATGTGAATGTCTGCAACATGTTTTTTTAAGTTTTTACATTATTTTTACCATGGCAGTGACACCATTTATGTTAATTTTTCACATTTATTATACTGTATTACTAGTTATTGCCATGGTGATGACAACATTTACTGTAAGTTACATTTTCATATTTATCAGACATTATTATCGCCATGGTGATGACTGAGTTAAGAAATATAGTTAAATGCAATTCCTGTTTAATTTTTTTTCAGAAAAAGTAATTTTGTTTTTAACTGATGGCGAGAAGACAACTGGAGGGGATCCACTTGTTACAATAAGAGAAAAAAACAAACAGTTAAAAAATGAAGTTTCCATACTGACATATGGACTTGGAACAAGTAATTACATATAATACCAGTTTTATATTTACAGCACTAGACGGCCGTTTTGGAATACAATTCCTCATCAGTAGTGCTTGGATATTATAAATGAGAGGAATGGTGTTGTAGTTTTACATGATCCAGTCTAGAATATTCACTTATTTCGAAGCAATCAGTTCTGGGATGATGGGGAAAACTTGAGTGCCCATAGAACATCTCAACCTTTAATTGGCAAGCCAACTGACAAACATTCTCACACTTGGATCAGTCCTGAGTTGGATTCAAACCTAGGCTTTGAGGTAATATAATGAAGTTACCATACTGACATATAATCTTGATACAACACATGTATAATGGCACAGGTATTATCACAATAGATGTAATGTGGACAGACAGTATGTCATGTACTAATAATCTATTATTGACCTCTCCTGAGGGAACTGTTCCCCTAGCCGATAATGTTGTCTGGAGAGGGATAGTGCCAGAACAGATAAGCAAGGTCTCTATACTTCTCCAGACAACACTATAGGAGAACTGTTCCTGAGGAAGAGGTTCATAATAGATTAATTACATCCCATTTCTTTGTTTTAATTAATTTTCAAATCAACTATTAATTTTATATAACATCTTTGATTTTTAATTGTTATAAGCAATAAATAAATAAATAAATAAATAAATAAATAAATAAATAAATAGAGCTACAATAAATCTCCACAATAATGTGCATTCACACATATCTAAAAATAAAAAAAAATAAAGTCCCTCACCTCAGGGACTATACCTAGGCAAAGTTTGGTTGATATGCGTTGTCAAGGACAGAAGATTTCTACATAAAAATAGTATCAATGTTGTTATCCAATGATTATTCAACAAATTTACATGTGATGTACTAAAATTTGGTAATTCTGTACAAGTGGTACTTTTCTGAAATAAAAACACCTTTGAAATGTTAATACATGTATATTAACCAAGTTGTATATTAATTTGAGAATGTTATGACTTTGGGTATTTCACATTGCTACTGGTTTTACCCAATGTCATGATAATGGACAAGTGGGAGGTAACCTAGCTCTGCAAATGTTGTCTTGGTGAACTAGCATCTTCGAGATGCCCCAAAAGCATGCAGACACGTAGACATGCATGGCATAACATGATAATGTTCAACCAGTTGAAGGGGGTCATTGCCTGGCAAATACAGATGTTTTAGTTACAAGTCATTCATTCATTCATTTATTTTATTCTGTCTCTCTATCTCTAGATTTAAATAATAATGCATTAAACATGTTGACCAGTATGGCATACCAGAATCAGACAGATCCAGCATTTGGAGAAGTAAAGGTATTGTCATAATATGTCATTAATTCTTTACAGTTAAATGTTATTTTATATATAATTTCTGCTTTACATTATTTTTCTCAAATAACAGGTACTTTTCACAAATTGAGTTACAGGTGCTTCATATCAGATAGCCAAATTTAAAGAAAAGAAATTTATTTCTGAAATATGAAGACAGTGTTATTGTACCTAAATAATACAGTAAATAGATGTCTTTATACACAAAACTATATATTGGATATAATTGACATCTAATAACTCTATATTCCTTTTCATTATCAATTTTTATTACACAAGTGATGGGTGTATAGCTACCTTCTTCAGTTCTATTCAGTCTTTGAGCACCCAGCCTCGCTTCACTGGAGGAAATTCACATGTTTAACTTAATTTACCAGATTTCAAAGTTTTTACTTTGTTTTTGGAATTTTGATTTAGACTTGTATCGACAGATTTGTGTTTGATTTATAAGAACCTTTCACCTTGGGCCAAATTATTTGTTCTCTTTTAGATAGGAAAATTAGAACATGTATTGACAGGTTTGTATTTGATTTATAAATATCCTTCCTATTGGGCCGACTTATTGACATTGTTGTGTTTTCTTTCAGGTAGGAAAATTTGAACATATAAAGAATGCCTCATACTTACGATCAGCTATGGCATCCTATTATAACCGCTTCAGTAGCAGTGAAACAGTTACTAATCCTGTATTCTCAGTACCTTATCAGGATCTGTTTGGCATAGGTTAGTATTAAAGATCTAACTTCAAATAATCAAATATTATGTTCTATGGGAACTTCTTCCTGTAAAAAGACCAAATTTTGGCATGATCCCCAATGGATAAAATATTAATATTTGTTTTTAATTTATAGCTCACCTTGCCAAAAGGTGATATAGGGTGTTTATATGTGCCCGTGCCTCTTTTTGTGTGTTTGTGCATCATTAACATCTTTCTGTGACTTTTTTCTTAAACATCAGAACAGATCTCAATAAAAATCCATCAGAAGCAAACATGGTCTGAGTTCAATTTAGATTTGTTTACATCATTACCATGGCTACCATATGAACTAAGAAAACACATGAAAAGCGTTATTGCAAATGAAATGGCTTTTAGTGAAGTTTATTATTATTATTACAAAGTGCAAAATTTGCACTGACTATCAGGTGATCAGTAGGGCCTCTTAGTATGATATTTTCGCAAATTATCTTTATCTTATCTTACTTTTTAGAAGTTAACATGATAAATACTACAGCCATGTTGTCTGGCCATTTTTCTCAAAATTCAGAGAAATCCCTGGCAGTTCTTTTTGTATTTCAAACAAACATGACAAACGTATAAAAATATCAAAAAGATTATTAAAATCTTTTGATAAAATAGTTTTAAGAAATTCAACACACAGAATATAATTGGTTTTATCAATTGACAATCATTTTGGATAAAATTATGGGCAATCAGATTGGTTCAGACCATTGGCAATCTGATGACAATCAGTATTTGAATTTTACATTGATTGAAAATCTTACATTGTCTGAATTAGGCATAATGTTATTTTCCATGTTATGATAAATAAAGAACTGTTTATGCTTGAAATTTATAATGTGTATTATGAAATAGGAAATAAAAAAATCTGTAGAACTTACTGAAAAGTGAGCATTTTTTTATCCCATGCCTTTGGAGAAAAGAGGGGGGAATATTAAATTGAACTTATGTCCTTCATCCAGACACTTCTTGTTGGGAGTTATATTCCAAAACTTTAAAGCATTATTTTACAAAACTTGGTGCAAAGCATCAACATTGATAGGAGATGGACATATCATTAACCTGAGTTGGTTTACATATTTTCCTGGGAGTTATGGCCCTTTAAACATGAGTGCAAATCACTAAAAAGTAATTAACCTACTGACAATTTGCTTAATGTCCTTATGTATTTCCAGGTTTGATATCTTCAGTTTGTCTGCCATTATATAGCAGTAAAGGATTATTTGGTGTTGCATGTTCTGATGCCACCTTGAGTGATATTGTGGCAGATATTTCTTATTTCCGACAAGGAGAGTACTCATATGCATTCATCATTGATGGCATTGGTCGAACACTCATGCATCCTCTGTTACCACTGCCATACAGTGTAAAAGATGACCCAATATATGTGGATATAAAAAATCTAGAAAGGTCACCAGTGGCTGCTACTGTTGTATCATCTATGATAGCGTAAGTATGGCTGCTACTGTTGTATCATCTATGATAGCGTAAGTATGATTTTTACTCATACAAGTTTCATGATTTTCTTATTAATGTTTTGATTAATTTTGAGGATTGAATTTGTTATGTTAGTTTAGATTATTTCACTTTTATCAGGTCTTAACCAGCTTTTTACAAGTTTAATCTTTACTAATATAATACACTTATATCAACAACAGTTAGGGTTCATTTTCATGACATGTCTATCACATTGTTAAAAATAATATTTGAGCATGTTGAAGGACTTTCAATTATTAGCTTCTTGTATCTTATACAGTAAAATCTGTATATACAAGGCTACTCATTGGACCTTAGAAATATTTATGGTCTTGATGGACAGGTGGTTTATATATCATGTATATAGAGGTGGCAATTATAGCAGATTTGACTGTATAGACAAGTTGTCCTAATATAGAGGTGATCACTATAGTAGATTTCACTGTTTTGTTGTCTTCATGTTTTTTATATTTAAAATAATTACATTTTTTGTAATAATATTTTTTATTTATAATAATACATTATACAAAATTAATGTATTTTATGTATTATATTTTGTATTTTAGTGGGTTATCGGGAAACACTACATTTAATTCTATAAGAACAGTACCGAGAGGTGACATGTTATATGAAGGAATAGAGACTAAAAGTATCCTGTCTCATTACTTCTGGAAACCAGTAAGTACCTGTTTGTAATTAAGACCGTGGGCACATCAGTCTAGAGTAATAACAGGATATACAATTTGTATCACCACATTTTGTTAAGATCTTATTTGAGGTGAGGTATTTTATACATTTATTGTGTTTGAGTGAGGGAGATATGAACATTTTTGCCTGAGGGAAATGTGACTTGTTAAATGTTTATATATCCCTTACTCAAAGGCAATAAATTGTTTATTATACTGAAAGATAACCATGGTAATAAGAAAGACAGATAAATAATAAAAATATTTTAAAAAAGACAGCCTGGAAGGTTAAAACATCAGTTCTTAATTGATTTTTCTCCTTTTGGAACTAATTGGAAGCAAATGCTAGAATGCCGTGACCTATTTTCCATCGATGATTTCATATCATTGTGACGTCATGGTGTGTTCCGAAGAGTTGGGATATGATGTTTTCAGAGGGATACACAACGTTTTCTCCACCTTGATGACATGATCCATCGATCCAATCAAATTACAGATCCTGTCATATTTTTCTAATGAGGTATAATAAAAATTTATGTTTCCATTCCAGGTAGCTAAAATCGCCATTGGCTTTATTACTTTTTGTGTTCTTTGAAAAGTAACCTTTTGAAGCAAATTTGTGAAAAAATGCCTTTTATTTTTTATTTTGGTATTTAAAAAATAATGATTTAAGTTTTCAAAAAGATCATTTATTTGATAGTAAATATAATTAAGTATTGACATTTATTACCGCTTTTATCAGTCCATACCTTGAAGACGGTTTAAGAAAAGATAAACCAAACATCATTACCTAATTAATATTGATGTAGGTAGCAATCAAAAACATTTGTGAAGTAATCATTGCCATGTTATACAAAACCACTGCGGTAGCTCAGTTGGTAGAGTGCTTGCTCAGTAAGTGGGAGGTTGTGGGTTCGAACCCTGACCTGGTCTGACCCAAGACTAATTTGGGTAGTGACTGTTATTTCGTCAAGCACTGGGCATAACAAAATGAAAGTCATGGTTGTTTCGGATGAGAACAAGTGAGGTCTTGATATATATATATATATAGTGAAATATTCTTGACTGGTTAGTTAAACATCATTACTCAACTCAACTCATGTTATACAACGTGTTGTTGCTTGTGTTTAAGTGACCCTTTAAATGTAGCACACCTATGTGTTAAAAAACTTCAATGGTTATTCCCTCTAATAGTCTCACACTACTATTGTTATTATTACTGTATATAATATAATATTACTTTTTTGCAGGTGGATCAGAGTAATTTCTCTGTGTGTATTGTTGTGGGTGACAGTGATAAACAGCCAGAACCTGACCCCCAAACGGTTACAGCCGACAGTTTTGTCTACCACAGGCTGGGCTTAACCAATGCAGATGGTTCTAACTGTCGACATTTTAGACGACTTGCTACCAAAGGTACTAAATTGTCATATGTATTTGTTAAGACTTGAAGGTGTTCATATTGTAAAATTGTGTTTTGTTTCCTTTCTGCCTAGATTTATTTAACACAATATTTTAACCCATGTTCACTATATCAACTGCAAAGTACATAGAACATTCATCCAGTTTGTTGCTAGATTGTCAAGATGAAGAGCTAATACCCAAAAGTAAACTGCATTCCCCAGGCCTTCTTAACTCTTCATTTTTTTGTCACAAAATGTTCCTTATAAGCAATGATTAACACAGTATTTCATTAGCTGTTTTCCTGTACTTTGCTTGTACCAAGTACATGTACACATTTCTCAGTTACAATATAAGTTATACAGGGTTTTGGCAGGTTACAAGGCCCCCATGTACCCCGTCAAAAAATGTATGTATCCTGAGCCGCAGGTGAAGGGTACATTCATCTTTGACGGGGTACATGGGGCCATGTAGCCTCCCAAAATTCTGTATAACCTTTTTGTCACCCTTCAAAGCAATAATATTGAGTGTGGTCTGTTTAATTTTGATGTCGTACTCTGTGTGACTTACGTACATTATCGCCATGTTTGTTTACCGTAATTATACATCCGCAATGTACCAGTTATTTCTCTTTTACTGCTAAACTTTGCATGCGTACCCCGGCAGATCTCTGAACATAGTTCTACATACCCCGGCAAGTTAACCAATCGCTATGCGAGAAATTTCTTTGAAGGGTGAAAAATAATTATATCAGTCTACTTCATAAAATTATGGTATATCACATCTTACATGTCATACCACTATGAATGAATTACTATGTATAATAATGAAACGGATGGAGTGAAGTTATGGTGTTTAACACCCCACTCAAATTCCACTTATTTCAAGGCAGTTATGAAATGATGGATGAAATGGGAGTGTCTGGAAAAATATAACAATCTTTGACAAGTTTATTGAAAAATGTCTTACACACTAGGATCTAGGATTCAAATTTAGCTGGATCACTAGGTATTACAGTCCAACCTGCTTTAAAGGCCACCTCTATATAAGGGTCACCTGCTTGTAAAGGCCAGTAGAATTGTATCTCAATTGGTGGTTATTCATATTATTTGAACCTGTATATAGAGACCACCTGCCCATAAAGACCACTTTCACTGGTTCCATTGGTTGGCCTTTACAGACTGTTTTGGCTGCATATACTTAAGGCATTTTGATCACTCATTGATATTCTGTGTGATAAAGGAAAAACAATGCTTTATATCTGATAGTATGATTATTTAATATTTCAGAAAAATCTGTAGTGATGTTAACTCCAGGGGCATTTAGAGAGCCATTTACATATCTAGATACAGAGGAAACTGTAACTCAGATAACCAAGTATGAGAACTTCTTAACAGGAAAAGATCCCTTCAACAACCCTGGATTGAAAGTAAGAATAAACTACTCTCAGAATCATTATGTTTTTGACACATAGAAAATCCAATAATCTGTTAATAATTGTTTATAGTTTATTCTTATTTGAGCTTAGTCATAACTGAAATCACTATACACTTTCATGATTTCCATGATTACCATAAAATATTTTTGTAGAAAGTAAAATGTTGCCACTGTGGTAACTGTACATTTTGAAAACAGTGATATTTACAATTGAAGTGATGTCCTTAGTGACTCTGTTTGTCACATACAAAAGGATTCACAATTAGTCTGGTTATTCACTATGTAAAAATACCCATACCAGCAATGTTTTGTGTTTTGTTTTACTCCGCCTAGAGATATTTTGATAATTATGAATAGACACGGTCTTCGGATTTTCATAAAATTTGCACATAATTCACTGTCACAAACACAGTCACAAACACAGTCACAAACAAAGTCACCCTTACAATATACATGTAAACAGATATTGTACAATGGGGTGGGGGGGGGGGGGGGGGGGGGGGGGGGAAGAAGTACTTGGATGGTAAATCTAGAGGACATCTGAGTACCTGAGGAAAACCATGAACCAAGTAAACAAACTGACAGACTTACCAAACTAAGAAAGGATTTAAACTTATGTGGTCAGAGTTGCTTAGTTTCTTAAGCCTGTGTCATACACTACTCAGCCATTTAGTTCCCCTTGTTCCTGTCATGAGTTTACACAAAACATTTCAGATTCATGATCACAATTTGTTATCAGAATGGCTACACTTGATTAAGATGAATTGCTTCAGTCATACATTTATACATTTTTTTTGTCTTTTTCCTACCTAAAGAATTCAGTTCTGAGTTCTGTAGCCTCTACTTATGTGGTTGAAGACATCTGGAAGAAATCCGAGTCATTGTCTGGATATGTGGTATGGCGGTATATTGGTACCACTGATGGGGTTATGAGGTTGTATCCCGGTGTCGAGATAGCAAAGAATTATGATCATACAAAGCGAGGATGGTAAGTGTTCAAATTAATAGATTCTGAAAACATAAATGTAACTAGTGAAATTATAGGAATTTAATGGTACATGTATATTTTCGATGATGGGAAAAATCCAATGTTACAACTAAACTATAGTTAAATCTCCATTTATCACCAACATTTGTTGGAAATTAATAGAATTTAAGGGAGGTTTTTTTGTAATGAAAAAAAAATCCACTGGTACAACTACAATAAAATCTTTTTATCACGTACATTTGTTCGTGCAAAAAGGGGGTTTTGTGATAAATTCATGGTGAATTGTAGAGAAAGTTATGGAAGAAATGGAGTCTAGGACTTCAAAATTGTGTTGGTTAAGGTAATGGGGCAAATTTATCAAAGGGGCACTATAACAATTATTTATTGTAGTTAAATTGTAACACCAACTGTAAAAGACAAAAGTAGCGAATTGAGGATACATTGTATATGTAAATATTTACACTGCTTACTGATTGCTATAGGTAAACAACATTAACCTGTCCGTTTGACCTTTCATTAGGAATATTCATATAGGTGGGTCCAACCAATAAATGGGTAGTGTTAAGATCCAAGTTAATACATATACAGAGCACAGGTGTACTCTATGAGGTGAGTATATCTCATGATGTATACAAAATAAACACCTGTGCTCTCTATACATAGATATACTTGGTCCGTGATAACTATTTAAATCAAAGGTCAAGCGGACAAGTCAAAGTTGTTTACCTATACAATAAACTCTGTTTTGAAAATTGGTTCATAAATTAACTACTGTAGCTGTTCAACATATGACATCATGCACATAAATAATAAGAAATCCTGCATCTTGTTAAATTGCAGTACAAAATGGTGCATAAAAACGTTTTCTTTGATGTCAAAATGTAAATTGATTTTCAACTTAAAATCAGTATTATTGCAGTTTTATGATAATTATTTTCTTCATTATGTAGAAACTGTTTTAAATAATGTTAAGTAAAGTATGTTAACCATTGAACTCATCACCCACTTTTCTTGTTTCTTGCATTGGTACCAAATTTGAAAGTCTATGTTTGGTAGATGGACTGTTGCCAGTAATGGATTTACATGACCAAAAACATAAGTTTAGAGCATAAAAAGCAAATTTTGGCAATTCATCAGCTAGTTTTAAAATCTGGTTCTTTACTTGATGTATCAGGAAAAAAATGACAGTCAATTCTTGGATAAAATTCTAAGCTACAAATTGGGTTTTATCCGACTTAGTGTGTTGTAATGAGTATTTCTTATTTTTCAGGTATAAGAGAACCCTGGCATTGAAAGGAATAAATGTTATTTCAGCACCATATTTAGATTTGTGGGGATCTGGTTATCTTATCACTTTAAGTAAAACTATAACGGCTAGAAAGTAAGTGGCTTTACAACATTTATACATGTTATATACACAAATATCAAAACAGTGACTACCCGGTACTTTAACTGCCAGGTTTTCATAACTCTACCACTGGTATTTCAATTGGTAGAGTGTTTTCTCCATATGTGAGAGGTCGAAGGTTCAAAACCCAGTATGAGTCTGACCTAAAGTTGTAAATAGGTAGTGACTGTTCTTTCTCCAAGCATTCAGCATCTTTACAAATGAAAGAACCCTCTCTGCACATTGCCCTGAGTGCAATGCAAAGGTAATGTCATGCATTCAAGCCTAGTACCAAAGTTTATATTCTGATTTGGAAAAAGGCTATTCCATCAACCCTGTGTGTTTGTTGGAATCTTGAATAAAATAAATTATTTTAGTGGTGTTTTACATTTCTGACATGCTATCAATGGTTTTATTTTAGTGGTGTTTTACATTTCTGACATGCTATCAATGGTTTTATGATTGTAAATATATTTATTTTAGTATAAGAGGACAGATGACTCCGGATGGACAGACAGTGGCAGTTATAGGTACAGATTTTACCATTAATTATTTCTATCAGATGCTACATGATACGTATACAGAGTGTAAGAGTTCAGAATACAGGTAAGATTACTAATTACAGGTAAAACATTAAAGCTTTAAACTCAGACCTGTAGATTTTGTTACAGTTTGTTTAAATCAGACAGATAGTTCATTTAAACAGGTAAATTTGTCTTAAACATGTAAAATTTCAATAGTAAATAATAATAATAATATAGAAACAGTAGTATTTCTGTTAATTTTGTGTTTAATTTAGACAGGTTTTCAGTTTACTGAAACTGGTTTCAATTTCAGAAAGGTTTTCATTTAATTGTGTGATCAATTTAGACAGGTTTTCAATTTAGAATGATTTTTGGTTTAGTCTAAAGACAGGTTATCAGTCAACTCTGGGATCATATCTCAAAGGTTGTTAATTGGCTCTCTCCAGGAACTTCAGTTTCCTCTGCCATCCCAGAACTGACTGCATTGATATAAATGAAAGAAAGATTCTTGACTGGGTTTACATGCAATTACTCTGCTTGACTTGCCACTAAGTTATTTTTGTTATAATTTCCAGTCATGCCCATGAATCGGTTAATAAATATAGCCACAAAAATTGGCATTATAGAATAAATATCTTTATAAATTTGATATTTAAAAATTATTTTTATTTTTCAATACATGTATAATTTTACAAAAATTCATGAAAAAAATGTTCCATTCAAAATGTGAGCATTACACAGAAGTTATAATTTAAACAGGTTAACATGTTTATGTATATATGTAGCAAATTAATAATTTGTACATATAAAAAACAATACAACTCCAACTTAACTGGTATTTGTAATTTGTTTTCACTTGTTTCTGTCGGAAAGACCAGCAGTCACCAGGATTCACCTGATAATTAAATGAATAATTATATAATATTTATATTTTCAGCTGTTTTATTATTGACAGTAGTGGACTTATAGTAATGCATGAAGACTTTGTAAAAGCTAAATCCTCTAAACCAGATGTAGAAAATGTCCATATTACCTACAAGGTGGGTGGATGTTTGTATAACCTACAAACTGAATAAATGTGTAATATACAATGTGAATTAACGTGTACAGTACATAAGTTGCAGTGGTTGAGGTCTGAATGTTTCATGAAGCTTAAACTACTGCAAATGTATTTAATTTCACTTGTATTTATTTTTGTAGTATAAGAAATTTAGACATAAATTTTTGCGTTTTGAAATATTCACTATAACACAATAAGCATAATATAAGTTTCCCTTGGTTTTAATTTTTGTATAAAACAAATGACTGGGAAATAACCAAAAATTAGTACATCGCGAAAATAAATGTTTACAGTATTTAGAAATGAACAAAATAAAAAAATTAATGCAAAATGTTTGTTAGATTAAAGCTCTCAGATAAATATGTAACAGAAAAGAGAAAAAATGCAGGGTCTGGCCTGGAATCAGAGTCAAAACCTTTCTTACTATTGGTGAGTGTTCAGACTGGCCACATTCTTCCCTTGTTTTTCTTGAGTTATCCAAGGTACAATGGGAATTCTCACACACATTCTCTCGGAAGGACCTATATGGCCTGCAATTGCCAATGTACAACTTCTGTGGATCACAATGGCCACCAAATTGTAACAGGAAGTGAAAGAATGCAGGGTCTGATCGGGGATCAATTCTTGGACCTTCTGTACTATTTGCAAGTGCTCTACTAACTGAACTACCCAGCCTGCTACAAATATATATCAGTTTTGTTTTCTTTTATTATCTTAAAAATTGTCTATATCACATACAGTCACCTGCAACTAACCAATCAAAAACCCATCTAAGCCTAATAGCTTGCCTACACTAAAAGTTTTAAGAAATGCTTGGGCAAAAGTTTGGATTGTTTTGACATCCAATGTCCAAGTTTTTGTTTGAAGTTTTTGAGATAGAATCTATCGCTACTGGTCATATATGATAGGGAAATCTCAATCCAAGGTCGACAAGCCTCATTCTGGACCAAATATATAAGACTGGGGGGTTGAGATTTCCCCATCTCATATGACCAGTAGCGATTGATTCTTTTTCTCACACCTTATTAATTTAAAATTACAATAAAAGCTTCTAGGGTCACAGAAAACAACTGTTTATTCAGGCATAGCATGTAGCCTGTCTCAACCCTAGGGTCTTCCCTAGGGTGAGACAATGAAATCCCACATGTATAAAAACATGGGATTTCCATGTCACAGGTGAGGAAAATAATATAAATATTTGGTCAAATATCAAACTTAGGATAGATAGTGAGCTACTCTCACAGTAATGTTCTTTGATGGACTAGATATACAGGTGAGCTACACTGCTCTACTATTCTTGTTTAGATTAAATTTTGTTATCTAATTCCGTATAATTTCAGGAGAAAGCAATAGCAGCAGATCTACTGACTATGAACATTATGGTCAAAACTGGATGTATTGATTTTGAGAACATTAAAATACAACATATGTATAAAGTAAGTCAGAATTATTATCACATACCAGCAAAGCTAAAGGAGAATTAAATTTTACACTGTCCATTTGTCTGTCTGTCCATAAGGCCAAGGAGAATTTTGTTTTGTCTGTCTGTCCATCTGTCCATGAGTCTAGTTATTTAGCTTTCAACAGTATATTATACAATGGTCAACAATAACAGATACAATTTTGATGTCAGAAATAAAAATGTAACCCCCCATACTGATCATTGATTTTGACAGATTTAGCTTATTAGTGGTATACCAGTTTAGGGCTATGGGTTTAAACCCAGCTGTGACTTAGGTTTGAGCTGAGGTGTGAAACGGAAACTTATTGCACCTGATGGAATTTGTTTTGTCTTGTGAAGTAGGAAAATAAATATTTTCATTCTCACTTCACTTTACAATTAAAATGAATTACATATTCATACTTTACTGTTAAATGTCCTCTTTATTTAATGATTTTAACTGAAAAGTATGTAAACTATGACATAAAATCAAATTGCATCAATTGCCATAGAGCCTATTAATTGTTTTCACCACTGAACTTATTGCCTCAATATAAGTGAAACAATCTTGACTGGGACATGAAACTCTGTTACTCTAGTCCTTCACTCCTGTCATGTTACCAGCCTGAATTGTTCAATTTCCTAGAAACAGGAGCAGTAGAGATGGTTAGAAGTCATGCCAGGTGATACTATTGGATGTCTGTTCACATGATACAAATGACAAGAGGGTTGGGACATCTTCACTTAACGGTGACAATAAAATAGATTCCACACTTGACATACATCTACAGTCCCATCACAACATTGCTTTACCATCATTAGTTAAAAGCCCTTCCAGAGCACCTGGCCTCACTTCTATAGTGGAAGTTCATGTGTTTAACTTAATTTTCCAGTTCCAAAGATTTTACATTGCTTTTGGATTGTGTTTTGGACATGGGTTGGTATTTTTGGTTTTGATTTGTTACTTTTGTACATTTTAGGTTTCTATGACAACAAATGGATTAGACAGAACTAGTTCAAGTGCAAAATATCAGATCCAGAAAGTCCCGGACAGTAATATATTTATTATAATAAAGCAGAAAGTGTTCACATCAGCCTCCTGTTGTAGGGTAAGTGTTGTATATAGATTATCTTACCTGAATTTATATTTAATTTTATTGTTTTTGCTGCACATTGCAACAATCAAGGTCTTGTGTATCTTTGTAAAAATCAAAACACAATCGAAATACTTTGTCTCAATCTTTGTCTCAATGCTAAAATCGATGTCTCATTTAAGAAACCAAAGTACCCTTTTTCATTTAAAATATGATGGTTTTGTGTCCCAGCACAAAAGTGAAGGTCATATGTCTTAATGAAAAATATCAAGGTTCCATATTTCATTGCATTTGGTAAGGGAGATCCTTGGTAATTGCAACCAGCATAGCTGTCTGAAATCCAAGATAGCCATCATTACTATAAATTAAAATAAAAACTGATAAATAATAATTACAGGTATATTAAGTTCATATAAGGTTCATTTTGAGTTGTCGGTCAGTATGTTACTAATCGGAAAACCTGATAATCTAATATGGTAGTAGTTTTGTCAAATAGTCATCAACTTTGTTTAAAATACATGTAACTCTTTACAAAAGCATATCTATAGGTCCTGTTGGATGAAAAATAGGGCACTAGGTAAAAACAAATATTCATAAAGGTTATAGAGCATAGAAATTTGTAGTGAGGGAAAATTCAGGGTACTTGGAAGAAAATTATCCCTTCATTTGAATACCCTGGATAACTCAAAGTCATCTGCTGGTCCCCACCAAATTTATGTCATATCCTTTATAAATTGACCTCGATGGCTCAAACTTTGATAGCTTGAATACTCCTGCTCACTTGAATAATATTTTTTCTCAAAAGTGTAAATTTAATGAAAATTTAATGTCACAATAGGGTAAAATTTTCGCAATAGTATGCTCCACGCGAAATCAGCCAAAATTTTACCCAAACAATATTTCCCACTTTACAGTATACAGTTGAACCTCTCTCCACCAAATGGAGCCAGTAAAAGTGGCCTTTATAGACAGGTGGCCCTTTTATACAGGTTCAAAAACATGAATAAAGAGCATTTTGGATACAATTTTACTGGCCTTTAAAAGCAAGTGGCCCTTATATGAAGGTGGCCTTTAAAGCAGGTTTGACTGTAGGTAACAACTATAAATTACATTTAATTTTTTATATATGTCATGTATAGTAAAAAAAAAATGACCTGTGTGCTTGACCTTTAATTTAAATATTTATTATGAATGAGTAGGTTATTTATGGAACACTGATCGTAAATTAAGTGGGATTTTAAGAGGGTCCTCTTAATAAGTCAGGGATTTTAAAATCTGTAGTTATCTCCCACCTTTCGAAGAGAGAGGGGGATATTAAATTAAATTTTCCATCAGTCCTTCCTTTTGTCCGTCAGAAATTTTTGTCTGCACTAATTCTCCAAAACGTTTCCATGAAACTTGGTGCAAAGTATCAATATAGGTAGGATATACACATGTAGTTAACCCGAGTTAGTTTGCTCATTGTCCTTGGAGTTACAGCCCTTTAAAATGTGCAAATCACAAAAATAACCTGCTGGCTTGAGGTCCTAATTTACTGAATTTGCTTGTTTCAATATGTATTTTCTTGTCTTGTTTTTTTTATCATCACATCATCATCAATCATCATCATCATCATCATCATCACCATCATCATCATCATCATCATCATCATCATCATCATCATCATCAGTAGCAACATCAGCAGCAGTAGAATATCGTCATCATCCACTGTAGTGATTGTCTGGTGCTATAATTCTTACTTTGTCTCTTTTTAGACCTATGGTACATCACCTGACAGTTTAACATGTGGTTCATCATTATGTGACTGTTTGTGTTATAAAAATGCTGACTTCAACTATTGTAGTAATACTTACAATTTACTCAGGTGAGAATAATTATTGTAGTAATACCTACAATTTACTCAGGTGAGAATAATTATTGTAGTAATACCTACAATTTACTCAGGTGAGAATAATTATTGTAGTAATACCTACAATTTACTCAGGTGAGAATAATTATTGTAGTAATACCTACAATTTACAGGTGAGAATAATTATTGTAGTAATACCTACAATTTACTCAGGTGAGAATAATTATTGTAGTAATACCTACAATTTACTCAGGTGAGAATAATTATTGTAGTAATACCTACAATTTACTCAGGTGAGAATAATTATTGTAGTAATACCTACAATTTACTCAGGTGAGAATGACTATTGTAGTAATACCTACAATTTACTCAGGTGAGAATAAAACTAAGGTAACACCTTCAATCTAAAGTTGAAAGTTATAATTAATGATTTTGTATATGTGTATAAAATTGTTCTATATAATTTAACAAATGTTGCCATAGGTTACTAGTACGTCTTATTCTCTTGTTCTGCTCTCCTAACTCTTCCAAATGACATAATAAATTATTAGTTTCACACTCTTTTTAATGTGTAACTGACTTCAAAATGACTTCTAGCATGTTGAGACTTTAAAATCATTACAGTTTCACACATTTTTTACTGCATGTTTTTTTTTGTTACCTTTGACTATACCAATGTCCAGTTTTCCACCACCCAGTTTATCACATACTACTTAATTAACAGTTGTGCAGATCTCGCAGGTCTTGGGTATTACAAAAGAGTCACGGTTCTTTAGATGTGAACTTAAAATAATTGAGACCTCATTTTACAGTACAGGTGGGCATGGCACAATAAAGTACCATGCTGTATAATGCCATCAGTGCAACACACAGGCAAAAATTTTACACATTTGCCTATAGTTGGTGACATCTTGATATAGGGGAAATATTCTTGACTGGGATGGTAAACAATTACTGAAGTCAACTCTTAAATACATTTTACAAAAAGCCTAGATAATTTGTGTATGCAGTAGTTTTTATAGAACTGACCCCAGTTTCACAATCTCTTTAACTAAGATTTTCCTTAACTTTATACTAAATTTTGGCAACCTTTTATGTAACTACAAATCAACCTTTTTTAAAAAACTAAATACAAATGTTATGAGTTTGAAGTGATCTTCAAAATGATACCTTAAATTTATGGATAACTTAAGAAATAACAAGTTTATTAAGATTTCAAATTTGCCAAATTAAGTTAAGGGAAATCTGAGCTAAGGAATGATTGTGAAACCTGGGCCTGATCATGCTGATACTAAGTGAAACTTTGGAAAGAAACTCTATGTATGGGATTTAATCTTCAGTTTTTCTGGATTGTTGAGGTGCAACAGGAAATGAAAAACATGTAGTAGCCAGATCAAACTTTTAACACTGTTTGATTGTGGAGGCTGACCCAACAAAATCATTGTATTTTAACCACCAGGTTCTACATTTGATTAATTCTGTTGGGCAGCCTCATCTCTTTGTTGGACAACCCCAAACTTATACATGATGAAGGGACAACTAGAATTAACAAGCAGGAGCTCAAACTTTGAACCTGCCCTAAGCTAGCAGGATTCTACCAATGAAGCTTATTGTTCACCTGTCTGGCCCATTATATATGTAGAAGGTATTGAATTGAAAATGTCAATGTTACAAAAGCTATTGAAAACAAATAGTTATCTATTGTTTTGGAGAATACAATATTTGTGTGACTGTAACTATTAAGTTATTTTTTTTCTAGATATGACTATGTTGTGTTTTATGAAAGAGATAGGGAATAATTATTAAATAAACTTGTTTTACAGTGATGCTCCACAAACTTGTAGTCCAAGAGAACCAAAACTTCAAACTGAAAATCTAAATGATGAAAACAAAATTAAAAATCTAGCCTTTTGTTTTGATCCAAAGTGTACAACAAGGGGTCAGAAATCGTAAGTATTAAAGTATTATTGTCCAAAATAATTTACAGACATGATGCTGTACAAATTGAGCTTATGTTGTATTGGTGTTATGGAGTCATGGAAACTATCTTCAGTGTTGGGTATATAGTCTAAATTGTGTACCCAATGCATGAACATGTGGTACATTGGTGGCAAAGTTATTACTGGACCTTTTAATGAGGTTTTACTTTATTATGCAACTGTAATTCACAATAGGTCCTCACAAACAGGAACAAACAATATTTTTACTCCCCCACAAACTAGTGGGGGGTATACAGGAATCGCTAATCATTAATTGCTTTGGACAACTGTCATAAAACTTCACGTGAATAACCCTCATGGTCCCAAGGTGTATCATGACCTTGTACCAAGATCATATTGGAAAGGTCAAGGTCATTGAAAAACATTAAACCCTTGTAGATGTTGGGGGTGGGGTGGGGGGTATTTGGATTTCTCAAGAGACGGTTTTAGTTAAAACAAATTGATTTCAAGGTCATATATATATCATCAACGAGCAATTATCAAAATCACTACTTGCTTTTGTATGACTAAAATGGAATCTAATGCAGATAGCTAAAATAGAACAGTTAGGGAAAATCCGAAAAATTGTATTTTACTCTATGTACAAAATTTGGTTACATTTGTAATTGGAAATTTAACTAGATTTTTCAAACAAGGTTCAACTTAAGAACGATATATCTGTTGTAAATATTTTATCTTTGACATCTATAAAATGTTAGCAGTGATACGCAGAAACACATTCTAATGAAAACTGTTGATTCAAGGCTCTATGATTGCAATTTTTTTCACTAGCCTCCTGGCCAGTAAACCCGAAATGTTTACTAGCCAGAGCAAAAATGTTACTCGCCACAATACTTGTTTTATAAATACAACTTGATTTAACTGGGATTCAATTAGACTGGAAACATTTCTCAATACTGCTTAATTTTGAAACTGATGCAGGCTCACTAGATGAGTCCAATGTTTTTAAAATATTTTCCATTTAACTTACCTTTATTGTGGTATCAAACACAAAAATTGCAGTGCATGTCCAAAAGCAAAGCAAAAACTTTGAAAACCGGCAAATTAAGTTAAAAACACGTGCACTTAAATCAGAGGTGTGAGGCCAGTCACTCCAGAAAAGTAAGCATCTCCTGTCTAGCTAGTTACAACCGCCACATGTAAATTTCACAGTATATTTTTTAAACTTATTCTTCCCGGTTTAAAACGTTTCCAGACCAACTCTGACCTGGCTTTCCGTCATCGCATTTGTTTTTTCCATCGAGTCATCACTGGCACTGAGTCGTAGACGAGGTTGTTTCTTCCAGGTCATTGATAACATTAGAATTCTCGAAGCTCTGGTTTTTAGCTCACCTGAACCAAAGGTTCAGTGGAGTTTTTCTAATCAAAGTTTGTCTGTCGTCGTCGTGGTGGTGGTTGTGGTAGGCGGCGTAAACTATTACATTTTTGACTTCTCCTCTCAAACTACAGGACAGATTTCAATGAAACTTAGTCAGAAGTATATATGGGCGGGTGCACTTCAGATTGATTTGTGGGGTTGCCATAGCTACCAAAACTAGGTCAAGGTGACCTAGGAGTACAAAAATCTTAAAAAATTTTGTTTTCTGAAACCAATGATTGGAGGAAAAATTTGATGTGATATTTGGCTTCCCTAAAGTCTAGGTTACGTGTTTTTGCGTTTAATCTTTAAAAAATCGTAAAATTGCTTCAAATTGTTATAACTTGACTATTTCATCAGATAATCACATGGGATTTTGAGTTTAAGCATAATCTTGTAATTACCTTTAAAATGGGGTCAAGGTCAATTGTTAAAGGTCATGATCTAAATTTTGACCTTTCTGATTTTATTTATTATCTGGAAAAATAGTAACTTTTTAAATAGGCATGTGTATTAGAATGTTGTAGGTATTGATACAACGGTCATTTTGATGTATAAAAAAGGTCATGGTCTAAAGATCAAGGTCATGGTAGCAAAACAATACCAAAATTGTTGATTATCTCGAAAACTATAAACATTTTGTATAGACATGTATATTAGAATGTTGTAGGTAATGATACAACAATCATTTTGATGTAATAAAAATAGGTCATGGGTCCAAAGGTCAAGGTCATGATAGAATAACAATACCAAAATGGTTAATTATCTTGAAAACTATTAACATTTTGTATAGGCATGTATATTAGAATATTGTTGGTATTGATGCAACAGTTGTTTTGATATATAGATTAAGGTCATGGGTCCAATGGTCAAGGTCATGGTAGCAAAACTCTACCAAAATGGTTCATTATCTCGAAAACTATTAACTTTTTGGTATAGGTATGTATATTAGAATATTGTAGGTGTTGATACAACGATCATTTTGATGTATAAAAAAAGGTCATGGGTCCAAAGGTCAAGGTCACGGTAACAAAACAATACCAAAATGGTTTATTATCTCGAAAACTATAAACTTTTTGTATTAACATGTATATTAAAATATTGTTGGTATTGATGCAACGATCATTTTGATATATGGTCATGGGTCCAAAGGTCAAGGACACGGTAGCAAAACAATACCAAAATGGTTCATTATCTCGAAAACTATTTACTTTTTGTATTAGCATGTATGTTAGAATGTTGTAGGTATTGATACAACAATCATTTTGATGTATAAAAAAAGGTCATGGGTCTAAAGGTTAAGGTCATGGTAGCAAAACATACCAAAATGGGTGCATTATCTTGAAATCTATTAACTTTTTGTATTGGCATGTATATTAGAATGTTGTAGGTATTGATACAACAATCAATTTGATGTATTTAGAATAGGTCATGGGTCCAAAGGTCAAGGTCACAGTAGCAAAATAATACCAAAATGGTTAATTATCTTGAAAACTATTAACATTTTGTATGGGCATGTATATTAGGATATTGTTGGTATTGATGCAACAGTCATTTTGAAATATAGATTAAGGTCATGGGTCCAAAGGTCAATGTCATGGTAGCAAAACAATACCAAAATGGTTTATTATCTCGAAAACTATTAACTTTTTGTATAGGTATGTATGTTAGAATGTTGTAGGTGTTGATACAACGATCATTTTGGTGTATGGAAAAAAGTCATGGGTCCAAAGGTCAAGGTCATGGTAGCAAAATAATACCAAAATGGTTTATTATCTCGAAAAATATAAACTTTTTGTATTAACATTTATATAAGAATATTGTTGGTATTGATGCAACGATCATTTTGATATAAAGATTAAGGTCATGGGTCCAAAGGTCAAGGTCTCGGTAGCAAAACAATACCGAAATGGTTCATTATCTCGAAAACTATTAACATTATGTATAGGCATGTATATTAGAATGTTGTAGGTATTGATACAACGATCATTTTGATGTATGAAAAAAGGTCATGGGTCCAAAGGTCAAGGTCAAGGTCACGGTAGCAAAACAATACCAAAATGGTTCATTATCTCAAAAACTATTAACATTTTGTATTAGCATGTATATTAGAATATTGCTAGTATTGGTGCAACAATAATTTTGATATAAGATTTAGGTTATTGGTTTAAAGGTCAAAGTCACCCATACAAATGAATACTGAAATGGATTATTATCATGAAATCTATTAACTTTTTGTATAGGCATGTATATGGCCATGTTGTAGGTATTGATACAATGATCATATTGATGTATTCTGTATAGGCATATGTTGTAGGTATTGATCCAATGATCATTTCGATGAATAGAAAAAGGTCATAAGTTCAAAGGTCAAGGTCACAGATGGGAAAGAATGCTGAAATGGTTGATTATCTTGAAAACTATTAACTTTTTTTAGGCATATATATCAGAATGTTGTAGGTATTGATCCAATGACCTTTTTGTTGTGTGGAAAAAGATCATTGGTTCAAAGGTCAAAGATGCAAAACAATACCCAAATGGTAAATTATCTGGAAAACTATAAATCTTTAGCTCAGCTTTAAGTTTGATCTTCTCATGGGGCCAATTGAAACCAAATTTGGTGTGGAAGGTCCCTAGGTGGAGTAGCTAAAACTTTGTACAAGGCAACCTTGTAAAAAATCTAAGATGGCCCCATTACTATAAATAGCAAAATCACTAAAATCGCCATTCTACATTCAACTTGCCACCAGTTTTCTTCAAATTTGAAATATAGAAAGTAGCTATAGATTCCTAGTCATATATAACAAATGTAAAGGGTTTTTCATTCACCTAATTTAAGCAAATTAGGTCAAATTATGCCTGTTGAGCATTACAGGCCCTTTTGGGCCTCTTGTTTACATTTGCACTTTTTTGTTTAGTATTTTAGCTGTTTATTAATTATATACTGCAGCTACACTTTAGATATTTTAGATGTAGCATTCTTAGAACAAGTTATAATTACATTGCAAAAATTTTGCATATTTGCCATTATTGCTAAACATTTAGACATTCTTTTAATTAATGTAATTGACCATTAACAACACTTTGCATGATATATGTACATACCTTCAGGTGAGCGTTAAGGCCCATGGGCCTCTTGTTTATTTGTACTCGTGGCTTGAAAAATAAATATATTTGCCGATTTTGTTTACAACATTGACACTTGAAAACATGATCACACAAACGCTTAACAAATTAACAAATTGCAGCTTTATGATTTTAAGCGCTTGAAAGATGTTGCTTGATGAGAGTAATTTTGTTGTCAAAAATGGAAAGGAAAAAATCCGGATTTGACTTTCTACTTTATGGGTGAGTGAATTTGACATAGCCACTCGCATTTACAATTTATTACTCGCAAATGCGAGTGTTTTACTCGCATTGTAGAGCCCTGTGATTATACTCTGCCAAACTAGCATGTTGGATTCTGTAATGTTAAATGGTGACTCGAAGACAGCTCAACTTGTAGAACTTGTATAGAGAGTCATTACAAATGTGTGGCCTGGTTACAACATGGCCGACTAACTAAAAGCATGGTTATCTAATTAACATAAATGATGTAGTACACATGTATCAGTAAGGGACATAACTCAATGTATTAAAACTAACCTCATGCCTATATATCATATATATCATATAGCACTAATATTACAACAGATTCCAAAGAAGAACAAAGAATGTGCATCTCTCACAAGCTTTAATCCATATCAATGACTTATGTAGCCAATGACAAACAAATTTCCCTTGTTAAAATATAGTCACTGTAACTGAATGAAAAAAAGTCATTCTGTAACTTTAAATCAAAGTGTCTCTGAGCAATGAAGTACTAAACTTAGAAGCTCTTAATATAATTATTCACTGTGTCCATATTTACATAAAGTTACACTCATAATGTCCAAAATCATAACTAACATAACACTTGTAACTCTGAACTAACACATATTTTGTGTAATTAAACAGAATAGTATATTAAACAAAGTAATACGAGAACTGATAGATATGTTACATAGATTCAATAACCTTGTGTTTAACGACACGGCCTGATTTGGTTACATAGGGTTAATCACATTTTGGTGATGCTGGACAATTGACAACACAACACGGCCTGATTTGGTTACATAGGGTTTATCACATTTTGGTGATGCTGGACAATTGACAACAGGTTGCTGTGATTGTATACCTTGACTGTCAACCAATGGTTGCTTGATATCAACCTGTTCAGGTACTGAAGGCCTTACAGACTCCTGAGCCATAGAAAGTGAATGTTCCAGTTCTGAAGTTTTTGGCTCAAATTTTTCATTTGTTTTAATAAGATGCCTGTGATTCTGGCGATATGTACCACCATCAGCAGTCTGAACAGTAAACGACCTATGGGGTCATGTTCCTGCAAACAAATAGCAGGGTTCCATAAACCATTTTGCTTAACATGAACAACTTCGCCTGTATGAACATTAGGGAGCTGTTTTGAACCTCTATCTTACAGTTTCTTGGTAGTCTGTTTCTCTTTGATCATTCGATCACGCACGAGTTTATGCTTAATATTTAACGGTTTTAATGCAGTGTTAGTAACTGGCAATATTGATCTTAATGACCGATTCATTAATAATTGCAATGGAGAGTAACCTACTTGTAGCACAGTTGTTCGGTATTCCAGTATACTTATATAAGGATCTCTGGGATTGGAGCGTGCCTTACTTAGTATTCGTTTTACTGTCTGAACAGTACGTTCTGCGAGTCCATTAGATTGGGGATATAGTGGACTTGATGTAATATGCTCAGAGTTCTATTCGTAGGCAAAATTGGCAAATTTGGATGACACATATTGCGGGCCATTATCCAACATAAATTTCTGAGGTATACCATGACATGCAAATATGGACATTAGCTTGTTAATGATGGATGAGCTTGTAGTGCTCGAAAGCATTTCGACTTCAAAGAAGGGAGTGTAGTAGTCAACAAGGACTATGTATTTGCGATTGTTCCATGTGAACAGGTCTGAGGCTACTACTTGCCATGGTAAATGTGGTACTTCGTGTGACAGCATAGGCATTTTAGCATTACTATTTTGCCTTTCCAAGCAAGTATTACATTGAGTGATGTAATTTGTAATATCAGTAGCGATATTTGGCCAAAACATAATTTCATGTGCACTTTTGATGCATTTATCAACACCCGTGTGTCCATAGTGCAGTTTTTCAACCATTGTTGATCGGAGCGATTTTGGTATTAGGATTTGAGATCCTTTTAGTATAACACCATTCTCACCAGTGAGTTCGTCACGAAAATTGAAATATTCCTTTAATGTTGCTAGACAATCCTTATAGTGATCTGGCCAACCATCGGCTAATACTTGAACTAGAGCAGACAATTGCAGATGTTGACGCATCTCCTATGCTATTTCTGTGAACCTTTCATCGCTGAATGGTATGTTTTTCATTACCGTATGATTGTAAACATCCATTCCCTCGGAGAGCTGATCATCGGAGTCAGTAATAAACTTACGAGACAATATATTGGCAAGCAGAATGTTTTTACCGGATACATGATTAACATTAAGGTCATATCCCTGCAATTGTAATAACATGCATTGCAAGCAGGGCCATGCTGCACTTAGCGGTTTTCTAACTATTACTTCTAATGGCTTGTGGTCAGTTTGCACATTAACTTTTTTACCATACAAGTAGTGGTGATAACGTTTGTAACCAAAAAGTATAGCTAGCATTTCTTTCTCACTTTTTGCATATTGCACCTCTGAAGCGGTTAGCGATTTTGACACGTATGCAATAGGTTTGCCATTTTGTATTAAAGTCGCACCAATGCCATATTTTGATGCATCAGCTTGCAATTTAACTTCTAAATCCGGATTATAATAAAATCGGTCCTGGACATTTGGTGAGTATGTCCTTAATCGCATTCAAAGCATTTTCTTGCAGCACATCCCATGAAAATTCAACGTTTTTGGCAGGAAGTGCCCTTAGTGGACTTGTGAGGTCGGCTAAGTTAGGAGCGAACTTTAAGAGGTATGTTATCATTCCTAGAACAGTTTGCAACTCAACTCTGCTCGATTTACTGGAAGTTCCATATCGCGTATTGCAGCAATTTTTGATGGATCTGGTTTAAGACCATCTGCACTAAGTATATGTCCGAAGTAACGTACTTCTGTTACACCTACATCTAGTTTGTCCTGATTAAGTTTAGCGCCTTACTGACGCGCACAGTCAAGAACTCTGTGAAGATTAGTGTCATGCTCTTGACGTGTCCTGCCATAAACAAGAACATCATCAACTATGGCTTCAACTCCATCTAATCCTTCGAAACTTTCATCAATACAGCGTTGGAATTCATCCTGTGACAATTTGAGACCAAAGGGTAGTCTTAAATATTGATAACGACCTAGTGGTGTGTTGAATGTTGTGAAGAATGACGATTCCTCTGAAAGTTTTATAGGCCAATAACCCGAACGGGCATCAAATTTTGTGAAATATTTAGCGGTAGCTAGCTTAGGTAAAATATCCTCAAAGTTACGTGTTGGGTAATGTGGACGTTGTATAGCTGGATTGAGCTAAACATACTCAGATTTTACTGGATTGCGGTTTTTCCACAGCTACAAATGAACTTACCCACGGGGTCGGTTCGGTAACTTTTGTGATTACGCCTAAGGATTCCATACGCGATAGCTCATCTTTAAGTTTGTCTTTTAGCGACACTGGAATACGACGCAGAGGGTTTACAACAGGGGGTATGGAAGGGTCAAGTACAATGTAACATTCACCTTGGAACAACCCAATACCATTAAATACATCAGCATAGTTTTCTTATATGACCTGTTTATCTAAGTATTGTTCTGTGACATTTCCTGCTTGTAAAGCATCAACAAACCTAATTACTGAAAAATCTAAACATGCTTTCAAACCTAGAATCGGTGGCGATTCTGTGTCAATGATAAACAGTTAGAGAAATCAAGTATACTTGACTTGTTGCCAAGGCAACATTGAATTTTACAAACACTTACTGTTTTCAGTTGGTTACTATCATATCTGGAAAGTTTGTCAGTAGCTTTCTGAAGGGGTAATTTCAGTCCCATACTTAAATACTTTAAGTTGCAAAATGTTAACCTGTGATTATACTCTGCCAAACTAGCAGGTTGGATTCTGTAATGTTAAATGACGACTCGAAGACAACTCAACTTGTACAACTTGTATAGAGAGTCATTACAAATGTGTGGCCTGGTTACAACATGGCCGACTAACTATAAGCATGGTTATCTAATTAACATAAATGATGTAGTACACATGTATCAGTAAGGGACATAACTTAATGTATTAAAACTAACCTTGTGCCTATATATGATATAGCACTAATATTACAACACATTCCAAAGAAGAACAAACAATGTGCATCTCTCACAAGCTTTAATCCATATCAATGACTTATGTAGTTCAATGACAAAATCCACAATGTAACTGGTATAAACTACATTTGGCATTACATAAAATACGGACCTGTCAACAAATTCCACAATGTAACTGGTATAAACTACATTTGGCATTACATAAAATACGAACCTGTCAACAAATTCCACGATGTAACTGGTATAAACTACATTTGGCATTACATAAAATACGGACCTGTCAATAAATTCCACAATGTAACTGGTATATACTACATTTGGCATTACATAAAATACGGACCTTTCAACAAAATCCACAATGTAACTGGTATAAGCTACATTTGGCATTACATAAAATACGGACCTGTCAACAAATTTCACAATGTAATTGGTATAAACTACATTTGGCATTACATAAAATACGAACCTGTCAACAAATTCCACAATGTAACTGGTATAAGCTACATTTGGCATTACATAAAATACGAACCTGTCAACAAATTCCACAATGTAACTGGTATAAACTACATTTGGCATTACATAAAATACGGACCTGTCAATAATTGGTATAAACTACATTTGGCATTACATAAAATATGGACCTCTCAACAAAATCCACAATGTAACTGGTATAAGCTACATTTGGCATTACATAAAATACGGACCTGTCAACAAATTTCACAATGTAACTGGTATAAACTACATTTGGCATTACATAAAATATGAACCTGTCAACAAATTCCACAATGTAATTGGTATAAACTACATTTGGCATTACATAAAATACAGACCTGTCAATAAATTCCACAATGTAATTGGTATAAACTACATTTGGCATTACATAAAATACGGACCTGTCAATAAATTCCACAATGTAACTGGTATATACTACATTTGGCATTACATAAAATATGAACCTGTCAACAAATTCCACAATGTAACTGGTGTAAACTACATTTGGCATTACATAAAATAAGGACCTCTCAACAAAATCCACAATGTAACTGGTATAAGCTACATTTTGGCATTACATAAAATATGGACCTGTCAACAAATTCCACAATGTAACTGGTATAAAACTACATTTGGCATTACATAAAATACGAAGCTGTCAAAAAAATTCCACAATGTAACTTATGTAAACTACATTTGGCATTACATAAAATACAGACCTGTCAACAAATTCCACAATGTAACTGGTGTTAACTACATTTGGCATTACATAAAATACGAACCTGTCAACAAATTCCACAATGTAATTGGTATAAACTACATTTGGCATTACATAAAATATGGACCTGTCAACAAATTCCACAATGTAACTGGTATAAACTACATTTGGCATTACATAAAATACGGAGCTGTCAATAAATTCCACAATGTAACTGATGTAAACTACATTTGGCATTACATAAAATATGGACCTGTCAACAAATTCCACAATGTAATTGGTATAAACTACATTTGGCATTACATAAAATACAGACCTGTCAACAAATTCCACAATGTAACTGGTATAAACTACATTTGGCATTACATAAAATACGAACCTGTCAACAAATTCCACAATGTAATTGGTATAAACTACATTTGGCATTACATAAAATATGGACCTGTCAACAAATTCCACAATGTAACTGGTATAAACTACATTTGGCATTACATAAAATACGAAGCTGTCAATAAATTCCACAATGTAACTGATGTAAACTACATTTGGCATTACATAAAATACGGACATGTCAACAAATTCCACAATGTAACTGGTATAAAACTACATTTGGCATTACATAAAATACGAAGCTGTCAATAAATTCCACAATGTAACTGATGTAAACTACATATGGCATTACATAAAATACGGACCTGTCAACAAATTCCACAATGTAACTGGTGTAAACTACATTTGGCATTACATAAAATACGCAGCTGTCAATAAATTCCACAATGTAACTGATGTAAACTACATTTGGCATTACATAAAATATGGACCTGTCAATAAATTCCACAATGTAACTGGTATAAACTACATTTGGCATTACATAAAATACGGACCTGTCAAGAGAACATACTGATACTTAATATACATTATTTGCAGGGACTGTTTCAGCGTGGCTGGATGTAGCTGGTGCTCACTAGATTGTAAGGCTAACACTCTTGGTCAGCCATATTGTGGTTTACAGAGTCAGTGTTACTTTGGACAAGAGGGAACAAAGGATCCTTATGGAACTAGTCAAGGTACGATTTTTAATACAACTTGATTGATGTAACTGACATATCATTCTTCAGGAGAAAAGTAATTCTCCATTGTCTTTATGAACTGGTGAAGTATACCTGGTGGCTTTAAATACATAATATTTACAATTAGAAGTGGCATTCAATTGCTCATAAATACATTGTTTGTCATGACCTATGATTACATAATGTTTAACTATTCAATGAAGTAATGGAATGTCATCCTATAACCTTATGTATTCTGTGATTGGTCAGCTTTCAAACCTACTCAGACTTTTATTTCCTTATTTGGTAACCATTTTCTTCCATCATTTGTATTTTAGATACAAGTAAATGTTCAAATGGAAATGTCATAGAAGAAGATTCATTGAAGGGTTTAAGTGCTGGTGCTATGGTAGGTATAACAGTAACATTAAGTGTATTGGTGGTAGTATGCGTGGTTGGTTTTATAATATGGTACAAAAGAAAACAAAGATCTATACCACCTGGCACATCAAATTCAACATCCAGGCCACGGACTACAAATTTACAACAGGGAAATTCTTATGGTGGTGACAATCCAGTGTTTAATACAAACAATCAATCAGCTCATTTCCAGACCCCCTCAGCACCACCGGTCCACCCTCCACCCTATGAAGATATAGATTATATCAGCCCAGTGCACCATCCATATACAGATCATAGTGGCTATGCCTATGCATACTAGTAGAGTAAAGGTTCATCTTAGATAGGTAGTGAGTAATAATGTTTATAATAGTGGCCATTTTATGGTTGAAAGAGACAAGTCTCAGGTTGGATCTGGTCTCAGAACCGTAGAACCTGTGCACTATAAGAAAGTGTTCTATGAAATATCAAGAGCCTACATTGATAAATAAAAACAAAGATGGACATTTTGAGTGAGGATATAAAGAAGAGAAATTACTAAGTGAACTTTCTTTCATAAACAAAGAGTATAAATATGGTTAAATGCTGAGGTCAAAGACATATCTTGTCCTTATCAACATGATGACATCAAAAGGTAATTGATGACATCAAAAAGTAATCAGATCGAAGCATGGGCAAGATGCCAACATACAGAGGAACTTGGTTATCTCAAATACCAATAACTTTTCTTATTAAGAATAACAACATGGTGACAAAGGGAGGTAATATTGATAAGATGACAAAATATAGTACATGACTTACATGACTTCACTTCCATATCCTGAATACAACCAAAGTGACATTATGATGTAACAGTAAACATGAACAAGATGTCAACAGGCAGCAGATTTTCTGTGACTTAACTTCAATATAATGTTTACCAAGATGGTGACATTGAGAGGTATCCTGAACTGGAGACAAGATGTCAACATGCCACAGAATTTCTGTGACTTATTTCAATATCATGTTTACCAAGATGGTGACATTGAGAGGTATCCCGAACTGGAGACAAGATGTCAACATGCCGCAGAATTTCTGTGACTTAATTTCAATATCATGTTTACCAAGATGGTGACATTGAGGGGTATCCGGAACTGGAGACAAGATGTCAATCAGGCAGCAGAATTTCTTGAACTCAAACTTCAATATCTAGAATTCCTTTGTGTTATTTGTTTTATATATGTTATTTTATATTAGGATTTCATATTCAAGTTAAATTTACCTAAATGTTAAGGGTGTGGAGTGGAGAGCTGGCAAGATCAATTAAAAATTGATTTATGCTATTTTGCATACTATCTGGTCTGTTATCTCATTGTAATGACTGATGTCACCACCAACATAAACATTCACAGAAAAATTAATATGTTTTTTTCGTAAATTTAAATTTATTCTCTTAAGATGTGAAAATTTAAAGAAAAAATTCCTTTTATATGTATTCTAGTTTGAATAAGAAAAATTGATAAATTTATAAGTTTTGGGAAAGAAAAGAAAGTGATTGAAATCTGAAACCAAACTAATTTGAAGTTGAAAATTCTGCCATTTAATATTCTGTTCTTTTTGAACTGTTAAATGTTGCTCAAATACTCGCCAGGCATCAGAGATTCAATAACACTGCTTATTATTCTTAAGTGGGGCTGACACAAGTCTACCATGTGATTGAGGCTTGCACCTGTCTTCTATGTGATTGATACCCCATGTTTGTTTGAAAACCGCTAAACAGGAGGTGCTTCTGAAGCACCTGACCTCACTCAGCTGATGGAAGTTCACAACTTGAATTGCCATTCTAAAGTTTTTACTTTGCTTTGAAATTGTAATTTGGATATGGACTTGTATTTTAATTGGAACTATTTTTTCCAATCTATATGGTTTTGCCATGTTGACATTTTCACCTAATAATTATGTTATTTCAAGAATACTATTTAACATTTTACCAAACCTTTCTCACAAACATCAGCAGGTATTAATCATGTGGTACAATGGCAAACCTCATGGAATTTGACTCGGGGGGGGGGGGGGGGGGGGGGGAGAGATTTGGACAAACTATAATTTTAACCTTTGTATAAAGACCATTTTTTCATCAAGGTGTGCTTTGATAAAGGTGTGTACTCATGGACAAATTTCACAGCAATACTACATATTTTAGATATGTATCAGCAGCCTGCAGTCATGTATTTAATAACTTGGCATTAAGGATTATAATTGTTTTTTCATATTTGTATTTATTTGTTATACACTTATGTTGAAAATATTGAGTTGCTCAACTACATTTGTAAATTGTTCATCAGATTACTGCATTACACAGTCATTTTATCATAAATTCAAATAGTTAGAAATACCTTCTAGATACATGTATTTGGATATATGATAAAATGAACACCCATAAAATAGATGTTTTATTTATATAATGTTATACTGATTTACTTGACATTTTGTAGAATAATTATGTAGTTATTAATGCAATTGCCATGGTTACTGTTATAAATAATGATAATTCATTAAAATTCCAAATATAATATTTATTACTCCAGAATCTGTGATATTTTTAAACATTCAATCAATGTTTAAATTTTGTTTAATATTTTATTAGTTCCATTAAATAGCTAGAATTGAAAATTCTTTTTTAAAACAAATATTTAAGTTTGGTGTTTACTTCAGGAATTTTGGTTTTCTCTTGGAACTGGTTTTCTCTTGAAACTCTGGTTTTCTCTGGGAACTCTGGTTTCCTCCACCATTCCTGAACTGACCACCTAACTATAAATCAAAGAACACCATTGTTGTTCATTTTTATGTTCGATATAGGCAATCAACTTTGACCTGTCCGTTTGACCTTTCATTTAAATATTTATCACGGCCAATTGCATCTGTGTATAGGGGACACAGGTATTTATTTTGTATACATCGTGAGATATACTCACCTCATAGAGTATACCTGTGCACTGTGTATGAATTAACTTAGATCTTAACACTACCCATGTATTGGATGGATTCTCCTGTATGAATATTCCTAATGAAAGGTCAAACAGACAGGTCAATGTTGTTTACCTTTACAAATCAATAATGTGATAAGTACAACTTTGATGGTATTTTCATCTTGCAAATACCACCTCTCATTGTATGCAGATATTTATTTGCAAATCATATGATGAGATTGATGCAGTATATGACCTGTTTTTAGCTCACCTGAAAAAAGGTCATGTGAGCTTTTAACATAGTGCAGCCTGCATGCACAGGTGTGTGTGTGTGTGTGTGTGTGTGTGTAAATAGAACAAAATTTTATGAGGAAGATCCTTGATTGATGAAGATGTAATTGTGTCTGGCATGGTCATCTGAATCAAAGATGACTGCTGTTACTATAAATAGAAAAAATAATAGAGTCATTAAAACATGTACAAAGTTCAAATTTAATAGAAGATTAACAGTAGATGTCACCAAGTGAATTTATTTGATGACCTCAAGTGATATGTGATTATTTTAAGCAGATTCTTAAACCATTTGGTAAAAAAAAACCTTATTTGGCTAGGGAGATTCTTGGTTGACTCAAGGTAAATTTTTCCAGATAGCCACCATTATCATTTAGAGAACAACAAAAATACACTAATTACAGGTTTATTTTTAGACAGATTAAGTACAAATGTGATATATAGGATATGGGTATATAAATCTTCTTACACATATAATGTATGTATGGGCTTTACCAAGAAATTTTGTTAACCAGGGTTCGTACAGGCCTGGAAAACTCCTTAATTTTAAGGTTTGCCCTAAAAAGACCCTAAAAACAAGTCTGACCTAAAAAGCCCTTGAATTTATCCTGAAGGCCCTAAAGGCCAAACTTCAACCTCCACTTCAAGTGTCGTTACTATGGAAACGTATGCAATTGTTTATTATTTAATTGCTTTTACATCAATATTTTTTGCTAAAATTGTCCCTCTGATTAGGCCTTAAATTTGCTAATAAGACCCTAAAAAGTCCTTAAATTATGAATTCAAATGTCTGTACGAACCCTGTTAACTAAATTTAGCATAATCAAATGAGATGTTATTTTGAACAGATTATTTGAAAATTTCCTCTGAACACCTGGTTAAAAATTACAAAATTATGAGAGGAAGAGCTCTAGTTGATGTTGATTATAAATTGTAAATGTAGATTTTGACTAGAAGTGTTGTTAGAAAATCAAGTTTGCAGACATTTCTATAAAATGAAAAAAAATATAGCAAATACAAATTTATATAGACATGTGTCATTCAAATTTGATAATAGAAATTAGATGTATATCCATTTTGCATATGTAACAGTTTTTGTGATTTTTTGTTGTTGACTCGGTATTCACATACTACGCAGATAGCACTTTATTTTCAGCCAGAATTTAAAAGCTAATAAAGTGGTAGTTGAGTGTTACAGGCCTTTTTTGACCTCTTTTATTATTATACTTTTGTAAATTTCTCGAAATTTTATTGGTTAAAAAGCATTGGGGTAAATTTAATGTCACTCAGATTTCAGAAAATCTGATGTCACAGGGTGACATTGCATAAGTGGTTGACATTACGATAAATGTTGAATGCCCAGAAATAGGGTGTATGTGGTTTGAACACAATCGTCTTCTAAATCAGTAAAACACTATAACGTCTAAAGTAATGTTGGATATGATTGATGTTACAAGTGTCCCACAAGTTGCTTACAAACGACAGCTGACTGTCATGATTTTCAATCCAATATACTTGGGTTTTACAACAGTATAATTAACACCAACAATCAGTATAATAAAATAAATATTACACATTTTGATAGGGTGATAGTCCATATTGTTGACCCTCGAAATTTATTGTCAACCTCAACTTTGCCAGGGTCTCGATATTTCTATTCTGTTACAGACAGAAGGTATGTCATTAGGGTTTTGTAAGTATCTAATTAATTAAGATATTTTAGAGATTTTTATTCAAATGTTTGAAAGTTTACTTATATTTCCACTATCAGATGTAAGAAAAAAAATTTCAAGTACATATTGTGAGAAATATATATACTGTGATATTATTTTTATATGATGGAAAAACCTTAACAAATGTCTATATAACTACTTACTAAGTAGATTTTGTTATGACTAGCCATCTAAAAGGCAATTGAAGCCAGGTTGTGGCAATTGTGAATTTGTAATATTAAGGTACAAATTTGTGAGATTGGAAACCTTGTTAAGATATGTCCAGAGAATGATTTGCGAATTGATGTTACCAAATGTGATATTTGTTTTGTGATGTCAGGTAGGGGTAACATTTTCATATATGGGGGTACAAAATGAAAAATTTAAGATGATAGTTGAAAATAGCAAAATTTATTTTTGTTGTTGTTGAATGTTGCTTAATGTCGCATCAGCAGTTTTTCAGCTATTGGCAACGAGAACTACTTTTTTAATCTCTATGGATTAATTTGAACAAGCTTAAGTTTGTGTATGCATGTGAAGTGCGAGTGTGATCTGCCTTATACCAGCTCCCACTACAGACAACTTTTAAGGTGCTAGCTGACTGAGTCAGTACGCTGCAGACACGTGGCACTACCACACCCCGGTCACTTTATACCGAGTGAACCAGTAAAAGCCAATAGCAAGGAAAATTGGCAGCGATGAGACTGTTGCTTATCCACTAGGCCACCACTGCCTTGGTGCAAAATTTATATTGTTTCCTTTAATTGTACTCTTGTGTTAAAAGTCAACGGTGTTATTGGTGCATAACGATTGTGTTTGATGTTTAATGCATGTTATTTATTAATTTATTATTGTATGTTCATAATTAATATATTTTATTTTTCTTCTCTTTTCTTTAATCTTGGCCTCGGTTGCCAAGTGGTCTGTTATCAGTACTTACACATTACAGTGCTTCACTGCATAGGCTTGAATCCTGCTTAGGACACTTCCTAGTGTGAGAAATTTTAACACCATTAATCCAATCCACTTTCTTCCTTAGTTTGATGTTTCATATTTTACAAATGCTTTTGGATGAATTCTCGTAACCAAGCCATTTCTTGGTTGCCAAACTTGAATATAAATATCATGATCAATGTTGGTCGTCTTCTTATAAAATGTCTGACCACAGAGTGAAAAGTTATTCTATGGGTAACTGTTTTTCAATAGAACAAAAAAGTCTATTACATATTGATAACAATGACTTAAGTAAGAAATGTTCATTGTTTTATACTCAGCCAGGTATATGATTTTAGGCAATTCAGTAATAATCTTAACTACATACCCAGACATTTTTTGTCACTAACCATTGTGTCCAACAAATGGAGAGTTTTATAATCAGTAGTCCCACTATGTGTTTGTTTTTACTTGTCTTGTTTGGCCTTTCTTTCATTAAAGTTTATATCTTCATGTTCCTGGTCGCATTAGCTGTTGCCAAGTACATGTTGTTCAGTTGCATATGTCTCGATATACATATATATATATATATATATATATATATATATATATATATATATATTTTTTTTGCTGCATGAAATTCTTAGTCAATGTTTATGCAAACAGCTTTTAAATAAAAAAAACAACAACATTTCGACATGTTTCGAGCTTGAAAACTTAAAAATTGGTTTGAGAAATATACTAGTATTTGTTATATTTTATTTCTTTTTATATATTTTCAAATATTACAAAGGTCACTATGAGTTTTCATACATAAATCTCATTAGGAATGACGTTTTATACATATATTGTATAATACAGTTATGATGTGGTTGCAAGTCAAATTCCACACAATTCAAATCAAAACCTACATATGTACATTTTTTATGTTGGTGAATTTAATACATTTCATTTCAAGCTGTACTGTTTAAAAAGGCTCAATGCTCCTTTTTGTGTTATTAGCATTGCCTTGGTAAGATAATGTTGAACCATATGATTTTTTGCAACTTTTTTGTTTTGGAATCAAATAATATAAAACTTTAAACATTAAATGATATATATTGAGAAGAAAGAGCTTTAACTCAAATGATTGAATATAAAGAACTAAGAACTTGAGAACTAAGGGCTTTAACTCACATAATTGAATACTTGAGAACTAAGGGCTTTAATTCACATGATTGAATACTTGAGAACTAAGGGCTTTAATTCACATGATTGAATACTTGAGAACTAAGGGCTTTAACTCACATGATTGAATACTTGAGAACTAAGGGCTTTAACTCGCATGATTGAATACTTGAGAACTAAGGGCTTTAACTCACATGATTGAATACTTGAGAACTAAGGGCTTTAACTCGCATGATTGAATACTTGAGAACTAAGAGCTTTAATTCGCATGCTTGAATACTTGAGAACTAAGAGCTTTAATTCGCATGCTTGAATACTTGAGAACTAAGGGTTTTAACTCACATGATTGAATACTTGAGAACTAAGGGCTTTAACTCACATGATTGAATACTTGAGAACTAAGGGCTTTAACTCACATGATTGAATACTTGAGAACTAAGGGGTTTAACTCGCATGCTTGAATACTTGAGAACTAAGGGCTTTAACTCACATAATTGAATACTTGAGAACTAAGGGCTTTAACTCACATGATTGAATACTTGAGAACTAAGGGCTTTAACTCACATGATTGAATACTTGAGAACTAAGGGGTTTAACTCGCATGCTTGAATACTTGAGAACTAAGGGCTTTAACTCGCATGCTTGAATACTTGAGAACTAAGGGCTTTAACTCGCATGCTTGAATATTTGAGAACTAAGGGCTTTAACTCACATAATTGAATATCAATCCCTTGTACACACCTTTTTTACCTTTATATACTCACTGGCTTTTGCCTTGCTACAGTGAAGGTGTTGAGGTGCAACTTATAACTTTTCCGGTGCTTGAACTCAATATTTATATTGAATTTTTATCGTAAACATTTTGTTAGAAGTTATAACATTTTATGTTTATAATTATATTTATTGTATACATTTTATTTATTTATGTTTAGATGAATAGATATTAATATACAAATACATTTTGAGGATATATATATATATATTATATATATATATATATATATACATAATATATATATATATATATATATATATATATATAATGAAGGTTGTGATAGTTCTATATGTAGAGTTTTTATCATACTCCATGACATATTGGACTTTTATTACATCATATTTTTGTATTTATATTTTGTATACATTTATAATTGGCATCACTATTTCTTTTATAGATCTGATTTTTTAAATTTATTATATTCATATGTGATTGTATCAAGTAGAAATTGGTTGGAATCTCAAATTGTCACAAAAACATTTTTGTCTTTAAAATTTTTTTCTTTTTACAAAATTTTACTTGAAGATTCTAACAAATACCAAAGTTATGATATCATTGATGATGTAGCTATTTACATGTACATATCACCCGGTTGTAAATGCGCACAAAACTACTTGAATTTGCAAAAATTGTCAGAAATTCTAACAATAAGGGGCCTTAAGTCTAGTATAATTTTTCAGTCACACGCAGTATAAATGTAGTATTCACTTGCTTGTTGTATAGAGTATCTGTCTCCATGTTGGCCACTGTGTTGTTGATAAATGCACACATGTACCTGATTTCACGGCAATGATTGCAGTATAATGATGACGTTGTTCTTCCAACTGTTACCGTCACAATACTGAAAATGTTGATGTGGAGATTTTGACCGATTTCTACTTGATACAATCACATATATTAACATATAATATTTAACATATAATATTTAAATCTGACTCCCTTAAATGAAAGGTGAAAACTGTTTGGTTGATTAAGAAATAACCTAAAAAAACCTTATTGTTTGTTATGTCACCAAGAGCAATGCATTTGTGGTGATGTATGCTATTACAGGTTTATGTATTACTAGTATATTATTAGCTCACCTGAGCCAAAGGCTCAAGTGAGCTTTTCTGATCACAATTTGTCCGTTGTCTGTCGTCGTCGTCGTCGTTGTCGTCGTAAACTTTTCACATTTTCATCTTCTTCTCACGAACCACTGGGCAGATTTCAACGAGACTTGGTCAGAAGCATGTCTGGGTCGGTGCAATTCAGATTTGTTCGTGGCATTGCCATGGCTACCATAACTAGGTCAAGGTGACCTAGGGGTGCAAAAATCTTAAAAAATCTTCTTCTCCGAAAGTATTGATTGGAGAAAAAATCTGATGTGATATTTGGTTTCTCTAGGGTCTTAAGCCTGTAGTTTGTTCATTTCGTGAAATAATTCGGTCGAAAAATGGGTTACGCGTTTTTGCGTTTAATTTTGAAAAAATCGTAAAATAGCTTCAAATTGTTATAACTTGACTACTTGACCAGATAATGACATGGGGTTTTCAGTTTTGACATCTTCTTGTTAGTATCTTCAAAATGAGGTTAAGGTCAATTGTGATGGTCGTGACCTATTTTTTTTTACCTCTGATTCTAATTATTATCTCAAAAACTATAAACTTTTTGTATAGGCATGTATATTTGAATGTTGTAGGTATTGATACAACGACCATTTTGATGTATAGAAAAAGGTCATGGGTTCAAAGGTCAAGGTCACTGATGCGAAACAATTCCGAAATGGTTAATTATCTCGAAAACTATAAACTTTTTATATAGGCATTTATATTAGAATGTTGTAGATATTGTTACAACGATCATTTTGATGTATAGAAAAAGGTCATGGGTTCAAAGGTCAAGGTCACGGATGCGAAAACAATACCGAAATGGTTAATTATCTCGAAAACTATAAACTTTTTGTATAGGCATTTATATTAGAATGTTGTTGATATTGATACAACGATCATTTTGATGTATAGAAAAAGGTCATGGTTCAAAGGTCAAGGTCACAGATGCGAAACAATACCAAAATGGTTAATTATCTCGAAAACTATAACTTTTTGTATAGGCATGTATTAGAATGTTGTAGGTATTGATACAGCAATCTTTTGATGTATAGAAAAAAGGTCATGGGTTCAAGGTCAAGGTCACAGATGCGAAACAATACCGAAATGGTTAATTATCTCGAAAACTATAACTTTTTGTATAGGCATGTATATTAGAATGTTGTAGGTATTGATACGATGATCATTTTGATGTATAGAAAAAGGTCATGGGTTCAAAGGTCAAGGTCACAGATGCAAATCAATACTGAAATGGTTAATTATCTCGAAAACTATTAACTTTTTGTATAGGCATGTATATTAGAATGTTGTAGGTATTAGAAAAAGGTCATGAGTTCAAAGGTCAAGGTCACAGATGTCAAACAATACCGAAAATATTATTATCTCGAAAACTATAATTTTTTGTATGGGCATGTATATTAGATGTTGTAGGTATTGATACAACAATCATTTTGATGTATAGAAACAGGTCATGGGTTCAAAGGTCAAGGTCACAGATGCGAAACGACACCAAAATGGTTAATTATCTCGAAAACTATAAACTTTTTGTATAGGCATGTTTATTAGAATGTTGTAGGTATTGATACAACGATCATTTTGATGTAAAGAAAAAGGTCATGGGTTCAAAGGTCAAGGTCACGATGCGAAAACAATACCGAAATGGTTAATTATCTCGAAAACTATTAACTTTTTGTGTAAGGATGTATATTAGAATGTTGTAGGTAATGGATAAAACAATCATTTTGATGTATAGAAAAAGGTCATGGGTTTAAAGGTCAGGTCACAGATGTAAAACAATACTGAAATGGTTAATTATCTTGAAAACTATAAACGTTTTGTATAGGCATGTATATTAGAATGTTGTAGGTATTGATACAATGATCATTTTGATGTAAAGAAAAATGGGGTCATTGGGGGTTTAGTATTTACGTTGTCTTTAAATCTATCAGCTAGCCATTAGTTATCAGGTGAGCATATAAGGCCCATGGGCCTCTTGTTATTTTCGTATTTGAAAAATGACAATGTCTCATGACCGTCATTCCTTACTTAATCAGATAATTGCTAAGATTTAACTTACAGGCATAAATGTTTAACTATAGCCATGATAGTATGTTACATAATTGTTATGTTTTTAGGGTATAACAGTGGGTAAATTGTTTGAATTGATCAATGCTGAACAAAATTATCTCGGTATTGAATTGTTTTTTTTTTCAACCACATGACATGACATATTTATTTAATAACTGTTCTTTTTTAATTGTTTGTATTTATGAAATAAATAGATTTTAAACTATTATGTTTTATTCAATATTTACTCATTTTGGTTGCACGTGTGCCAGTTGAAGCTAGCTAGACAGAAGGTGCTTAACCTTCCAGAGCACCCGGCCTGACTTCCCTGGTTGAAATTCACGTTGTCAACCTTGTTTTACTTTGCTTTAGGATCGTTATTTGGACATGGATTGGTAGGTTTAATTTTACTTTGCTTTAGGATCGTTATTTGGACATGGATTGGTAGTAGGTTTGATTTTACTTTGCTTTTGGGATTGTGGTTTGGATATAGATTGGCAGGTTTGCTTTTGGTTTTTGGATTGTGATTTGGACATTGATTGGTATTTTTTTTTACTTTACTTTGGGATTATGATTTGGACATGGATCGGTAGGTTTGTTTTTACTTTGCTTTTGAATTTTGATTTAAACATGGAATGGTATTTTGTTTTTACTTTGCTTTGGGACTGTGATTTGGACATGGAGTGGTATGTTTCTTTTGTATATTGGTCAGTTTTTGAAGAGCACAACATTACCAACACATAACCAAAATATGTGTTTGTTTGACATGTAACTCGATAAAACCTTAGAATGTCACATTTCAGCTTATCTTATCGATTTGTACTAAATATAAAAACCCTCTTAAACTTGTTTGTTAAACTTGCACTAGATGTTTTCGTTACAATCATTGTTTGTGATGAAACATATTAAGTCTCAGCAAAGTTATGACGGTCCATACTTTCCATAATCAGACAATAGTAACAAATGTTAAAAGAAATGAAATGTCTTTCTGTAATAACTGTATTTTTTAATAATAAAAGACAGAGACAATTTAGTTGGTTTTTCAATCTGATTCTTTCATTGCTTTATTTGTATCAACTCAGTATCATAATCAAGAAAAATGAAAGTTATAATCATAGAAGATAGAATTGTCTGGAAACACCTTAACCAACCATCTGCAAGTAAAAACAAAATTAACTAAATTGGTTAGCAATGCAACAAAAACTAACATTTATGTCAACTTTAAATTAATGATAAAACAACCCAGAATTACTTGCCACTCGAAGATTGAACGTTGAAACTTTAAAAAATATAATTTGTTATGAAACTAGTTTCTTAAAAATGATAAAAACTTATCTGGTCATTAAGAAATCGTAAGTACGCCAAATGCATTCCGTAACAAGTGATAAAATGTCTAACATTGGCAAATGAGACTATAATGATCAATGTCTTAAAATGTCTTTAATACATTTTATGCAATATCGAAACGCTTCAGTAGTACTTGAACCCTGGTTGTTTAGAGGAATATGCTATAAATGAGTCGTTAACTATAAAACTAAAAAATGAGCTTCGATTACATAAATTTAACAATTTGTGTTTTTTTGAATGTCAAGACTTATTATATATGTGAATGCCAATAGCAATTCATGGTAATTATATGTCTTGGCTTTTTTGTCCAGTTCATATTGGAAATACCACTCTGTGTCCTTATAACAATCCAAAAGTATCAACTAAAACTTTTAAATTAAGTGATACCGGTAAACATTAATTTGTGGATAAGAAACAAGAAAAAAAATACTCACGGTTGCATGGCAGATGTCACACTCTGGGCATACATGTGAATCACAAAGCCCAAGGTTATCTCTCAGAAGTGATGTATAGTGTCCAAATCCTTGATTTGCTGAAATGTTAATGACACGTTATGGCCAAATAATGTGCAATTACTAAAATTAAACTACTAAACAGGACGCCAATGTTGTTGTTATGGCCAAATAATATGCAATTACTAAAATTAAACTACTAAACAGGACGCCAATGTTGCTGCAATCCTCACAGACATACATAATACATATAGTGTTGTACCAGATGATATGGCTTCGATCACAATTGTTATGGTTTGAATGAAATTTCATCTTAAATTGCTTAATAAGGAGGTTGATGTTGATAATATAATAAACTGTCTTTATATTAAAGGAAAATCCTAAGCAACCTGACAAAAGTTCTTTTTAACCATAGCTCTTATATCTTTACTCTTTAGGTATCAATTTTTAAAACAACAACATGACAGTCCTTCTTTGCATTGGATTTCAAACTTCAAACAAAACCATACAAGGAAAAATATATAACAGATTCCCTTTTTAATAAATTACTAAATCATAATCAGTAACACTATCACAAAAACAGTCATCAACAAGCGTCTCCAGTCTTATCCAGATAGAGCATTCTTTACCTGTTAAATTAAAAAAGAATCTAAAGTATCACTTGGATATCTCTCATATCTTACTTTTTACAATATAAGAGCAATTAACATTCTTTTTATGGTTGATCAAATTAAAATGAAAATTAAATTTAATATTGCAATATACCTGGTTCATAGTAATCATAAACATTGACTGAGTATGTCTGTGATTGTGCTACCTTGTCCACTCTGTCTGCTTTGAACGTCACACAGGCGTCCGATTGTCCTATCTACAAATTGAAATTTTTAGAATGAATTTCAGAAACCAGTAATAATTTAATATACGATAATATATCCCTTAATTAACTGAGCGTTCTGGGCCTTGAAATTTAATATAAAAATTTAAAATAAACAAAACATATAAATATTAAACAAATTGACATTAATGCCATCGCTAAAAAGAAAGAAAATCTGCAAGAATTTACATATCTCAATATGACAATATAGAAAAAAGAGAGTCTCTTTCCTATAACTTTTCTATAATAAGATAACTTTATTTCTTTATTTTTCGAAATGTGCAATATAGATGTGCCAATTAAAATTTTTAATATGAGTTCATACAGATATATCCGTAAAATTTTATTTTGTTATCAATGTAATCTAATGGTTTGGGTTGTGTTTGTATAAACATACCGAGTCGAGGTACAACACAACTTTATTCATATCTGTCTCTTTGTGCTTTACAACATTATTTCCTCCAGTTGTAAACATGTCTGGCTTGTATCCACTTGGAATGTCTATTTCTTTGATAACCATCCCACTTTGTCCATCAATTAAACGTCTGTACAGAAAATTCAATTTACATGAAAACAATACATCCGTTATTCACTTTCCTTAAAAATGCGTATTTGCGAATAGTACTCAAATAAATATAACAGAGACGGTAAATGTTCGTAATGACACTAAACACTTTTGACGGTTATTAATGTAGGAAGACCAAATGGTGGAAACAAATGGCTTTTTATCTAATTTAAATATATCTTCGGATGAGACATAAAAAGCGACGCCCTATATCAAGGTAGACGTGCCACGCAATGCAAAATTTCAATATGTTCTACTTCAGATAATAGCTGACGGCGTCCAAATATTAGTTAAATAATTTTTGAATAGGTTGCAAAACAAGGACGAGTCAAGTAACCAGGCCCACTATGATCCCTTCGCAAACGAAGTTTCTAGAGGATATAGGATTTGACGTGTACGTGAACGTATGTTACGCTAACATGAAAGTTGAAACAGGGGTTTATCATGGTAATATCTCAGACAAAAATGTGTTTTTCTACTGGTGATCCCTATTTGACAGAGTTATTGCCTTTTGTTCATTTGGGTGAAATATTTCTGTAACTGCTCTTACAAGCTTCAAACAGAATTTAATAAAACTTGATACAAGGGTTTATGATGGTAATATCTCAGTATAGTTCTTGTTTTGTAACTGGCGAAGACGTTTTGACAGAGTTATTGTCCTTCGTTCATTTTAGCGAAATACTGGTAATTTGGCTAGCACTCTACAGAATTTAATTAAAATAGATACACTGATTTATCATAGTTTTAACATGGACTAGCATGCAAACAACCCGATTTTGACTGAATCATATTTTCTTACTGGCAAACACAATTTGAGTCATTGCCCTTGTTTATTTAAGTAAATTGTCAGTATTTCTGACTACGCTCTAATAACTTTATTTCTTAACAGAATCTAAAACAAACTTGAAACAATGATGTATTGGGACTAATTTGTGTTTCGTAATTCGCACACTTAAATTGACAGGGTTATTACCCTTTGTTTATTGAAACTCGTGTAATTTTGTATCCAGGTAAAAAATATGTATCTAAGCAAGACATAAAATCATGACAGTGTCAGACAATTATGTTAGGTTATTTACTTATTGACTCGCCCTCGTACGCCAAGCTACTTGAACTGATACCGCTAATTCAGCCGACGCTTTCAAACCTGACAGTTTTAATTAAAATATACCTATTTTAGCAAATCTAAATATTTGTCATGATATATTTTCTGCTTTTAATTTTACATTGTATCAAATAAAATCTCCATTAAACTTGGATATGGTGTTTTTATAACAAGTTTGCTTGCTTTAATCGACAAGCTGAATCATTTTAGTAATTAACGTTTGTAAAATGGTCAATAAATAGTGCTTCAAAAAATATATTTTCACTATGCACACTCTCCCACATGTAAACAAGAAAAACACAGGCATAGTTGAAAATGCTTCGAACAACACCTTGAACTTTAATACTTTTCCTTTCATCCAAAACAAAGTCGTTTTATGCATCAGCTGCATATGCCAAAAATGCACAAACTGGCTATTTTAATCTATTCAAATTCAACCTATGGAAAAAATAATAATAACACAATGTGAAAGTCTACATTGGTTTACACTTACCGTGAACAAATCTTTACTGTTATGGAGTCAAATGATTCTGTTGTTACGTTGGTTCGGACTTGGTAGGCTTCATCATGTACTGATTGCACATAATACTTGACTGCAATCTAAAACAACATTTGGTATGAATTACCATTTCTTTTCAAAGATATGAAAATTGGGGGTTAGTCTCTGTGTTTCACTAAATCAAAAACAAGCATACTAATCCATGTCAAAATCACAACCCTAAAGCAAAATAAAAACGTTGAAACTGACAAATTAGGTTAAACACATGATCTTTCATTAAATATTTAGTTGAGATATTGTTTAAATCTGGAAGGGACTAGGTTTTTTATATCGTTAGATCACTTCAAGAGTGAGAAATGTCCACTTGGCCTTAAATTATTTACAAAAAAAACAGTGGGCTACTATTATGACTTTTTATATTATGTATCTATTAATTTCAAAACTCTAGATGATATACTTGGTAGAACTTAATTATTTGTCTGAAAATAAGGAAAACAAGTTTTACTTGGCGCGTATTTAAAGTGAGATGATGCATACAACGAAAAATGAAAATAATTTATCTTTAATATTTATCCAAATTGATTGAAATCTAAATGTGCATATTAAGTTAGTTCTTTAAGAACATTTAATGCGTTTCAGTGTCGTTCTAAATAAATCAATGTAAAAAAATTCTTAATTTTACTAAATTGAAAGTAACGCGTTTTTAAAATTTAATGAAAAAGTATTTTGAAAAATATAGTTATTATACAATATGAAATATTTCAACTTTATATCGAAAGCTATATCAAAACAATATCTCGAATTCAAATTACAACACTACCAACATGTTCCCATTATCAAAGTCACCAAGTTATGTAGCTGTTTATCATAAGGAAAAAAGGCATTTAACCCTTATTTCATCCTGTATAATGTCACATGCACTGCAGTGTTTAGTGTCTAGTCATTGTAGTGTTTGTAGTGAAGGACATCATGTTACTTATTGATCAGCTTTGGTTGATGTTTTATTATGTATCTTAATGAACCCCTATGACACAAGTGTCTACTGGATAAAAGATGAATCTATCATCTTGTCTAGGATTAATTTATTTATGTAATTAACAGAACCAGTAAGACAGAATTTTCAGTAGACTGAAGAATAATATTAATTGTTATATTTATATAACATTTCTTATACATAAATTAAAAAGAAAAAAACCTCATCAAAATTACTATTCGACCTAGCCAGGAAAATAGTCTTTTCGGACCGGTCAAATATTTTTTGCTGTTGGACTTCGCGTTATTGTCAAGACAACGTTTTGGATTTTCCCGCAATGTCAATGTCATCGGCGATTTGATTGGTTGGCGACCGTGACGTAATATGCTGGTGTTCTATTCGCGTTAACCTTCACCTTGACCCCTTAACGTCTGCTTCCTGTCAACTGTAAACAATGTCGGCCGTCGGCAGATTTGTGTCCGACGACGATGGGGGGATTAATTAACATACTGAACGACAGGGACAGTAAAAAGACGTCCAATGTGATCGGTGTAGCTTCAAAAATATAACAAGAGTACGCGGATTATGTAAGTCACAATTTGACTTTAGAAAAGTTGATCTAAATGTCGGATGATGAACTGAATACATTTTTAAATTAAATTTTTGTTGAAATTTCTTGGTATATTTAAATTGTTTTCATATAACAAAACAATTATTGACTAGTGGTGCGGGCAATAGCAATTTTGTTGGCACCCTCGGTCCTGCTTCGCGTCGGGCAATAGTCAGGACCTCAGGTGCCAACAAAATTACTATTGCCCGCACCACCAGTCAATTATTGTATACTATTATGACGCTTTTCTAGGTTAAAAGACAACTTACTAGGATAGTCTTTATTACAAATAATAAAAACACAGTGTACAGCCACATGTTATAATAAAGTTATAGGCGTGTATGGTCATGGTGTATTGTAACTAACATATGAATTAAAAATATTCAAACTACAATCAGTACTTGAAAATTTTTGGATGAGTTTGGGATAGGCCACAAGTTGTAACAACAAAGGATGATTACCATACCACTACAGGTGGTATACAGATGCTTAACTTATCATAAAGTATAGAAACAAACAAAGTTCCCAGCAATACAATAGAAATATAAATCAATGTATTTATAAACAAAGGGGTTATTGTATACTTTAAATTTGACCATTTTTTCCTTGAAATTCTTTAAAATCGCCTTCTCCCCGCGTTTAATAACAAAATGACGGACACAGAAGTTTAAACACTTTGATAAGCATAGTATATAATTACTTCATTACGCTCTAGAAACATTAATGCTTGTTGTCAAATGTATTACTTTTGGTCAAAACGAAATCTGGATTAGTATGGTAACTGGTGTCTTTTTAATCATTTCAGTTCCTTTATTTTGAAAGTATTTTCTTTATATAATTGGTTTTGCAAAACTTAACAGCAGCGCAAAACCCAAATATTTCACTTGATTAACAACCTATTACTATGTTGTTTTTTTATAAATTCAAATACCAGTTGATTTTAAATATAAATAATTACTTACATTTACAATACACATTCCACTACCTGTAGCACTAATGGTTATACTGTCTGTATCGTCTGGGAACTTTAAATATGTAATAAGAAAATCAAGCATTAAAGTTCAAAACATTAATAGAATATGTTTTTAATGAGATTTTTGAAGGTTCATTTCACAACCAACACAAACAAAAATCCCTAAACCAATTAAGTTGCTTCCATCCCACCGTTTAAAATCTGATATTATAAATCACCCGTATTAGTTTTTAACGAACCCGAAATGGGCTAATATTTTAGTCACAACGATAGTTGAATGAAATATGTAATTGACGTCATTAGATACGTGACAGCAACCAGATACGTTTACTTTCAAAATGTTTAAAAAAGTATATTTTACAAAACGACGTGAATCGAGGCACAGCTTATAATGTATGTGTAACGAATTATCATTTCTACATTAGTTACAAGTATATTCTAATTGAGTGATTGGAATCTTAAAACAAAGTGCATTGAAACAAACGTAATAAGACAAAACGCCCATATGAACACATATAGGTTATGAAACCTCACAATTTCTGACTGCTAACGGTCATATGACAACACGGTATCTGTTGTAAAAATGGGTAAACCATAAATTAGCTAGTCTTTGTGTAGATTACCAGATAGAGTGATGGTACAATGGTAAGATCAAAATAAGCTCTGTACATCTTTATACAAAACGCAATTATTAGTCTTTTCAGCGCTTTCAGTAAATATTCAAGAAATTAAGCTAAGTGCTTAATATTTGATGGAATCAATTAAAAAAAGAAAAAACAATTTCGTACTGATAAATCGCCCACACTTGGCAAAAGCTATTCTTTTTAGCAAAAAATTTAAAATAATTGTTAGAGGCTGGGAAGTTGGAGCTTCTGTTCTGAAGTAAGGGAAATTTTTAAAGTAAATCACTTACATTTAAACCTTGTACATTTAGTTTGTTTCCGTTATCTATAGACAACTGATGGTGTCGACCTCTTACAGATAAATCAACAGTGACATCACTTGGTATTGTCTTCAATATGGAAAATTGTGTCATTGCTCTCAGAGCAATAACGGTATCCTGAAAAATAAAAGTTAAATAAATATACTGAGCAGAAATTACCACCTCAAACAAATAAAACACCATCGCAAATAATCGAATATTTTTTGTTTTCATACACATGTTTATATAGATTTAAGAATTCGGTGTTCAATATGGTTCTACAAGTATCCAAAAATGCGGTATAATCTAACCTGTGTAGATACGAATCCACCGTTTCCATTTCTCTGTGCAGCCAACCATTTAAAAATCGGCATCCCTTCAGTGATATTTCTGTCATAAGAGTGATAAAGAAGTGCATATGCAGCCGTTTCAATATCAACAGTCTTTACTGTAGCAGATCGACTTCTGGGATTATCTTTCCAAAAAGTTACATCTCCTAAATTAATAAAACAACTCTGTTTTACTTCTCAATGAGTAAGATAAATAATTATATAACTCTCTATTGTTAAATATTAAAAACAACAACAAACAAGAAATAAGAAAGGACTAAATAAGAAATTTGTACTTAAACAAGCGAGTTTATTGCATTTATTTTCCACATCAGTAGATACTTTGTAAGATTTACACAATGTTTAACAATATTTTAATTGTAATTACATCTTCTATCACTGTTGATCAATACTGTCCATTAAGTTTTGTTTACTTCTAATATAAAAAACTTGATTAAAATTAATCACACAAGTTTTGTAAACTTCCTAAATTTTAGAGAATTTTTCTGTACTCAAAAATTCAAACGGTCAAAACTCTTAAGAACATGTGTTCACAACAAGAACATCTCCTGTTAATGTCCATTCTTATTACCAAATCGTGTAAACTTCTAAAAAACTGTTTTAAAGAATTTTCTCTGAACAATAATTTCACATCCCAAAATTCAATGCAAGATCTTTGTAAGACAAAAAAAAAAAAACTTGGCAAGTAAACCTGGGTTAAATAAATGAACATTTTCTAACATGAAAGTTTAAAGACCACAATAGATATGATTTATAGCTAGACAAGCGTTTGTCTTCTTTAACAAATGTTGCCATGTTTTATCAATGATTGGTTTAATAGTTTTTTGCAGTTGACATACCACTAGATCAAAACGATGTAAATTTGATGCAATAAAGTTGCAAAGGACATTATCCTTTATATACTAATATTTTAGCCACAAAAACTGCTGTCCTTTTGCAAAACATGTTTTAGAGACAAAAAACAAAGTTTTTGTTCCAAAACATCACTAAATTCTTTTTCTACTTCAAATACAACCATAATACATCCTTTTTATTGGGAAATGAACTTGCACGAAAAATAACTAATTTTAAATGCACTCACCAAAATCGAATTTTGCCTTTTTCTCATTTCTAACTATTTTAGTATTGTTAATACAGGGTGAATGATAAACTGGTATGTTTTATATAGCCCGTGTTAGAATGTTCTATTCATTAAGTCAACATTTCAAGAAATATGCGTATTTCCTAAACCTTTTCATTGGTTTTACTATTCACAGTTTACATGAAATTGAACTGAATTATACCTGCTTTTTCTGCTTATGGTGCATTTGTTTCCCAATTTATACGCTATGGTAGAGCATTTCCTTGCTATGGAAACTGTATAAAACGTAGTAAGCTGCTTAAAAAATTTGTTGACCCACGGATATTGCAGGCCTAGGCCTCAAAAAGGTTTATCACAGTATTGTTGATAAGTTTGTGTCTCTGTGTTCAGGATTGCCCTGGATATATTTGACATTACATTATTCCATGTTTCTTTCAGTCAATTGTGATTACAAACGTGGCGGATGTAGCTATATAAAAAAAGAGGTGCTTATTCTTCCGGAGCAGCCGGTCTCACTTTACATGTTTAATCTAACTTGCCCGTTCCAAAGTTTTAACTTTGTCACTAGATTCTGATCCGGACATGGATCAGTATATTTGTTTTTGATTAGAATCTTTTATCAATTATGTCATTTGAGGAACACTCTATAAAGTACATAAGAGTAGCCGTGGTTTGGATATTTATTATTTTTTCATTCTTTTCTCCACATTTGTAAAATTGCGATTCATTGTTTTTGAAAATTAATCCAGACAAGCAAGAAGTGTGAGGAACGGAAAGTAGCAAAAATTTATTAATACCAATTCTCCATTTAATCCCAATCGAATTGACGGTTTTGACTAACCAATTTTTATGTCACCACAGTATTAAATCACCAAAGAAAACAATTTACAGAAAATTATTCACCAATATAATGAAATTAGACGAAAATTACTATTATTCTTTTATTATGATGATTTTCTTTTGATTGATAAACTTACAATTTACCAATTCGCTTTAAAAGTGTTCAATGAGTGATTTTTATTTCAATATACAATATATGAGTACTTCCTCCAGCTATTTAAATCAAATAACAGTTGACGACAGCCATATTGCTGAGGAATTATTCAAAATTACTAGAAAATGAAAGGGTATTGATGAACCCATATCCACTGTTACTCGAGTTTTAGCTATTACAAATACATGTGACAAATAAAAAGCCTCTCTTAAGCAATATTGAAAACTTCTGATAGAAAATAACTGATGTATCTTGCTCTACTGTTTGCTTTTCTATGAGACATATAAACTGTTGCTTTTTTTAAATTAAGAAACCAGAACAGTTTCGATTCATTTGATCCAATACATCTTCAATTATAATATTTCTCCTCTAAATGAATGTATCAAATCAAATATCCTTATATTATTGATTATTTTAACATTTCGACTATATCAAAGACATTCAACAAATATAAATTACATTGCACTTGATGTATATAAAATATTTGCAATAGGAAGAATCGAGAAATCATAAACACAACTAAGACAATTTTATTGTTTGAATTTTCCTTAAAAGGTGTAATTTATTGTTGTCACATGCCGAAAAAGGCATGGTTTTTAGAATATGGTTTATTTTTGTCAATTTGAATATTGTAATTATGATTTAAACTATGCTATTAGATTCTGTAAATCAATTTGAGATAAAATATCTTTTTAAATATCAATAAATATACCCTAGCATTAGACGTTGGGTCGTTAAAATAATTAAGTTTACATCCTTAATTGTGCGAGTCCCTATGTAAAGGCAACGACATAAAAAACCACAATTAAACTGAACGAACTATATATATATATCATTAAAATACAACAATGTATTGCATATCAGATTTGTAAATTGCACTAGGGATTACATATAGCATGACAATAGTCGATTTTGAATGTCACGATTCGTCGTTTTTATATCGCCGTATTCAGTTATCAAGTTGACAAATTATTTACCCTCAAATATATATTGTTATGCCTTGGTTACCATTCACCATTTATTTCGCTATGGTCTCAGCTCACTTTGTTCACCCGTTTCTAGTTTTAATATATACGGTTATACACCTATTTTAAAGATCGTATATTTCTTACCTAAACATGACAAACCATCTGACACGTATGAATTCTATATCGATATACGGAGCGAGTTTCAATAGCGGATAATAATAGCGATTCGGAGATAGCGAAAAGAAAATCAAACTAAAACCATATTCCTATTGTGTTATTTATTTTGCTACAGTTTATGAGAAATTATCATACTTAAATGATATTGGACACATATATTTGTGAATTTTCCTTAAAAGTGTCAAATGGCGAAAATGTGGTTGATTTTTGATAATTTGAATTTCATCGTTATGATTTAAACTATGTCATTAGATTCTGTAAATCAATTTTAGATTAGATATCTTTTGAAACATTTACATACAACTTTAAAGATGCGTTAAAAAACCATAAAAGAAGTATTATTTTTGTTATTTTGAGTTTATGATGTTATTTACATTGCATTGTTTAAATTCATTTTTTGTTCTACGATGGAATGCAATTGTAATGGAAATGTTATACTGACGAACTAAATAGACTAAAAACAGAGATAGTTGAATAAAACTCTGTTAAATGAGGCGATAAAACGATGTTGTATTGACTTGTCTTATGTATACTCTTTTGCCTTTTTATGCAACGTACCTTGATGATTTGCCAACTGTTGCAGTTTACTAAAGGCAATTTCTGCTGTCGAACTTCCTAACACTTTCAAGGCATAACTAGCCACGGCCAGGGAATACCCTCTTGTTTCGGACCGAACGTTGTTCTCTAGAAAATGCTTTGCTTTTAGTAGTGCATCACTAATCTCCCGCTAAACCAAACAAAAATGCAGTTAAACTTTATTATAACTAATGATTAGTGAATTGTAAGAAGTTAAAATGATACAACAAGGTGCTTTCCTTTGTTAATACGTCATTTTTGGGATCCATCATCATCATCATCATCATTATTATGCAAATGCTATTTAATAAATGGATGCAAATGGGGTTAAACATAAGCTATCCGTCAGAGTTCATATGTTGTAAGATTATGACTTATTGTAGTATAACCATGACAATAATTTCTGTTAGTTAACCAGTTACTATGCTTTCCATATTTGCAAAAAATTCTGCATAATATAATTAAGCTAATATTCTTCTGCGACCATTGCGTATTGTTTGAGACGCGCAAGTTGTGTAAATTCAAATCTAAAACCGGGTTGGCAAGGTATCAGAGTAAACTAAATGTTAAACCTTACTTGATTAGTTGCATCATCGTTTTCCTTCAGTGCAATTGTTATATAAGATGCCAGTGTTAAATCGGATGACGCGGTTCCACCCTGAATCGAACAAAATCGTTTTAAGATAAAGTACGTCTACAATAAATTCTAGAAACATTTATTAAATTGTTGTACAAATGTTGCAATATAAAAAACAAAAATGTTCACCATAAATTTTCCTAAAAAAATAAGGACAACCAACAAAAGATAAAAGAATGGTTTACAATCCCAATCTTATTATATTGACAAATCTGTATTTTATCCCAGTTAATTTGAGACCAGTTAATTGAAAAAAAGAGACCCGTCGTCCTTAGCGCTTACCCGAAGAACATTAAAGCTCCTGCAGAAGAAGAATAATTAGAAAAAATAATTATAGGGACCGGTATTGACCTTACCACCAACATATTGCAGTTAAAAACAAACACATACCACTCAACCTACTTCTTATATCTCTAACGACGAAAAGTTAATTTACATTTATTCGCAAATAATAAAAGTTAAACTGTAGTACATTTAAATATTCTTAAATATCTATGTGACCTTAAGCTTGACCTTTGAACTAATGACTTAATTTATCTATAAAAATGATTGTTATATCAATACATATAATTTTCGTAAATGTAATGTTTAGATCAAATGGTGATAACTAACGTAAAATAAATAAAAAATCATAGAAACTGAAATGAATTTCGCATTTAAATATCTAAGCTGCATCTAATATTATTATAACGGGTTTAATATATATCTAAGGCGTTGCCTTGAAACCAGTTCGTTTACAGACAATGGGATGAGCAAGCTGATTTCTATATACATCCAAAATATATTTGTACATTATTGTTTTTTAGTCAATTTTTGATTGTTAAAAGAGCAAATCACATAAACATACCTGCATATTTGTATGAATTATTCTTCCTATATTTCTAAATGAACCATCTGTGTTTTGGTATTGAATAATCCAATGAAGTGCATCATCCAACGCTGTTCGGCTTATTGATACGTGCTTATTGGCTAGGTGGAATGTCATTGCAATAAAAGCTGTCAGCCTGAAAAAGCCCGTCATGGCATGCAATGGTTTTATTTAACAACGAAAAGGGCAGACCATAGCATATCATCTTTTCACATTTATGTATGAAGTCGAAGTTATATACAATCAATGTACTATATTTCCTGAATCGTTACTGACTACTCCAAGTAGTTTCTTTGCATAAATAAGAGAGGTTTAAAATCCTTCAAATAGATTGAATATATTTGTATAATTGCTGTACTTGGTCAAAATAACAGAGAAAAATGGGACGATATATAAAAGTGAAAAAAAAAATTAAAATGAAAATACAGACGCACAACTGAACTATTGCTGATAAGACATATACATACTCACCAAATGCTACCAGAACTATCTTTGTTACCAAAGGCACTAAATGAACCATCTTTGCGACGAAACATCTTCATTTCACGATCTCTACCTGATGAATAACACAAGGGTCTTGAAATTAAAGTCACACACTCGCTATTAGATTCCATTACATAAAATGGTAAATTGAACTTTAGAAAATCTTTGTAAGGGGTTTAAAGATGAATAGTATGTAAGTGCTAGTTTACACAGCAACAGATGGATGGGTATTAAGAGTAGAGACAGAATCCAAATGAGACACAATGTATAAAAAGTTATAGAAATATAAAAATATTCATGCATTGTAAAATTCTCATTCAAATTTGGACAAAGGTTTGTAAATTCAAATTTATTATTTCTTAATTCTGACGATAATATTTTGTTGTAAGACTACAACGATTTTAAATGAAGTTTAATATTACATACACCTGAATGTCAAATTTGCCAAACCTGAAACCATCATAATATACACAAATTGTCCTTAAGGTATGTGAACCAGAATTTTCACCCGAGGGTAACATCCCTCTTCAAGGGTGACAGTTCTGAATGCTTACATATCTAAAGGAAAATTATATTGCAATTTACCAGAACAAAATCTATCATGTAAAATGACACAAAAAATATTTAAAATTTTGAATTAAATTATATGCTGTCAGCTTATACTTTTGACCACCCTTTTACGTACGTCTGTAAAACATCCCGTAGTAGCTATGCAAGGGCGTCTTTCCGTTTCCATCAAATTAATTTGCAGTATTTTCACTGAAGCTCGGGTGGTCCTCATCTTTGGCATGTATAATTAACTGCAAGACAATCAACGACGAATTGCCAAAGTGACTGGCCACCATTGTTATTGTTTACGGAACGAAAACACAGTCCCGTTTAGCAGGTTATTTCTTTTGTACACGCTTACAGTAATTTGTTTAGGGAATATCTAATTTGTTATTTGTTATGTGATTAGAAAACATCCAATGAAATGGGCTTTAATATATATGACGTATAATAAAAGTTGTTTTTCCTGCAAAGAAAAATGTAATTCATTTGAATATAACAAGGTCGGGTTGCATGCTACAGTATAAAACATCGGTTGATATTTAAAAAAATTCCGTTAACTTGCCAACAATATATCCACTCTTCTAATATTGAAGCTCCAAATTTCGATACAATTGATGTTTAGTTAGAGTACTGTATACGTAGAAATATTCGCTGTGTATTAATGTTCGCTATTTTCGTGCTCGCTGATCAACCGCGAAAATAAATCCACCGTGAAATTTTATATCTTTGTCAGATGCTCACACCACCTACTTGACCGCGAAAGTTTATACCAGTGAATATTTCTCCGTATCTGTATACAGTATTGCTATGTTGTGTAACATTGTATATTATATATTGGTTTAGGTTCTGTGTTTGTTTTGTCTTTCTGCTAGTTACCATCAACTTTACCTTTAATGATGAATTCGATTGCTTTATCCTTTATATCATCAGTTAGTTCGTTTATAGATGTGAGATAATCTAGTGCAAAAACATCAGGAGCTAAGTTGATCATTGTTTGTTCACCGCAGTGATTTGGTAGTCGAAGTAAATTATGCAATCCTTTTATACTTGGTGCCATAGCATTTCCTTAAAAGAAACCAAAATTTAAATAAATGACATTTTACTTAAAAATTATTAAAATAATTATTCATACGGAGTTATTATTTCTTTTATTTTATTTTTTAAGTTGTTTTGCCTACAAAATGTCAATCTTTTCAATTTTCTTTCTGTGTTGTCAAAATGAGAAGTACAAAGGCTGTTCCATATGTGTATTATACTACAGCGCGATAACACTTTGCACGATTTCGTTGATAATGATACCCTTGAATTGCTCCATCTAATACCGTTCCAACAGTATGAACACGTGTATTCGGCTTCGCATAGTTTTAAGATTATAGTCAAAACAATAGAATCAGTCGTTGACCACTGTTGTAAAACTGGTTGAGAAACGGGTTTAGAATAATGAAGAAATTAGAGCTTTCATAAAAGTTAGCAAAAAACTCGACCATTTGGTAATATAAGCGTTTACTAAATTGGGGGAGGTTTATGGGTCTAATAAAGTATATTAAGAGATAGTTTGTAGGTGGAGAAAGGAATTTCTGTCTGGCACAGAGTCCGTCAAAATGCAGCAAAATATGGCCGGCTTGTGACTGTAACAGTCAAGGCAAATGTTTTAAAAGCAATGGGAAATAATTATAAGCGATGGCGGATACACGATTTGTGATATTGGAAATTTGTTGGCATATCGCTATCGCGGGTGCGTTACATTTTTTGTGCATGTTTATTGTACAAAAGATTTCTGCATCACGCTTATATTGACAGATAACCAAAAAAGGGTACGATTAAAAACCGCTGGGCAATTGCTTAAAATCATAATAAAATGTTTCTAAAATCAAAGAAAATTTGCAAACATGGCACAAAATATGGGTCCGTTATTTCGAACCAGTAAACAAAATTGGAAACTAAATGTTGCTTACTTAACACAGTAGAGGACCTGTGGTTGCCAAAAAGAAGCATAATCACAAAGAAGTTTTTTTATTGCATATTCCTCTCATGTGATGGTATAGCCGTACAAATCCCTGTGTTGAGGGGCAAAATTGTAACAGGTCGTTATTACTGAAAACCCGCTGAAGAAACATTATCTTAAATGGCACCCTGTGTCAAGGTTTAGGTATGTTCCCCTACTTCATGCCAAGGCTCCATCATATACATCTGAGTTTGTGAAGCGTTTTTAAATTTGGTGAAGGTTACGATCTTGCCACACTCACCATACTCTGCAATTCCAGTCCCATGCGACTTTAAAATGTCTTATCTGGTCGGAGTGGTAAGTCACGACAAGCCTTTGGCTCAGCCATCAGTCAGTGCCTCAGAGTTCTACCTAATTAAGCGTACCGTCACGCATTACAGAAATGTATTCAGAGATTGAATTTATGTATTTCAAAACGCAATGAATACTTTGAAGAGGTGTAACATTCAGTTCACCATTTGAGTTAAATGCTTTTACACATTACAAATCGAGCAACCCTCGTATAACTGTATAACACATTTAAAATTTGTAAATATATAATAGATTGTTTCCAGCATAGACAAACATTAAAAAATACGTAATCAAGCAAATACCTGAAACGGTAACCGAAACTCTTTTCGTGTTTGGTACACTTAGGTGTGGTAATGTTATAGGCTGTGATTTTACAAACTTGTTCGTATTTGTCAAATCTATCGGGAATGCAATACTAAAATCTTGTTCTACACCTTTTGGCTAAAACAGATATTAAAAAAATAATTATTAAATGTTTATGCGTGTGAAATAATCAATCCGTATCCGTTGTCACCCTTAAAACTTGAAAAATGCATTTTAATAGTATTAAAGATATAAACATACCAAACAATTATTAAAAAATGATGTCAATGACACCTAAGTATATCCATAAAAACAAGGGAAAATCTAAAAGTTACTGTATTTTTATGTACGAACATATCGGTCAATGTAGAAAAACGAAAGCTTTGAATACCAGCAATTTATGTTAACTTAACACAGATGCACTGTGAGGTCATATTCATGTTCCGGAAGGGTAAGCGCTTACGGTCTAGCTAACTACATCCTATTTGTGAAATCAAAAAAAGAATGGAAAACAATTGGAAATATGGATGTCAAAGAAAAACCTAGGTTTGCAATATTCCTATGTCAACAATCATTTGTAAGCAGACTGCTTTTTTGTTAAAATTTCTCACACAGGGAAATCTCTCACATAGCGTACTTTTGAGAAACAGGTAGTCCATAAGCAGTTGGGTAAGAAAAGTTGTACATAAAAAGAGGTGTGTCATATTCCTTCAAATTTGCGCCTTCGGGAGTCATGTATATTCTAATTTTAATAGCAAAATATATAAGAAGAACTTAAGGAACCAAACGTTTCCTTTATTTCAATTTCTCTAGGATATATGACATTCTAATATAAGCATATATATATATATATATATATATGTATGTGGAATTGAATGAGTTTGCAAAAGCATTTTCTTCTAATTTAACAAGGCTCTGCAGAAATTGTGCTTCGTATGATTAAAACCAAAATCAGAGAAGTAAGAAATCACAAATTAAAAGTTAAAATAACGATTGTATAATATGGTAACTAAACAACAGCTTGAAGTTTTTGTTGATGAAGGTTATACGGTAACGAACATGAATATCAATATAAACTAAATCATATGGAAGCAGTTAACATGTAATTTTCACAAATATAACTAAAACTAGAAAAGGACTAGGAGACCGTCAGATGATTTATTTGTCCGTTGTGCTAACTAATACAGTGTGATATGGAAAGAAATTAGAGTAAAATAATTTTAGTGATGAATTGTCGTTGATTGTAAGTGGAATCGGAGCTGGGAAAGTTTGGAAAAACTAAATGAGAAATATTTAACGGAGTGGATTGGATCTTCATTTACAGTGATAGTTTTACACGTAATACCTGGTCAACTAGAATAAAGTATGTTCATATAATTTGCGTGTGGATTTTAACTGTCTGAAACGATGATCAAAGGTGCAATTTGCGGAGATTTAAGATACAGACTAAAAATAGGTTATACAATTCGGCGTATCCGTTGTGACATTTGTCGAAAAGATAATGAATTTAATCTGAAAGTACTCTATATTATGACTAAACGTTGGTTTTACAACTACATTTGCTATATGAATATATATAGACATTACCTCAACTTTGAAGGTTCTTGTTATTCTATCTATAGGTAGAAATGTGTCATCATCCATGGCCTTTACAGTTATGTTAAACGTTCCCATTCCAGATACTCTTAAATTAAAATATTTTACAGCGGAATGGTCCGGTTCTACCTACAATAAATTGTTGAAAAAAGACCGAACTACTGTGTAATACAGTGCAATATTTGTACTTGTCAATTTATGGGATAAAATGCGCTGTTGCGCACATGCGTTTCTATATAAACCTTATATATATTTGATCATAGATGTTTGTCCTGAAAACGGCACAAAGCTTAATCATTTGTTTTAGTACAGACATTTTAATCAAAATATACGATTCAGATTTTCTCATCCAAAATGCTACCTATCTGTAATATCAGTTGTGTAAATCAGTTAATTTCAGACGAAATGTTTCGAATGAATCTTTATAGAAATTCAATATTCTATTTTACCAAAGTGTAGTATATCTGCTTCCCCTTATAAACCTTAATCTGTATATTCGACATCAATAAAACTATTTTTTCAAACATGCGAATCCCTGATCGGAGATTGGCTGACCTCTGCCAATTATCACTGACTTCTGTAAGTAACTGATGTTAACGTGCTATTAACAATTGGCCAGACATGTTTGTCTGTTTCATGTTTATTTTTGTTTTAAATTGCATTAAATATCAAGAAGTGCATATTTGCAGTGACAAATAGCTAAATCAAAGATATATGTTTAGTCAACTTATCAACCAATAAAAGATTAAAAACTTTATCCAGAATTTAATTAAAAAATTGTTTTTATTTGCATAAAATGATACAGAAATAAGATGCCTTTTTTATCTTAATTTGTGTATCTGTTATTAATGAGTCATGTCAAGATCTTGGTTGGGTTGTTTTGTTGAAATTTACATGTTTTTCATTTAATCTGTTATTCGGAAGATACAGTAACCTATTTTAAAAAATCAAACAAAATCAAACCGAGCAATGTTCATTCAAATCAGCACATGAAAAGCAAATTAACCTTTGAAACTCACAAATGAAGTGCAACTAACCCCAAGGAAGTGCCACTGGATGCTCCGGAATAGTAAACACCTATTTTCTAGCTAATAACACTCAACAAAAGCAAAATCAAAATTTATAATGAAAGAGATAAGGAGCTATAAGCTGTCAAATATAAACGTATATGAGATAATTCTTAATGCATATCATTATTATTGTTATTGCAATGACGATCATAAAACTTACTGAAACAACGGCGGCAAATTTGTCTCTCCTATTATTTGTGTGTGAAGATCGTATCATTATCTGAAAAATATAAAAAGCGAATATTTAAGAATACTCATAAAACGTTCACAAAGTAATATATAAAGGTCCCTGTTAAGTCTTTAAAATGAACTAGCTCAGTCAGTACGTCACAAACACCTGATGTCATATAAAACTGACATCGGTTGAATTTCTCGATATTTTTACCTTTTGACAGAGAGTAATAAAACCTGAGGATAGGTAGTTCACATTTTAAGTCTTATGACAGGGATTCGAATAAACGACCTCCATGCGGACACTCTATCAACCAACTAGCTAGGCGATCGTTAATCAACTGTGTATATTATACTTAAAAACAATCGTTGTTTTCGAATAAAAAAAAATCAAAACTGAAAAATGAGCCGAGTCAACAAAGACATGTATAGAAGTATGGTGTCGTTAAGTCAGATTTAATATATGGCAATATCAAGATCGCTCTAAAATTAAAGTCGTCTTGACTTAAAAATCTCAGAACTTTGTAAAGCCATCGAATAATGAAAGAAATGTGATTATGTGTGAGCCATTATAACATAAGAGAACTCAAGCTGTTTCATGACCACAACAAAACATTGTTTTGTTATTTCCTTTGGTGGCCGTTTAAGGACAATAGTTCTATTAGTGATGGCATACTATTAAGCTATGGAAAACATAGGTGTGTAGGTGTATAGCTTCACAAAATTCCTCTGACCCATCAAAGAATTACACAATTGTTTTTATCATTGTGTTAAATGCATGTTTTATTATTATTATTATTATTATTATTATTATTATTATTATTATTATTATATTTAATAACCATCACACTGTAACATTGTTTTTGATGAAGATTTGTGACCTATGTTCAGTGAATATAAACCAGGTTTGCCATGCATACTCCATCCTGGGAGGTGGCAAAGAAATCTGACGAATATCGGCATCCCCTTCTCAATTTTTTTGATTGAAATGTGCTGTTTAAAGGAGAGAAAAAGGGGTAATTTACAGAGGTATTTAACTGCTCAGACTGGAATTGATCTAGCTAAAAATAGACTGCGCTAATATGTTTACTATTCATAGATGGCTAAAATAAGTATGCACCAATATAAAGCGGTGTATAGTGTTACCCTTGTGCGAATTTGCACAGACGGGAACATGAGTAGATAGAGAAAAAAAACAGACATTGAAATTCTTATGTATCATCAGTTCACGGGAGTATAAAGCGCATTGTGGGGTTTGAATATAGTAAACCAAAGGGAAAGATTAGCACAAACTTATACCTTACCAAAAACAAACACACTAATCTAATTTAACTATATGACTGAAAAGTTCCATACAATCTGATTGGTCTAGAAGCAATTTGATTTGTAGGATAAAATGCGATATCCACTTGGATATCACATTTGTATCCCAGATAGTATCCATAAATAGATTAGGGAATTTCCAAATTCAATCGACACTTCTGTCTGATTGGACAAAACTCGAGTAAATATCCAATCATATGTCTTCTTTTATGTAACTTCATGGGATTTCCCGTAAATTATGACGTCATAATTAAAAGACGTCAAAAGATAGTATTTTGTGACATCATTGACATAGTTTTGGTAAACATTTGCGTCTGTGGAAATCTCAGAAAATTGAGGCAATTTTGACATCAAAAGATGCCATGGACACAAAAAAATATTTAAAAGAGCTTTTAAAACCGGCTTTACCAACTCGATGAACGTCTCCAGTAATATCGATCATTTTGCTAAGTACAGTAAAATCTGATTTTTTAACTGTCATTTTGAAGTGTCATATAATAAAACAATTATTGTCTTTTGATGTCAATGAATATGGGATTATACGGACCTGACCAAAATAATATTCACCTCAACCTCACGGCTTCAGTAAATATTATTTTGTTCAGGTCCGTATAATCCCATATCCACCTCATCAAAAGACAATAATTGTATAATAAAAACAATTATATTACCGATCTAGAAATAGTATCATAGTTATACACCCCAATCTTCACAACAGGTATCTCTCCATCTTTGATTCTCAAAGGCATCATTACCTCTAGGAAAACTTTTGTAAATACCTTTAACTGTAAAAATGAAAATTAATTAAAACCAGAATTATAATTGTAGCAAGCATATTTGTTTTTCTTTTTGAGATTAATTTGATATATTATTTTTATTTTAGTCAACTATCAGTATTCAAATGTGGTTATAACCATTGAACTCTGAGGGGTGGAGCACAAGACTTGAGTGATAGATAATAGCCTACGCGTTTACAAATATATTCATGAAACTAATCAATTAGGCTATTAAAACTGTAAAATATTTTTTGAAGGTCCTGTGTGATTGTAGTTGAATTGTAATTCTATAAGCTTGTCTAGAGGCTAAAGAAATGGATATGCAATATGTTTTAAAGATAGTGGCTTTGACACTTTGATATTGGTCAGAAATAACCATGTGGTTATTGTTTAATGTTAAGAAGTTAGTACACAGCCACGTCAATCCCTACTACCCCTATAGAATGGTCTAATGGTATTTCTTTAGTACAATCTAAAGTTCCTGCCTATTTCAAAATTAATTCGCCACCTCTAGTTTCCTACTCCTACAATAAACCTATTACATCCAAAATATTTAATTATAAACAAACATTGCAGTGTTTGAACTTTCATAATTTTACTCCACCTACCTGCTCTTGCTCGTCTTCTCCCTATATTTATGAGCCAGCTGGACATGTGATAACTGGTGATCTCAATATAATTGAGAACATTAAATAAAGATTTTTACTTTCAAAAGGTCCTAAATATAGAGAAGCTCAACCTTTTACTTGGGGACAGAATTTCAGACTTGTCATGGATTCTGTTGAAGAGTACGCCAGAAGTTGGGCTAAATTAGGAGATGTTGATCTCTCGTTAAAACGAGGATTGCCAAACTTAAAGGGTCTACGAGTACCAACCCGTCTTCAGTACTCACGGATCCAGAAATTAAAGCAATTCTAACAGACATACACAACAAATATGTTGTTGTCCCAGCTGATAAGGCTTCCAACAACATTATTCTCGTTTGTAAAAGATTCTACCTTGAATGCATTATTAAGGAGCTTGGTTTAGATAGTATATCAAATAACTCTGCATATACTAGACCTAATTTTACCAAAGATGAAATTCTTTCTAACCATAGGGGAGTTCTCGAGTCTTTCGGTATCAATCTTAAAAAGGAAGATCTTGATCTTCCTTACTTGTATTGGATACCTAAACTCCATAAAAATCCATACAAGGAAAGATATATAGCAGGCTCATCTAAATGTACTACTAAATCATTATCGGTAACTCTAACACAAATTTTGACAATCGTCAAAGATGGTATTCAGAAATAAGTATATTATACATCTGGAATCAACCAAATATGGATTCTCAAAAATTCTAAAGAATTACTTGAACATCTTGCTTTTAATACTTTATCTCATGTAAAAAGTATGAAAACATTTGATTTTTCTACACTATACACCACTATCTCTCATTCTAAGTTGAAAGAACGTCTTAAAGAAATTATTCACTTGTCATTCTTTTACAAAAACGGTAAGCCAAGATACAAATACCTGGTGCTGAACAGGGATTCTGGTTATTTTGTCAAGCATCATACGGATTCCAAACAAAACTATACTGAAGATACAATCAACAAAATGTTGGAGTTTCTTATATATAACATATTTGTTGTGTTTGGTAGTATAGTTTTTCAGCAAACAATCGGTATATTAATGGGTACAAACTGTGCACCATTGCTTGCTGATTTGTTTATTTATTCTTATGAAGCAGAATTTATGCAGAACCTTGTTAAATCTAGAGAGAAGACTGTCGCCAAATCTTTCAACTCAACATACAGATATATAGATGACGTTCTGTCTCTTAATAATCCTGAATTTGGAGATTATGTAAATGTCATCTATCCTAGTGAGCTTGAAATAAAAGAAACGACTGAGTCCTCAAGTTGTACTTCATATTTAGACTTATACCTGAATTATGACGCACACGAAAGGCTACATTTGAAACTTTATGACAAACGTGATGACTTCAATTTTTCTATTGCCAACTTTCCTTTTTTATGCAGCAATAAACCGGCTTCTCCTGCTTATAGTGTATTTGTTTTCCAATGAATACGCGATGATAGAGCTTGTTCCCACTATTGGGACTTTGTACAACGAAGTAGGCTACTTGCAAATAAATCGTTGACTCAGGTATATTGCAAGCCTAGGCTTATCAAGGCCCTCAAAAAGTTTAATGGTCGTCATCCCAGTATTGTTGATAAGTTTGATGTCTCTGTGTCCACAATTCCCCTGGATATATTTGACGTCTGATAGTTCCATGTTCCTTTCACACAATTTTGATTACACACGTGACGGGTGTAGCTAGATAAACAGGTGGTGCTTACCCTTCCGGAGTACCCGGTCTCACTTCCCTGGTGGAAGTTCGCGTGTCTAACCTAACTTGTCAGTTCCAAAGTTTTTACTTTGCTTCTGGATTGCAATTCGGACATGGATTAGTATTTTTGTTTTTGTTTAGCATTACTCTATTAAACTTTTCATACAGAACCAGAAAATATATAGCGTAAGGGTGCAAATCTTAATCGTTGAAAAATTAGCACACTGCCCTGATCATCCCTACCCTCCCTAAGACACCCGAGGAAATCTTGTGATATGGATTGGTGTACTTTAAGCCGCTGATCATGAATATATATTATGGTATTATAGTACAAAATTAAGCATCTATGACAAAAATGGATGATCATTGTTTTAGAGACCCCCGCCCTCGTGAACTTGGGATTTAAACACTTCATAACAAAAGTTCTATAGTACAGAGATCTACCCTAAATTTTTAATGTGATTAACTGATGCGTCTCGGAGAAAAATGGCAGACAAGTGATCAGGATAAAAAAATAATAGCAGAGAACAGGAAACCGAAAAAGGAAAAGGTCTTTCAACTTGTAAACTAGAAGACTTAATTATAGTAATATTTTGTTTCCATGCTTATATATCATTATATAAGTACATTGTTAAGTTGATGAAATGCAAAAGAACAATTTTGGTGAAGGATTGTATTTTATACCCATGTAAAACATGCATTTAATACATACAAAACTATAAATTAGTTCCGAATTCAATAACACATAACTACAACTACAAAATCCAACGAAATTTATTTTCACCGCATAAATATTAAACATGGCGAATGTTTTAACAAAAAATATCGAATTGCGAACAAAAACCCTAAAGCTGTACTGAAATTGATAGTGTTATAAATAAATATATATAGGAGATACTAATTTATTGAAATACTTATCCGTTTTATTGTACCTTTTCTTGTTCATCTGTCAAACCCAAGGGAATTTTTTCGTTTGTAGAAAAAGCTGTAGCTACCCAAGACGTAACTGTATCTGGTGCTGTAAGCTGTAAGGTTTGTTTACCCGTAGTTCTAAAATTATTAAATTGTTTTATAGTTCTTCAAATTTGTATATGCAGGGACCAGTATACATTTGCAATTTATACCTAATTGTAAATGTGAAAAAAGGAAATTTTGCAGCCATTGAAAATGTTCATTGTATTTGTCTTTTTATCTGCACTATGAAAATATTTCCAATCATGCTTTCAAATATTTAAAGCTTGTTCAAGAACATCGTTTGACAAGTCCAACAAATAAAACGGGAAAGTAATCACGACTAGTGATAATATAGTGATATCTAGGTTCTTGAATGAACTGTAATTTTATCATCAATAATTTCGCTAATCAAGCAAGATTCCAAACAAAGTATTTACTGAAGATCAACAAAATGCTAGAGATTTTAATAGAAAATATATTTATTGTGTTTGGTAATATATATTTTCAACAAACAACCTGTACACCAATGAGCATAAACTGAGTATCAGTGCTTTGTGATTTGGGTGTTACTTTTTCACGTCCTGCTTTATATATAGAATAAAACCCAAAATATGACGCTCACGAAAGGCTACATTTGAAACTGTTTGACAAACATGGCAGCTTGAATTTTTCTAAAATCAAATTTTTTTATCTATGCAGAAATTAACCTACTTCTCCTGCTCACATTGTATTTGTTTCATAACTAATATACTATTGCAGAGCTTCTTCCCACAACGGGAACTTTATACAACGAACCAAATAAATTTTTGACGTAGGGATAATGCAAGCCCATGTTATCAAGTCACTCGAAAAGTTTGATGGGCATCATCACAATATTGTTGATAAATGTCCCCATATCCAAAAATATCATGAACATATTTAACCTTACATAGTTTTATCTTACATTCATTATTATTTCCATCTACCCGTATAGGGTGTAACTAGCTAAGCTGGATAAACTTAATCTTTTGAGGACTCGGCCTTAGTTCCTTGGCGGATGTTCACGTTTTTAATTTTTCAGCTCCATAATCAAAAACAAACATACTTATTCATGTCCGAATCACAATCCAGAGGCAAAGTGAAAATTTGGAACTGACAAGTCAGGTTAGACACGTGAACTTCCACCAGGGACGTGAGGCCGGGTACCTAAATTTTATTTAGGATTGTGATTTGGACATGGAGTGGCATTTATTTTATTTTGAAAGTTGCAAACATTTTCAAAATTTACATAGTGAAACCAGTAATTCCCATTATGAAAAAATTCGCATGATTATCAAATAAGTTTTATTTATATAAACCAGAAAGAGAGAGTGGCGATTCTGTATTACAGTACAAGTATGGTACACATGTATAACATTAGAAATATGCCTATCCAAATAAAAATCTTGACGATCCAGTAATATTATCTACATGTATAGCTTGTATTTTATACCCATGTAAAACATGCATTTAATACATACAAAACTATAAATTAGTTCCGAATTCAATAACACATAACTACAACTACAAAATCCAACGAAATTTATTTTCACCGCATAAATATTAAACATGGCGAATGTTTTAACAAAAAATATCGAATTGCGAACAAAAACCCTAAAGCTGTACTGAAATTGATAGTGTTATAAATAAATATATATAGGAGATACTAATTTATTGAAATACTTATCCGTTTTATTGTACCTTTTCTTGTTCATCTGTCAAACCCAAGGGAATTTTTTCGTTTGTAGAAAAAGCTGTAGCTACCCAAGACGTAACTGTATCTGGTGCTGTAAGCTGTAAGGTTTGTTTACCCGTAGTTCTAAAATTATTAAATTGTTTTATAGTTCTTCAAATTTGTATATGCAGGGACCAGTATACATTTGCAATTTATACCTAATTGTAAATGTGAAAAAAGGAAATTTTGCAGCCATTGAAAATGTTCATTGTATTTGTCTTTTTATCTGCCTATGAAAATATTTCCAATCATGCTTTCAAATATTTAAAGCTTGTTCAAGAACATCGTTTGACAAGTCCAACAAATAAAACGGGAAAGTAATCACGACTAGTGATAATATAGTGATATCTAGGTTCTTGAATGAACTGTAATTTTATCATCAATAATTTCGCTAATCAAGCAAGATTCCAAACAAAGTATTTACTGAAGATCAACAAAATGCTAGAGATTTTAATAGAAAATATATTTATTGTGTTTGGTAATATATATTTTCAACAAACAACCTGTACACCAATGAGCATAAACTGAGTATCAGTGCTTTGTGATTTGGGTGTTACTTTTTCACGTCCTGCTTTATATATAGAATAAAACCCAAAATATGACGCTCACGAAAGGCTACATTTGAAACTGTTTGACAAACATGGCAGCTTGAATTTTTCTAAAATCAAATTTTCTTATCTATGCAGAAATTAACCTACTTCTCCTGCTCACATTGTATTTGTTTCATAACTAATATACTATTGCAGAGCTTCTTCCCACAACGGGAACTTTATACAACGAACCAAATAAATTTTTGACGTAGGGATAATGCAAGCCCATGTTATCAAGTCACTCGAAAAGTTTGATGGGCATCATCACAATATTGTTGATAAATGTCCCCATATCCAAAAATATCATGAACATATTTAACCTTACATAGTTTTATCTTACATTCATTATTATTTCCATCTACCCGTATAGGGTGTAACTAGCTAAGCTGGATAAACTTAATCTTTTGAGGACTCGGCCTTAGTTCCTTGGCGGATGTTCACGTTTTTAATTTTTCAGCTCCATAATCAAAAACAAACATACTTATTCATGTCCGAATCACAATCCAGAGGCAAAGTGAAAATTTGGAACTGACAAGTCAGGTTAGACACGTGAACTTCCACCAGGGACGTGAGGCCGGGTACCTAAATTTTATTTAGGATTGTGATTTGGACATGGAGTGGCATTTATTTTATTTTGAAAGTTGCAAACATTTTCAAAATTTACATAGTGAAACCAGTAATTCCCATTATGAAAAAATTCGCATGATTATCAAATAAGTTTTATTTATATAAACCAGAAAGAGAGAGTGGCGATTCTGTATTACAGTACAAGTATGGTACACATGTATAACATTAGAAATATGCCTATCCAAATAAAAATCTTGACGATCCAGTAATATTATCTACATGTATAGCTTTAACACACAAGGATGTTGGTCTCACTAACATATTTGTTGTGTTTGATAATACAAATTTTCCAGCAAATAATCGATATACCAACATGTATAAACTGTGCACCATTGCTTGATGATTTGTTTCTTTATCCTTATGAAGCAAAATTTATGCAGATCCTAGTTACATCTGGAGAGAAGAATGTCGCCAAATCATTCAACTCTACATACAGATATACAGATGAAATATAGGTTATGTGAATATCATCTATCTTAGTGAGATACGACCGATTCCCCAAGCTCTGATTTAGACTTATACCTCAATTATGACGTCCACGAAAGGTTGCATTTGAAACTTGATGGCAAACGTGATTACTTCAATTGTTCTATTGTCAACCTTCCCATTCTATATACCTGCTTCTCCTGCTTATGGTGTATTTTTTACCCCAATCAATACGCTATAGTACAGCTTGTTCGCATTACGGGAACTTTGTACAACGAAGGAGGCTACTTGCAAATAAATTGTTGACTTAGGAATATTACATGTTTTATAGCCGTCATCACAGTATTGTTAATAAGTTTGATGTCTTTGTGACCAAGATTCCCCTGGATACATTTGACGTCCCATAGTTCCATGTTCCTATCACAGATTTTTGATTACACACGTGGCGGTTGTAGCTAGCTAAACAGAGGGTGCTTACCTTACCGGAGAGCCCGGCCTCACTTCCCTGGTGGAAGTTCACGTTTCTAACCTGACTTGTCAGTTCTAAAGATTTTACTTTGCTTCTGGATTGTGATTCGGACATGGATTAGTGTGTTTATTTTTAATTGTAAGTATGACATACCTCTTTACATGTCAATAAAATGGTCCTTTTATATAGACACTTCCAGGATAGTATAAGCCAAGTTTTTCTTGTCAAAAGAAATTGACAAAACCAGGTCTACTGGTAATTTCAATATTAAATCATACATACCCTATATCAATACATTTCCATACCCAGGTTTCAGGAAACAGTTTTCTAATATTAGGTTGTCGTGGTATAGGTTGAATTTTGTTATTATGACCATAATAATGCATATCTGAAACAGAATGAAACAATTATTTACCAGTACAATTTACAAATCTAATAACACGTACTAAAGTGTTGTTATTGTTTAATTGCATTTTATATGTGACTTTATCATATTTTTACGTAACAAATGAGCGTCAGTTGCCAAATGGTATAATGTTCAATCTTACTTATCATACCACTCCTAAATATTCATGTTAGAGTCGTATTCGGGACAGTTTCTTTCATGAATTTTTTAGTTTGCTCGGTTTCCGACATTCGGTTATCTCCATTCGTGATCATCGATGTAAGTGTAAAATCTTTACAGGGGTGTTAAACTCCGTTACCCCACTCCACTCTACATGTATATGAATCCTCAAAACTGCTAAAATAAACAACTAAATACAATATACATGTAAGGAACTTTCAATTAATACGAAAAAATCTTAATAAAACCATGACAAGTGGGAACTGAAAAATAATATCGAAGTACAAGAATTAACGTACACAAAGTAATTATTCCCATATATGACTTTCAAACGCAACAGTCCCTTAATATGTGTAAAAGGTTATTACTAATAGTGACGGGAAAATGAGTATATCTAAATATGAATACGGCTATTAAATGGACACAGTTTATAGTTTTTCAGCAGCTACTTCATACCACAAGCTGACGTGAAACAAGGATAGATGACTGTGTTTTATGGATGTTAAATACTTACTTAGACCTCCGTTGGATTGAAGTGGATCTACAGTAAAGAAATAGGGACATTTCACTAATCTAAATATGAATATTTAACGTTTTTGATACTATTTTTCCTATTAAAACAATAAAAAGTCGAATTTTAGAACAAATCTATAACCTTAAGATATGCACGAATGATAAGATTGTAAGCAGTGTTTAAATTCATTTCATTTTTCAGGGTTTTTTTTACAGCAATTTGTATTTTAAACAATTGTAATTGTGTTTAATTGCATGTTTTAAAGTGGTTATTTACAATTATATTTTAATAACATTATATGTTATGCACACACATGATTTTATCTAATTGGGTGAACCCCAAACTTTGGCAGGACTTAAACAGAAAAAAACTATGAGGAAAATAACAGGACATTTAACATATGGAACGAAATTTTCGTTGGCCTACGTTTCACGAAATTTAAGAAAATATTGCGGCATTAAAATGACATTCGTCTATTTTGAAAATTCATTGGATAAAAATTCATTTATAAAGAATTATTTAGAAAATGTCTGCATTACTTCATAATAAATTGAACAATACATGATACAATATGATAAAAGTATGTTTCATACAAGTATTTAACATATCAGCACGAAACGGTTTTTGTTTGTGTCCATTTTTATTAATTGCTGGATAAATCTACTGTCCTAAAATAAAGATATATATTGTTATTAAAAACGCTAAAATTGTGCTGACGGTATACTAAGTCTATTTTTGTTTGGCGTCAGTAGGGTATATAACAAATCAACAGAAATCCATGTTCAATATCTAAAGCGAAAATTAAGTTCTGTTCAACCCATCAGCTAGAAAATTTCTGAGTATATTATGGTTAAGTATTGGTATAGTGAAGTAAGAAAAAGGTGGATGTCAAGTCTGAAAGTGGTGCAATTTTTTCTAACAGACACTTTTGTATGGGACCCCGCCTAAATTTTGAGTAAAATCCCTAAAACATCCTTAATGAATAATTTAGCGTCTATATCAATTAAACATTAAAATGTATAAACACTTAAGCATTTTCACACCTTTTACATAAAACACAACTATAAAATAGTGCTAAATATTAAGTTTTTATTTAAAAAAAATAATTATTAAAGACAAAAAATCTCTCAAAATCCCGTATTTTCATAATTACTTTTTCCGAATAACACTTATGTAACATTATTTGTTTTCGCAAATCAATAACCACTGGTATATAACATTAGTCACATTTATTATCTATATATAGATACAAAAGTTAATTAAATGAGTGAATAATTAGGTTTTTTGCATTGAAAATCTTTTCCCTACCCCCAAATACATAAAAAAAAAATATATTTTGGAATTTTTTTCTTTGAACTTATAAATTAGGTGGAGAATACATTTGTTATCATTTCAAACAATCATCTGTGGTACTATTTGTCCTAAATAATGGTAAATAACAGAAATATAGTATAAACTTGATGAAAAAACCAAAACAATACCAAAGCGATAGGGTATTATCAAATGTTATCACCACTCGTTCAAAACCATTTAAACACAACATTTAACATATCTACTAATTTAAGGTAATTGGTGTATAAAATTGTTAATAACTCACAAGGATAATATTTGACAAAAGGGGGTGATAAATGAAGCATCATTCATTAAAATATTTCCCCTATCCTAAAATTCATAAAATTGTTATTAACATTTACTTGTTTCTTTGAAAGAATAATGTACATATCACGAGTCAAGTAAATATGGATCTAATCTCAAATTGTAGACAATATATATTAGTCTGGAAGCAGCTTGCAAAACCCACAATGTTTCTTTGTTGATAGTATATGTTTTTGTTTTTGTCGTTTTTGTTGTTTATATTCACACAGAATGGATATTTGAGCCAGTTTTAACGTATTGCAGATAATGTATTGTCGAAATTGGGACCTTGGATGAAAAACGTTTAAGTTAATGTCATACATAATTTTTACAGTTTGACGGTGGTCGAATGTCATCTATCTGAAATATTTAGTTGTTTAGATTCTGGGATTGACTTAAATAGTGTTGGTTCTGATATCATCAGAAAAATAATTGGATTAAACAAGCAAAGATATGATACTATTTATGAAGATTTTGAGAGACATCTTATACATAGTGGACCCTTATATAGTTATAGTATTGAGATTGTTTGTCATCTTATACTTCAAGTCACTACATTAATCGTCATTCAAAAAAGCATTTTAAGCAGTAAACTTTCAATAAACCTCAACAACAAAGTATAGGCGACGATCATACATAAAGCAGTGGGGACCAATGTATAATGAATTCAGATTCTAATAATCCAAGTCGATTAGGTAAAGCTGTACTATTTTGAACTGCTCAACATATAGGGAGACGAACATTTAATGGCAACATTTGAAGAGACATCTAAGTCTTGAGATGATGAAGGGGCATAAGATATTGAATTGTGAATCATGGAAACCATCAGTGACTTCCATACTGCATGTGAATAGGATCAAATCGTCTGTTACAGTAACTACAGGGCAAACTACAAAAGCTATTACCAATTCTGATGGTAGATTGACACAGGCTTTGGCAGAAAACTTTAATACCAAAATTTCATCACAAAATGGGCTTAAATACAAAATTCAGCGGCTTTATTACATGGTTGTCAAGGGAAGAGATTTAATAACATTAGTAATCATCATAAACAAACATACTCATCCATACCCGAATCACAATCCAGAAACAAAGTAAAAACATTAGGTTAGACACGTGAACATCTACCAGGGAAGTGAGGTCGGGTGCTCCGAAAGGGTAAGCTCCTCCTGTTTAGCTAGCTACACCCACCACGTGTGTAATCACAATTGTATGAAAAGAACATAAAACTATGGGAAGTCAAATATATCCAGGGCAATCCTGGACACAGACACATCAAACTTATCAACGATACTGTGATGTAAAACTTTTTGAGGGTCTTGATAAGCCTAGGCTGCAATATCGCTGGTCAACAATTTATGTGCTACAGACTGTTCTGTTGACAAAGTCCAGAGTCCAAATAGTGGGAACAAGCTCTACCATAGCGTGTTAATTGGGAAACAAATACCTCATAGCAGGAGAAGCAGGTATATTGATGTGTAGAAAAGGAAAGCTGAAGTCATCACGTTTGTCATAAAGTTTCGAATGTATCCATGTGTGTCGTGATTCAGGTACAAGTCTAAATATAAAGCAAAACTTGAGGAATCAGTGGTACCTTTTATTTCAAGCTCACAATGATAGATGGACTTCACATATTCTCCAAATTTAGGATTGTTAAAAGACAGACCGTCATCTATATATGTGCATGTGGAATGATTTGGCGACAATCTTCTCTCCATATTTAATAAGTTTTGCATAAATTCTACTTCATAAGAATAAAAAAAACAAATCAGCAAGCAGTAACAACTGCCACGTACACACCTGTTATAGATGAGTATGCAGATGTGGTAATGGCGAACTCTGTTCTAAGGAAAGGGTAGCTACTAAAAGCAGCATTTAGAGCTCCTTTGCTTACCGACAAAACCTTTCCACAGATTTTAAAAGCATCAAGAATGGATGGCATGCGATATGATGTAAAATTGCTGTTGATATGGACTATAAATAATTTTTTTGCAGGCATTAGTGATGATTATAGGTAAAAACAAAATAGTACTCGTAAGGCTGTGGCTGTTTTGTCTGAGGGCAAATCAAAGCAGTGGAAAAGAGCTGTGGATGTTCTGTCTGAGGGCAAATCAAAGCATGACAGCAAGGCTGTGGCCATTCTGTCTGAGGGCATGTGAAAGCAGGACGGTAAAGTTGTGGCTGTTCTGTTTGAGGGCAGATTAAAGCAGGACGGTAACTGTAGATGTTCTGTTTTATCAAACCAGTGTTGGTTATAAGGTTATTCATTTGATCATAGAGGGAAGCTAAGTGGGCTTTGCATTGTGATTGAAAGCAAATCTACACAAAGCATATTATATGACTTTCCTAGCTTAGCACTCTTAGAAATGGCAAAACTAAGACCATTTTTGGAAGAATAGCTTTTTTAATTATCATTTTATTGATTTGTTGATTATTATAGTGAAGCATTAATGTTACACTATCATTTATATACTGAACAAAACACAATTACATGAGGCAAAATCTTAAACATCAACATATATAAAAAGAAAACTATTCTGGCAGCCATCTTGTCCACCATCTTGGATATCTTAAATTCCCCATAGCTGCCAGGGTGGCATCATGCAGTTTCTAATAAGGGACAGTTGCAGATCAACTTTATGTAAAAACATTTTTTGCAGACTCTTTTATTAGGTTATGTGTAAAAACATCATTTGTCACCTGGACTATATATACAATGTTTAAACATTAAATCTAAGTAAGGCACTACTCATTCGTCGTCATTATCACTGTCTGTACAACTGAAATAATACACAATTCTATTTGAACATAATTCGTCATCAAACCACAAATATCTGTACAAAAACGCCATCCTTTTTCCATTCACAAATAAATCAAATCCTATATTTACAGCACCATTTTATGCAATTTTATTTTAAATAATGGGGTAGGGGAAATTTTTCATACCCGTTACTAACTTGTTTGACAAACAATATGTTCATTAACTACCACATACAAACACTATAACATAAACAAAAGCAATTCCATATAATATGTATATGTTTTTCTGTTCATTTTTGTAAAAATAAATTTTTGACCAATTTTACAAATTTTGGGGTAGGGGAAACAGTTTCGTCATCTTAAGCCTTCATATGCGACTGTTTCAACAAATGTTAGATTATTTACATTTACAATATGTATGGTTAACATTATAAAACAAGTTTTATAGAATTTGAGCATTAGGTAATAGTACAGAACGATTGATAGGACAAATGATTAGTAAAAACGCATAATTTTAGGGATTTTTCTGTCTCAAATTTTCATTTTTTAAAAGAAATGTTAATTTATATATCATATTATAGTTGTTCAAGATGTGCAATAATAAAATGTCTAAAAATATAATATTTTATTGATATAGCCGCTAAAATATCCATTAATGATATTATAGGAATTTTACTCAAAATTTAGGGGGTCACATACAAAACTAGGCTGTAAAAAAATTTGCACCACTTTCAGGTTTGACATCCACCCTTTTTTACTTCACTATACCAATACTTAACCATGGCATAGTCAGAAATTTTCTAGCTGATAGGTTGAACAAACTTTTATTTTAAGCCTCTTTATAGAGTTAACCTGGAGACTACGTTGTTAATTAGTAATAGAGCAATAAGTGTATCATTTTTATAAGGCGTTTTTCCAATTTGAATCAAGCACAAGCATACCGTTCTATGTTCAAATCACAATTCTAACAACAAGTAAAGACATTTAAAACTTGTTATATGTGATAGTTGTGTAGAAAAATCAGAATAAATTTGTAGATACAATAGGTTAAATTCTTAAGAATGTTTTGAATTCCATATTTGAATGAGATCAGGTATAGACTATAACTAAGACCTTTATGGCGGCTGTCACTACTTTTGTTACTCATAGTGATCTGATAGCTCATTAAGAGGAACCTGATACATGTCTTCCTTTACTGAATTTTTGTAAGGTAACTCAAAACAAGTAAAAAAGGTCAAGCTATTCTATTCTTTTAAATCAATACCAAAACACTCTTGAATACGGCATCCAGGGGTAAATTTCGAATTACAAAGTGTAAACAAATGCACTATTTATAAGCTAGAAAAACAACAAATTTGTTATGTATCTCTGTTAGGATTGCAATCTTCTGGTTCGTCTTTGGGTACTGAAAAAATTGAAGTACTAGAATCTATCGCTACTAGTCATATGAGATAGGGACATCTCAACCCAATTTCTTATATATTTGGTCCTGAACGAGGCTGCTTGCCGAGGCTTGAGATTTATCTATGTCATATGACCAGTAGCGATTGATTCTTTTTTTGGCATCTTATTTCTTTAAAAATCATTAAAAAAAACTTTAGGATCACAGAAAACAGCTGTTTATTCAGTCGTAGCATGTAGCCTGTCTCAACCCTAAGGTGGGACAGACAATCCAACATGGGTAAAAACGCGAGATGTGCATGCCACAGGTGTAAGGATAAACATTATCTTATAGTCACTCGGTTGTATTTATTTATTTATTTTATGACATCTTTGTTGTAAGATAGACTATTTTTTAACTGAATGACTTCTTTTGTATAAACCTTTCGCTATAGGTTAGCTGACATTTTTTCTAAATTTTCATGTTACAAAAATGTTTACATCGTATCCGGTGCCGTTTTTTATTTATATATCTGAGATGCTCATCAATACTGCAAACAGTTATATAAAAGTAACTGAGAAAATATTTGTCGAAAATATATGAGAAAAAATATCCTAAGCCGATTTCTGATGAAATTTTATGTTGACAAGATTTATATATAAAACGTTGTTACATTTGCAGGCATTGAGCGCTACTCGAGTGTTGCCTTATCAGTGATTTCAGCCGAAAACCTACGCGCAGGTGATAATGAAAGAGCGACAAAGTTATCTGAACTACAAACGTAACTCGGAACCTATCCCTATTCTGTCTCCGTATTGTTGTTTCAGTGTGTCATTACATAAAGCTATACCCTCTTCAGAAGTGCGATACTAATCTTTTAATTTACAGGTCAAACCAATTTGAGGCTTCTTAGATATAGTTAAAAACTAGACAAGAGTTGTTTCTGATTGCTTGTCGAATGTCAATTTTGTTTCTTTTACTTATTACTTACATGAAAAACAAAAATGACACGTTTTTTTTAACATCAGATGAGAAGCATATTTATTTTTTAATCTTTTTCAAAAACTTGCAAAAGAAAATGTTCATATATTTTATCTATGTCAAACAAGTTTATTAAATATTTTTTGATACCAAAGGAATAAAAAAATCATTTAACATCCTTAAAAAGAATCAGCTTCTGTACCATTTCTTAATATTTATTTCATTTAAGATTATTTCTATCTTTAAACAGATTAATACACTTCCATGTGAAATGTCACACTCCTTAGCTATGTCATCAATCCTATTTCGACGATCATTCATGATGAAGGTCTCCGCAGACGTGACAATATTCTTTGTGATGGCATTAGCTGGCCGACCTGACCGTGGGTCATCCTTCAGTAAGGTGCGCCCACGTTTCAATTCAGCTGACCATTTTGCCACTGTTGCATAGGCAGGACCACTGTCACCGTAAACCTCGGCCATTCGCCGGTGAATTTCTTTGGCATTTGATCCCTCTACTGTTAGGAACTTTATTACTGTCATAAACTCAACATTTTGATTTCCCATCATTGCTTGATGGTCACCAACTTTGAATGCTTATGAGAATTACGCAAATATGTTGTGACAAAAAAAAAATTGATGTGTTTAAAATGGTGGAATGTTGTGTTGTCTAAATAAGTAAAGAAAATGTGTGTTACGCTTGGCTGAATACGCTGTTCTATGAACTTTCTGACTTCCAATTGAATGAATTTTTATACAATGCACTCACTACTACACAAACACACACCACACATGTCAACCCCATGATTTTTCTATGTTTTGTATAACCGGTAAAAATGGTTTAACAGTTTTAAGATTGTAGTTGTATTAGATCACAAGTATGCCTTATCTGTGTTATGGATGAAAAATTTAATCAGACAGGCCTCGACAATAATGATTTTTTACAATTTTTGTAAACCTTTAAAAAATTTATTCCCTAGTCTACTCAGTTCGCAATGAGATATCCTTTTGAATTGTAATTCATATCATTAGAAATCATTTGATCCAACCTAATATGGAACCTGGAAGCACATAACAATTTCACAATACTCACTGCAAACTGTAGAGGTCTAAAGGATTATGAAAAGCGTAGGGATGTGTTGAACTTCCTAAGGTCAAAATCCTATAACATATACTGTTTACAAGAAACTCATTTGGTAGACAATTTACATTGGGTAATAAGATCAGAATGGGGTGGAGAAATTATTCTAAATTCAGTTACATCAAACTCAAGAGGGGTAGGCATTTTGTTTAATAATTTTGATATAATATACACCAAATTAAAAAGGATAATGATGGGAGTTATATTGCTGTTGACTTGACTATTGATAAGATGAGAGTAACACTGATTAATATATATGCTCCAAATGAGGATAACCCTCAATTTTTTTCAAATATAGCAAAAATTCTTCAAGATTTTGAAAATGAATATTGTATCATAAATGGTGATTTTAATTTAGTTCAAAACCAAGAAATGGACACCTTTGGTTACCTCCATTACAATAACCCAAAAGCAAGAGATGTTGTTATAAATATGAAAGAAGAATTTAATCTCATAGACCCTTTTAGAGAACTATATCCAGAGGAAAGAAAATATACTTGGCGAAAAAAACACCCATTAAAACAAGGTAGACTTGATTTTTTCCTTATATCAGAAAATTTTATGTCCAAAGTCATAGATGTCAAAATCAATCCTAGTTATAGGTCTGACCATTCGTCTGTCTGCTTATCATTAAAATTAAATGAATTTGTTAAAGGTAGAGGCCTTTGGAAGTTCAATAATTCCCTACTAGCTGATAAAAATTATATAGATACAGTAAAAAAATGTATAAAAGATATAAAAATACAATATGTAGTTCCTGTTTATAACATAGACAAAATTAATGAAATAAGCAATGATGATATTCAATTTACTATTACAGATCAACAATTTTTGGAAACTGTTTTGCTTGAAATAAGGGGAAAAACCATATCATACTCATCTTTCCGCAAAAAAATGTCTATCCAAAAAAAGAAACAGATAATTGATGAAATTACTAGACTAGAAAGTAACTCCTTATCTAATCTTAATGAAATTAATGATAAAAAGAAAGATTTAGAGATACTACGTAAAGAAAAAATGAAAGGAACTCTGTTAAGGTCTAAAGCAAGATGGGTAGAGGAAGGTGAAAAACCAAACAGAATATTTTTGTAGCTTGGAATCCAGAATTTTTGTTAGTAAAATAATTCCGAAAGTTGTAAAAGATGACAACTCTGTAATTACTGATCAAAACAAAATCTTAGCAGAAACAAAATAATATTACTTTAATCTTTACAATAGAAATAATGATGAGTATGGTATGGATCTCAAGTGTATATTTAAAGAAATTAAAAATATAAATATCTTAACTGAAGATCAAAAGCAAAGTTTGGAGGGGAACTAACAAACACAGAAATTCATGATGTGTTAAAAAAAATGAAAAATTTGAAAAGTCCAGGTTCAGATGGTTTTACATCTGAATTCTTTAAATTCTTTTATAACGACTTAGTAAGCTTTTTAAGACGTTCGTTAAATGGGGGATTTCACACTGTAAAAATGTCAATTACACAACGTCAGGGTAATATAACTTGTTAAACGAAAGGGGACAAGCCAAAACAGTTTCTAAAAAATTGGCGACCACTATCGCTGTTGAATGTTGTATATAAAATAGCATCTAACTGTATAGCTGAAAGATTGAAAAAGGTAATACCATTTATTATTTCGGAAGACAAGACAGGATTTATCAGCGGCAGATATATATGTGAAAACACTAGACTAATATATGACTTAATGCAATATACAGAGGAAAAAAATATACCAGGTCTACTATTAATGATTGATTTTGAAAAGGCCTTTGATTCAGTTTCTTGGGTTTATATTGATAAAGTACTAGATTTTTTCAATTTTGGTGAATCCTTTATAAAATGGATTAAAATATTTCGTCAAGATATTATGTCAGCAGTTCTACAAAATGGATTTGTTTCTGAATTTTTTAGTATAACAAGAGGTTGTCGTCAAGGGGACCCTATTTCACCCTACATCTTCCTAATGTGTGCTGAGATCCTGTCTGTTCTTCTCAAAAATAATAAAAATATCAAGGGTATTAAAATTGGTGATGAAGAATTTAAACTGTCACTTTTTGCAGATGACACTACTGTCATACTGGATGGAACAGAGTCATCACTACAAGAAACTTTACATGTCTTAGACGACTTTGCATTGCTTTCTGGTTAAAAATAATAATAAAACAAGAGCAGTGTGGATTGGATGTAATAAATATAATGGTGAAACGTTTAATCATCGTTTTAAATTAGATTGGAACCAAGGTCCATTTACATTGCTTGGAGTTAATTTGTCTGTTGATTTAGACAGAATGGTAAAAATGAATTATGATAAGAAATTACAAGTAATTGAAAAAAGCCTAAAACAATGGTCAAAAAGAATCTTAACTCCTTTAGGTAGAATAATTGTTTTGAAAACATTGATAATTTCCAAATTAAACCATCTATTTATTGCTATTCCAAATCCACCACTTGAAGTAATAACAACACTGAATAAAATGTTTTTTAACTTTATTTGGCAACATAAAATTGATCGCATAAAAAGAGAGTTAATGTCACAGAACTATGAAGCAGGAGGTTTAAAGATGATAGACATTAAATACTTTATAGCATCACTCAAAGTAACATGGATTAGGCGACTGCTTTAAATTGAATCTAAATACAAAAAGTTATTTGAGATTTCATATTCTAAGATTGATAATTTCATAAAGTATGGAAATGAATATTTTAATAAAATAAAACGAAATCTTAATAATTGTTTTTGGAATAATGTTTTTTAAGCCTGGAATTCTTTGTCTATGAGACAAAAACCTGAAAATATAAATGATGTTAAAGATGTAAGCATCCGGTACAATAAAGATATCTGTATTGATAATAGTCCAGTATTCTTCAAGTCATGGTTTAACAGTGGCATATATTACATAAAAGACTTACTTAATGAAGATGGAAATTTAATTTCATATAGAGAATTTACAAGAAGGTATGTTGCTCTCAGGTCAAACTTTGTAGAATATCTTGGTGTAAAGTCCGTCATTGAATCATATATTAAAAATTGAATATACAAAACCAACCAGTCAATTTATTACAAGTTGATATGCCATTTTTTTCAGAACAATTTTTAAAAGGAAAAAAGGGAGTAAGGACTTTTACAATGTGTTCATTAATAACAATACAACTGTCATAAGTCAAGAAAAATGGAAATCCATTCTAGACCTATGAATTGACTGGAAATCACTATATATTACCCCCTTTAAAAGTTGTAAAAATACCAAATTACAGTGGTTTCAATACAGGATAAACCAAAGAATAATTTCTACGAATGATTTTTTATTCAAAATTAAATTAAGAGATAATAATCTCTGTACTTTCTGTAACAATACAGCTGAAAAAATAGAGCATCTGTTTTGGTATTGTAAGATAATTAATAACTTTTGGATAGAAGTAGAGGATTTCATATATAAAAAAATAAACCGCTACATCAATATTTATAGAGAATGCGCCATCTTTGGACTTATTAACCAAAAAGAGAAATATAAACCTCAAAATTTTTTACTTCTTACTACCAGATATTACATATATAAGTGCAGAATTGATAAAAATCTACCAAATTTAAATACATGGAAAATGAGTCTTAAATATCAGCTTGATATTGAAAAGATCATCGCAATAAAAATAATCTTTATGCTAAATTTCTGGAACTTTGGGACCCATGGATAAAAATCTTTGATGAATGATTCAATGTCTCCATCTGGTAGGACTGTGGTGTTAGTCTGTAAAAGTGCCATCATCATTTATAGTGTACATAATGTTAACGTTTTTATGGTGTTTAGAACTATACTTATATGAAAATGTATATACATACTTTTTTGTATCTGAATTTCATAGGGGTTGACACGTCACCACACACACACACACACACACACACACACACACACACACACACACCATAAACAAAAACCCAGACAAAACTGAAAAGGAACATGCAAGTACAACATGAAATATATTAGCTAAAAGTTTGTTATATAGAAAAATTATAATTATGAATATTAAAGAAGTTCCTATATTTTCCATTTACTTAGTTACTTGATGAAAGGGAGATAACTTACAAAACGCTAATTTGTTATCATATACAAAGTATACTTGTAAAGGAAGGAATTAATCTAGTTGTTCACCTGACATTATTGATGTTTTTCTACTGACATTTTTGAAAATATCATATTTTAATAACCTTTTTTTCTTAAATGATTGCATTGCTATATTTTTAAATACTCTGGTAAACTGATCTTAAAAGCTTAAGTGATGCTCATTTAATAGTTACCGGAATAAGACACACCCATAATCGGAAATGCGCCTTGTTACAAAACCTAGATTAATCCCTAGAATGTAGCATTAAATTTTGTACAATTATATATATGTATATGTCTTGTAAAATTGTCCTTTTCTTACCCGGCAAGTGAACCCAGTGGTCCCAACCCTGGCACTTGATCATCCCTATTTAATGTCTGGGACATTGAAAAACTTATATTACAAAAAACACTTTCTGACTTCCCCTCGAACTTCTTAAATTATTCTGAGCTCGTTTACTTTAAGTTTTTTTTTAATATTTCAATGATTTAGCATATATTTAAGTACTTACAATTAGTCAACCTGAATTGCAAATAAAACATTCGGATGTTGTTTTACAAAAAGATACTAAATGCTGTACTATTCTTGTGTCACATTAATGTATATTCAATTAGCAATCCAGTCATGAATAGCCTTTTAAAGTTACATATATAATACTCACTAAGAGAACCAGTGCCAGTACCAGTGCCAGTGCCAGAGATCATACCTCCTGCTAAATAAAAAAAAATATTTGGTAATTAAAATAAAAAAAGTTTTATTATATTGCTAATGTACTGTTTAATAAATTAAAGACAAATCTAGGTTGCTAATTAAAATTAAAACATTCGGATGTTGTTTTACAAAAAGAGACTAAATGCTGTACTATTCTTGTGTCACATTAATGTATATTCAATTAATAATCCAGTCATGAATAGCCTTTTAAAGTTACATATATAATACTCACTAAGAGAACCAGTGCCAGTACCAGTGCCAGTGCCAGAGATCATACCTCCTGCTAAATAAAAAAAATATTTGGTAATTAAAATAGAAAAAGTTTTATTATATTGCTAATGTACTGTTTAATAAATTAAAGACAAATCTAGGTTGCTAATTAAAATTAAAACATTCGGATGTTGTTTTACGAAGAGAGACTAAATGCTGTACTATTCTTGTGTCACATTAATGTATATTCAATAAGTAATCCAGTCATGAATAGCCTTTTAAATATACACATATTATACTCACTAAGAGAACCAGTGCCAGTGCCAGTGCCAGTGCCAGAGGTCATACCTCCTGCTAAATAAATAAATAAATATTTGGTAATTTAAATAGAAAAAGTTTTATTATATTGCTCAAATATTGTTTAATAAATTATAAAAAAACTAGGTTGCTTATTAAAATTAAATCATTTGTATGTTGTTTTACAAAAAGAGACTAAATGCTGTACTATTCTTGTGTCACATTAATGTATATTCAATTAGTAATCCAGTCATGAATAGCCTATGAAATTTACACATATAATACTCACTAAGAGAACCAGTGCCAGTGCCAGTGCCAGTGCCAGTGCCAGTGCCAGTGCCAGTGCCAGAGGTCATACCTCCTGCTAAATAAATAAATTTATAAATTTTTGGTAATTAAAACAGAAAAGTTCTTTTATATTTCTCATGCACTGTTAAATAAACTTAAACAAACTAGGCTGCAAATTAAATAAAGCGTTTTCTTGGTGTCACAGATGCTGAATCTATATAATTTTAACTATGATAATTCTACAATAAAATTTAAAACAAATTTACTTTGAAAGGAATTAAATTTCCTTGAGTTACAATTTTATAGGTAGTGACATTTATTTGCTAAAAGGCAATGGTCCCTTAGAACTAAGAACAATGCTCCATATTTTTGTATCACTACATTGAACTGATCGAACAACCAGGGTTCGATTTTAGCGATATTTACCACTAGCAAAAATTAGCTTGTACAATTTTTATCCACTAGCTAAAATGAAAAATGACTAGCTAAAATTTATGAAACATTTTTAAAGTTTTCTACAGTAAAGCATGACGGTAATGGGATTTCCACTGGTCCATTTTAAACAACGAATCAGAGTCGAAGACTAAATTAAGCAGCCAATCGTAGCCACGTGTGGAAACCTAATATTATACATTGACGTATATGCCCGAGTAATCCGAATTTGTTTATGATAGAGATGCCCAGACAATATGACTTATTTCGGCCGCTTTTCGTTTCATTTGGAACATACAATGTGACAGTTAATTGAAAAGTAGATTGTAAATGATTTAGCTTCTTTTATTCACTCGCTCAACTATGCGAGTGGCTTTTATTTCCACTCGCTATTCGGCAGATCTACAAGCTATTAGCGAGTATGCGTGCCTAATTTCGAACCTTGTGAACAACAACAATTTACAAACTATAATATACTACTGCTAGTATGTAATGATATAGATGACTTATTTGTAATAATAATAAATGTGTTTTGAAAACCAAAATATATCGTATGAATATTGTGTTAAAGACCGACATAAAGTATCCATGTTAAATCTTTTATGATTGTACACATATCATTTAATAATAATATAAATGTGGCTTAAAGTTGGCTTAAAGGTAACGTTAAGCTGCTTCAAGATAACTTTATCTTTTACCTGTCTTTATTTTACCTTAAAATCATCTTAATCTAAAGGTGCTTAAAGATGCAGTTTTGTCTTGTATAGGTGCTATTGAAGGAGAAACACCTGATCTTTAGCCGGCTAAATCGGTCACGTGTGCAACTTAAATTCAGATTGAAAAGAACAAGGAGACAATGGGACGTCAACTTTATCCAGGGTAATTGTGAATACAGTGGCTAAAACTTTTTAACAATAATATGATGACGGCTTTTATACTTCTTAAGTCATTCTCAGCTCGTTTAATTTGAGTTTATTTTAAATATTTCAATCATTTAGCATGTATTCAAGTCTTTACAATTAGTCAAATTAGTCAACCTGAATCGCAATTAAAACATTCGGATGTTGTGTTACAAAGAGAGACTAAATGCTGTACTATTCTTGTGTCACATTAATGTATATTCAATAAGTAATCCAGTCATGAATAGCCTTTTAAAGTTACATATATAATACTCACTAAGAGAACCAGTGCCAGTGCCAGTGCCAGAGCCAGAGATCATACCTCCTGCTAAATAAATAAATAAATATTTGGTAATTAAATAGAAAACGTTTTATATATTGCTCAAATACTGTTTAATACATTATAAAAAAAACTAGGTTGCTAATTAATATTAAAACATTTGTATGTTGTTTTACAAAAAGCGACATTTATTTGGTAAAAGGCAATGGTCCCTTAGTACTAAGAACAATGTTCTATATTTTTGTACCACTACATTGAACTGATCGAACAACAACAATTTTCAAACTATAATATACTACTGCTAGTATGTAATGATATAGATGACTTATTTGTAATAATTATAAATGTGTTTTGAAAACCAAAATATATTGTATGACTATTGTGTTAAAGACCGACATAAAGTATCCATGTTAAATCTTTTATGATTGTACACATATCATTTAATAATAATATAAATGTGGCTTAAAGTTGGCTTAAAGGTAACGTTAAGCTGCTTCAAGATAACTTTATCTTTTTCCTATCTTTATTTTACCTTAAAGGTGCTTAAAGATGCAGTTTTGTCTTGTATAGGTGCTATTGAAGGAGAAACACCTGCTCTTTAGCCGGCTAAATCGGTCACGTGTGCAACTTAAATTGGGATTAAAAAGAACAAGGAGACAATGGGACGTCAAATTTATCCAGGGTAATTTTGAATACAGTGGCTAAAACTTTTTAACAATAATATGATGACGGCTTTTATACTTCTTAAGTCATTCTCAGCTCGTTTAATTTGAGTTTATTTTAAATATTTCAATCATTTAGCATGTATTCAAGTCTTTACAATTAGTCAAATTAGTCAACCTGAATCGCAATTAAAACATTCGGATGTTGTGTTACAAAGAGAGACTAAATGCTGTACTATTCTTGTGTCACATTAATGTATATTCAATAAGTAATCCAGTCATGAATAGCCTTTTAAAGTTACATATATAATACTCACTAAGAGAACCAGTGCCAGTGCCAGTGCCAGAGCCAGAGATCATACCTCCTGCTAAATAAATAAATAAATATTTGGTAATTAAAATAGAAAACGTTTTATTATATTGCTCAAATACTGTTTAATAAATTATAAAAAAAACTAGGTTGCTAATTAATATTAAAACATTTGTATGTTGTTTTACAAAAAGCGACATTTATTTGGTAAAAGGCAATGGTCCCTTAGTACTAAGAACAATGTTCTATATTTTTGTACCACTACATTGAACTGATCGAACAACAACAATTTTCAAACTATAATATACTACTGCTAGTATGTAATGATATAGATGATTTATTTGTAATAATTATAAATGTGTTTTGAAAACCAAAATATATTGTATGACTATTGTGTTAAAGACCGACATAAAGAATCCATGTTAAATCTTTTATGATTGTACACATATCATTTAATAATAATATAAATGTGGCTTAAAGTTGGCTTAAAGGTAACGTTAAGCTGCTTCAAGATAACTTTATCTTTTACCTTTCTTTATTTTACCTTAAAATCATCTTAATCTAAAGGTGCTTAAAGATGCAGTTTTGTCTTGTATAGGTGCTATTGAAGGAGAAACACCTGCTCTTTAGTCGGCTAAATCGGTCAAGTGTGCAACTTAAATTCAGATTGAAAAGAACAAGGAGACAATGGGACGTCAACTTTATCCAGGGTAATTTTGAATACAGTGGCTAAAACTTTTTAACAATAATATGATGACGGCTTTTATACTTCCTTAGTCATTCTCATCTCGTTTAATTTTAGTTTATTTTAAATATTTCAATCATTTAGCATGTATTCAAGTCTTTACAATTAGTCAAATTAGTCAACCTGAATCGCAATTAAAACATTTAGATGTTGTGTTACAAAGAGAGACTAAATGCTGTACTATTCTTGTGTCACATTAATGTATATTCAATAAGAACTCCAGTCATGAATAGCCTTTTAAATTTACACATATTATATTCACTGTACTGTAGCTTAGTACAGGCTGTCAGCTATGTCACAGCTATGTCACAGTTCTTTTTTATGGTAAACTGTCTTAAATTTTGGTTATTAATTGAACAGAAGTAGAAAATTCCCATGCTATTTTTATCTTTTTTTTTCTTAATTATTAAATTCTATCTAACTTTGCCTTGCCACATTATTCAGTGGCATCTGCTTGCTTTGATAATATACAAAATCACATGAAAGTACAAATGAATTTAGTACTTTTTTATACATCCCAATCACCTTTACACAAACACATATCATACACTTTGTCAACCCCATTGACTTTCCTCATGATTTTTGTAACTAGTAAAAAATGATTAATATCTTAAGAAGTGAAGTTTGTATTACTTCACCAGAATGCCTTGTTTGTATTATAGACAAAAAATAAAAGTTATTGATTAATTCCAATCATGGAAGCACATAACAATATCACAATACTTGCTTCAAACTGTAGAGGTATAAAGGATAATGAAAAACGTAGGGATGTGTTAAACTTCCTAAGGTCAAAATCATATAATATATAATTTACATTGGGTAATAAGGTCAGAATGGGGTGGAGAAATTATTTTAAATTCAGTTACATCAAACTCAAGAGGGGTAGGCATTTTTTTAATAAATTTGAGTATAATATACACCAAACTAAAAAATATAATAATGGGAATTATATAGCAGTTGACCTGACTTTTGAAAAGATGAGAGTAACATTGATAAATATATATGCTCCAAATGAGGATTACCCACAATTTTTTTCAAATATAGCAAAAATTCTCCAAGACTTTGAAAATGAATATTGCATCATAAATGGTGATTTTAATTTAGTTCAGAATCAAGAACTGGATACCTTTGGTTACCTCCATTACAATAACCAAGAGCAAGAGGTGTTGTAATAAATATGAAAGATGAATTAATCTCATAGACCCTTTTAGAGAACTATATCCAGATGATAGAAAATATACCTGGCGACAAAAACACCCATTAAAACAAAGTAGACTTGTATTTTTCCTTGTGTCAGAAAATTTTTTGTCCAAGGTTGTAGATGTCAAAATCAATACTAGTTATAGGTCTGACCATTCTGCTGTCTGTTTATCATTAAAACTAAATGAATTTGTTAAAGGTAGAGGCCTCTGGAATTTCAACAATTCCCTACTAACAGATAAAAACTATATTGATATAGTAAAAAGTGTATTAAAGATGTAAAAATACAATATGTAGTGCCTGTTTATAACATAGAAAAAATTTATGAAATAAGCAATTATGATATTCAATTTACCATTACAGATCAACAATTTTTGGAAACTGCTTTTCTTGAAATTAGGGAAAAAACCATATCATACTCCTCTTACCGTAAAAAAATGTCCATTCAAAAAGAGAAACAGATAATTGATGAAATTACTATACTAGAAAGTAACTGTTTTTCTAACATTAATGAAATTAATAATAAAAAGAAAGATTTAGAGGAATTAAGAAAATAAAAAATAAAAGGGTCTCTGTTAAGGTCTAAAGCAAGGTGTGTAGAGGAAGGTGAAAAACCAACAAAGTATTTTTGTAGTTTAGAATCCAGAAATATTGTTAGTAAAATAATCCCAAAAGTTGTAAAAGATGATAACTCTATAATTACTGATCAAAAGGAAATCCTAGCAGAAACTAAACAATATTACTTCAATCTTTATATAGAGATAATGAGGAGTATGATATGGATCTCAAAAGTAAACTTAAAAATATTAAACACATAAGTATTTTAACTGAAGAACAACAACAGAGTTTGGAGGGAGAATTAACAAACACAGAAATTCATACTTTTTTACGAAAAATGAAAAATTTGAAAAGTCCTGGATCAGATGGTTTTACATCAGAATTGTTTAAATTTTTTATAACGACTTAGTAAGCTTTTAAGACGTTCGCTAAATGAAGGATTTTATACCGGAAAATTGTCAATTACACAACGTCAGGGTATAATAACTTGTTTACCGAAAGGGGACAAACCAAAGCAGTTTCTAAAAAACTGGCGACCAATATCATTGTTGAATGTTGTATATAAAATAGCATCTGGCTGCATAGCTGAAAGATTGAAAAAGGTATTACCGTTTATTATTTCAGAAGATCAGACAGGATTTATCAGTGGTAGATATATTGGTGAAAACACTAGACTAATTTATGACTTAATGCAATATACAGAGGAAAAAAATATATACCAGGACTACGTATGATGATTGATTTTGAAAAGGCCTTTGATTCAGTTTCTTGGGTTTATATTGATAAAGTTCTTGATTTTTTCAATTTTGGTGAATCTTTTATAAAATGGATTAAAATATTACGACAAGATATTATGTCAGCAGTCCTACAAAATGGAATTGTTTCTGAATTTTTTAGTATAACAAGAGGTTGTCGTCAAGGGGACCCTATTTCACCTTACATATTCTTAATGTGTGCTGAGATTCTGTCTGTTCTTCTCAAAAATAATAAAAATATCAAAGATATTAAAGTTGGTGATGAAGAATTTAAACTGTCACTTTTTGCGGACGACACTACTGTCATACTGGATGGAGCAGAATTATCATAACAAGAAACTTTACATGTCTTAGATGACTTTGCCTTGCTCTCCGGTTTAAAAATTAATAATAATAAAACAAGAGCAGTGTGGATTGGATGTAATAAATATAATGGCGAAACCTTTAATCATCGTTTTAAGTTAGATTGGAACCAAAGTCCATTTATATTGCTTGGAATAAATTTTTCTGTTGATTTGGACAGAATGATAAAAATAAATTATGATATTAAAATATAAGAAATAGAAAAGCTTAAAACAGTGGTCAAAAAGAATTTTAACTCCTCTAGGTAGAATAACCATTTTGAAAACACTGATAATTTCCAAACTAAACCATTTATTTATTGCTATTCCAAATCCACCGCTGGAAATAATAACATAACTGAACAAAATGTTTTTTAACTTTATTTGGCAACATAAAAATGATCGCATAAAAAGAGACTTGATGTCACAGAGCTATGAAAAAGGAGGATTAAAAATGATAGACATCAAACATTTTATAGCATCACTCAAAGTAACATGGATTAGAAGACTACTTCAAATTGAATCCAAATACAGAAAGTTATTTGAGATTTCATATTCTAAAATTGATAATTTCTTAAAGTATGGAAATGATTATTTTAATAAAATAAAACAAAATATTCCTAATAATTGTTTTTGGAATAATGTTTTTGAAGCCTGGAATTTCTTGTCTATGAGACAAAAACCTGAAAATATAAATGATGTTAAAGATGTAAGTATCTGGTACAATAAATATATCTGTATAAATAAAAGTCCAGTATTCTACAAGTCTTGGTCTGACTGTGGCATATATTTCATAAAAGATTTACTTAACGAAGATGGAAATATAATTTCATATAGAGAAGTTAATAGAAGATATGCTGCTGTCAGGTCAAACTTTGTTGAATATAATGGAAGTCCACCATTGAATCATATATTAAAAGTATATACAAAACCAACCAGTTAATTTATTACAAATTGATATGCCATACTTTTTCAGAATAGTTTTTAAAAGTAAAAAAAGGAGTAAGGACTTTTACAATGTATTTAATAATAATAACACAATTGTCAAAAGTCAAGAAAAATGGAAATCCATTCTAGACCTTGATATTGACTGGAAATCACTATATAATATCCCCTTTAAAACTTGTAAAAATACCAAATTACAATGGTTTCAATACAGGATAAACCAACGAATAATTTCTACAAATGATTTTTTATTCAAAATTAAACTCACCTCACCTCACCTATCCTCTTCGTGCCCATTGGCACATAAGGTCCCGATACACCTCTTCCAATTTGGCCGGTCTTTTGCTGCTACTCTTGCCTGTGCCCATGTGGTCCATCCCAGTTGGTCTCTTTCCTGCTCTGTTGCTCTCCTCCATGTTGTTTTTGGCCGACCTACTTTCCTTCTGCCCTCCGGATGCCATGTAAGGGCTGTTGTGCATATCCTCTTACTGCTGTTGAATCGGAGGATATGCCCAATCCATTTCCACTTTCTAATCATTATGGTTGCACTGATGTTTTTAGTATTTGTTCTTTCATGGAGCTCTTTATTTGTTATTTTATCTGGCCATCTGACTCGAAGTATGTTTCTCAAGCACCTGTTTTGAAATGTGTCCAGCTTTTTCTTGTCTCTTTCTGTGGTTTTCCAAGTTTCGCTTCCGTAGGTGAGTACTGATACAACCAAGCTGTTAAACAATCGTATCTTTGTTTGGATTGAAAATTTTGAGGTGGTCCAAATCTTCTTTAATCGTCTAAACTGTTGTTTGCTTTTCCTAATCTACTGTTTATATCCTGATCGCACCCTCCTTCTGTTGTTACAATGCCCCCTAAATAAGTGAAAGTCTCTACATCTTCTATTTGTTGATCGCATATTTTTACTGGGTCTTGTATGGTGGTGTTGAGCCTCATTACTTTAGTTTTACTGGAGTTTATTTTAAGGCCGACCTGCTTTGCATTTTCATGTAGTTTTTGAGTTTTGCTTTGAATGTCTTGGTATTTTGATGACAGGAGTGCCAGATCGTCGGCAAAATCTAAGTCTTCAAGTTTAGTTGTAAACTTCCACCTTAATCCAGTTGGTTCCCTTTCGGTTGTCTTCTTCATGATGTAGTCGATGACGAGTAGGAATAGGAATCCGGACATAGTGCAGCCTTGTTTCACACCAGTTGTTACTCTGAACCACTCTGTTTCCTCACCATCAACTATTACAGAACACTGGAAGGTGTCATAAAGCAGCTTTATCATCTTGATTAATTTTTCTGGTATGCCATAGTGTTTCATGATGGACCATAGGCTGTCTCTGTGAATTGAGTCGAACGCCTTTTCAAAGTCGACGAAGTTGATGAATAGTGGTGCATTCCATTCATTACACTGTTCAAGAATGTTTCTAAGTGTAAACAGTTGTTCAGTGGTATTTCTCCCCTTTCTGAATCCAGCTTGTTCTTCTCGCAGTTTGTCATCTATTCCATTTTGTATTCTTTGAATGATCACTCTGGAGAAGATCTTGCTTGGCACTGATAGTAGGGTTATGCCTCTGTAATTGTCGCATATTGACTTGTCGCCCTTTTTCGGGATTTTTACAATCAATCCTTTGTTCCAGTCATCTGGTATTGTTTCTTTGTTCCATATAGCTGTAAACAGTTTTTCGAGATACTTTACAGTTGTTGTCAAATCTGCCTTTAGAATTTCAGTTGTTATACCATCAATTCCTCCTGATTTTCCATTCTTAAGCTTTTTCATTGCTTTTATAATTTCATCTTTCTCTATGACACCTGTGTTTATCTCATCTATCAGGTTGTCGTCATTTTCTGCTATTAATGGATCGTCTGGTTGAGGTCGATTCAGGACATTGCTGAAATGCTCTTTCCATCTGTTCTTTATTTCAGTCTGGCTGCTCAGAATGTTCCCATCTCTGTCTTTTATTTTTGACGTTTCTGTTCTCTTCTCATTACTTAGCACCCGTGTAACTTCGTAAACTGTTTTCATATGACCACTATTGGCTGCTGTTTCTGCCTCTTCTATTAGGTCTTCTGTCCAATTTCTTCTATCTTTTCGAATGTTGGACTTTACCTCTTTGTCTATTCTACTATATTTTGATCTTAGGTTCTCTTTCAATCTTTCGGATCTGCTGTTGTTTAGTTGCTGTTTTACTTGTTTTCGTTCATCAACAAGTTTCCAGGACTCTTTACTTATCCATGGTTTATGTCCTCTTTTCTTTACTCCGAGAATGTTCTTTGAAGTTTCGATATAGCCCTTTTCCATTGTTTCCCAGATATCTTCAACTGCTTCCATGTGCTCTAGTACCTGGAATCTGTTTTTAAGTGCGATGGAGAATGCTCTCTTACTCTCAGGTTGTTGTAGCTTGGTGGTGTCAAATTTGATTCTTCGATTTTCAGTTTGTTTCTTAAATGCCTTGAGTTTGATTCTGATCTTACAACGTATGAGCTCATGGTCACTGCTTGCATCTGCTCCTCTCATTGATCTTGTGTCCAAACATGATGTTCTGTGTTGTTTGGAAATAAGCATGTGGTCAATTTGGTTTTCTGTCCTTCCATTTGGTGATATCCATGTAACTTTGTGTCGTGGTTTATGTGGAAAGATGGTGCCGGTTATAACTAAGTTGTTTATTTCACAAAATTCCACTAGATTTTCTCCATTTTCGTTTCTGGCTCCTATTCCATGTTTTCCCATTACACTTTCATGGCCTTTGTTGTCACTTCCAACCTTTGCATTTAGGTCACCGATCACTAGCAAGATATCGTGTTTGGGAATGCTGTTAATCACCTCTTGCATATGTTCAATAAATAGTTCTTTTTTCTCTTCTTTGCTATCGTTTGTTGGTGCATATGCTACTATAATGCTTATTTTCAGTGTGGAAGTGTACACTCGAACATACAACAGTCTTTCATTGATTGGTTTCCATTCTAACACTGATTTATTCGCTCGTTTTCAAAGCATTATTCCAACTCCTTCCTGATGTAAGTCATCCTCTCTTCCTGAGTAGAGGACAGTTTTTCCACTCTGTAGCGATATTTTTCCATTGTTGGTCCATCTTACTTCATTAAGTCCAAGAATATCAAGTTTGTATCGATCCATTTCTCTTTCTATTTGTGCTGTTTTTCCTGCTGAGTACATAGTTCTTACATTCCAGCTTCCAATGAAAATGTTGTCATTTGGTGTGCAAAATGACATCGGCCTGTGAGCTTCCTCTCGGCTTTCCCCCACAAGCGTCATGTTGTCCGCTGCACCGGTATCTCTAACAAGGAGAGGAATGGCCTCTCACTGTGTTCTTTGTGTATCGTGGATTTCTGTAATCAATTCTTTTTACCATGCCCGGTGATTAGCCGTGCATGAACCCCCTGGACTCGGAGGGCCAGTGGTTTTCTGTTAGGATTTTCCTTCCTTAGATAATGTATAAAATGTTTCCTGATGCTTAAAACTATACCTTTATCATAAAAATGTATAATATATATTGTTTGTATCTGAATTATATATACTGTTTATATCTAAATCTAATATGGGTTGACACACACACACACACACACACACACACACACACACACACACACACACTTGCATATAAACAAAAACCCATACAAAACTGAAAAGAATATACAAGTACAATACCAAAGGAAATATAATAGATAAAATGTTGGAAATATTGATTGGAAACTAAACTATATATTTGTCATTTACTTATGTGCTTGATTGTGTGGTGTATATATATATATATATATGCGTTGTATTTGTAAAACTGTCCTTTTGTTACCCGGCAAGTGAACCCAGTGGCCCCAACCCTGGCACTTAACCATCCCTATTTAATGTCAGGGCCAATAAAAACATCAATTACAAAAAAAATATACTCACTAAAATAACCAATGCCAGCGCCTCCTGCCCCTCCTGCTAAATAAATAAATAAATATTTGGTAATTAAAATAGAAAAAGTTTTATTATATTGCTCAAATACAGTTTAATAAATTATAAAAAAACTAGGTTGATAATTAAAATTAAAACATTTGAATGTTGTTTTACAAAAAGACTCTTAATGCTGTACTATTCTTGTGTCACATTAATGTATATTCAATTAGTAATCAAGTCATGAATAGCCCATAAATTTACACTTATAATACTCACCAGCGCCAGTCATAGTATATCCTGCTAAATAAATAAATAAATAAATATTTGGTAATTGAAATAGAAAACGTTTTATTATATTGCTCAAATACTGTTTAATAAATTATAAAAAAACTAGGTTGCTAATTAAAATTAAAACATTTGTATGTTGTTTTACAAAAAGCGGCATTTATTTGGTAAAAGGCAATGGTCCCTTAGTACTAAGAACAATGTTCCATATTTTTGTACCACTACATTGAACTGATCGAACAACAACAATTTTATAAACAAACTATTTTTTAAACAAACTATAATATACTACCGCTAGTATGTAATGATATAGGTGACTTATTTGTAACAATTATAAATGTGTTTTAAAAACCAAAATATATTGTATGACTATTGTGTTAAGAACCGACATAAAGTATCCATGTTAAATCTTTTATGATTGTACACATATCATTTAATAATAATATAAATGTGGCTTAAAGTTGGCTTAAAGGTAACGTTAAGCTGCTTCAAGATAACTTTATCTTTTACCTTTCTTTATTTTACCTTAAAATCATCTTAATCTAAAGGTGCTTAAAGATGCAGTTTTGTCTTGTATAGGTGCTATTGAAGGAGAAACACCTGTTCTTTAGCTAAATCTGTCACGTGTGCAACTTAAATTGGGATTAAAAAGAACAAGGAGACAATGGGACGTCAACTTTATCCAGGGTAATTTTGAATACAGTGGCTAAAACTTTTTAACAATAATATGATGACGGCTTTTATACTTCTTAAGTCATTCTCAGCTCGTTTAATTTTAGTTTATTTTAAATATTTCAATCATTTAGCATGTATTCAAGTCTTTACAATTAGTCAAATTAGTCAACCTGAATCGCAATTAAAACATTTAGATGTTGTGTTACAAAGAGAGACTAAATGCTGTACTATTCTTGTGTCACATTAATGTATATTCAATAAGAAATCCAGTCATGAATAGCCTTTTAAATTTACACATATAATACTCACTATGAGAACCAGTGCCAGTACCAGTGCCAGTGCCAGTGCCAGTGCCAGTGCCAGAGATCATACCTCCTGCTAAATAAATAAATAAATATTTGGTAATTAAAATAGAAAAAGTTTTTTTCATATTGCTCAAATACTATTTAATAAATTATAAAAAAAACTAGGTTGCTAATTAAAATTAAAACATTCGGATGTTGTTTTACAAAAAGAGACTAAATGCTGTACTATTGTTGTGTCACATTAATGTATATTCAATAAGTTATTCAGTCATGAATAGCCTATGATATTTACAAATATAATACTCATCAGCGCCAGGGATAATAAATCCTGCTAAATAAATAAATAAATAAATATTTGGTAATTAAAACAGAAAAGTTCTTTTATATTGTTCATACACTGTTAAATAAAGTTAAACAAGCTAGACTGCAAATTAAATAAAGCGTTTTCTTGGTGTCACAGATGCTGAATCTATATAATTTTAACTATGATAATTCTACAATAAAATTTAAAACAAATTTACTTTGAAAGGAATTGATATTCCTTGAGTACCAATTTTATAGGAAGTGACATTTATTTGCTAAAAGGCAATGGTCCCTTAGTACTAAGAACAATGTTCCATTTTTTGTACCACTACATTGAACTGATCGAACAACAACAATTTACAAACTATAATATACTACTGCTAGTATGTGATGATATACATAACTTATTTGTAATATTTATAAATGTGTTTTGAAAACGAAAATCTATAGTATGATTATTGTGTTAAAGACCGACATAAAGTATCCATGTTAAATATTTTATGATCGTACACGTTTTATTTAATAATTGCTCAAAAAGTTTTATGGCCGTCATCACAGTATTGTTGATAAGTTTGATGTCTCTGTGTCCAGGATGGCCTTGGATATATTTGACGTCTCATAGTTCCATGTTCTTTTCACACAATTTTGATTACACACGTGGCGGGTGTAGCTAGCTAAACAGGAGATGCTTACCCTTCCGGAGCACCCGGCCTCATTTCCCTGGTGGAAGTTCATGTGCCTACCTAACTTGTCAGTTCCAAAGTTTTTACTTTGCTTCTGGATTGTGATTTGGAAATGGATTAGTATGTTTGTTTTTGATTAAATGATGCTTCAAGTTGGCTTAAAAGTAACGTTAAGGTGCTTAAAGATGCAGTTTTGTCTCGTATAGGTGCTATTGAAGGAGAAACACCTGCTCTTTAGCTAAATCTGTCACGTGTGCAACTTAAATTGAGATTACAAAGAACAAGGAGACAATGGGACGTCAACTTTATCCAGGGTAATTTTGAATACAGTGGCTAAAACTTTTTAACAATAATATGATGACGGCTTTTATACTTCCTAAGTCATTCTCAGCTCGTTTAATTTTAGTTTATTTTAAATATTTCAATCATTTAGCATGTATTCAAGTCTTTACAATTAGTCAAATTAGTCAACCTGAATCGCAATTAAAACATTTAGATGTTGTGTTACAAAAAGAGACTAAATGCTGTACTATTCTTGTGTCACATTAATGTATATTCAATTAGTAATCCAGTCATGAATAGCCTTTTAAAGTTACATATATAATACTCACTAAGAGAACCAGTGCCAGTGCCAGAGGTCATACCTACTGCTTAATAAACAAATATTTGACTATTAAGATAGAAAAGGGCTATTATAATATCGTGTTCTGTTTACGGTAGATTACTTCTTTATCGCCAGAGAATTATTGACGCGTAATTTTGCGAGAACTCTCAGTCGTGAGTTCAAATATCACGTGAATATTCCCCAAATCGCGAATATTATAAAGTTAAATTTAAAACATGACGGCAATCGACTATGACCGTCGTAAAAGTATGCCAAATTAGGTGCAATAAATAATTCGTAAACTTTGCCGTAACTTGCAAGGTTCCATTGAACAGGTTTAGTTAACGTTTCCTTTCAACCGTTTACAAAAATGTCTTGACGGAACTTCACCGTATCACCGTAACTTACAATTGAATTTTACCTTTAAACACTGACTGGCGAGGCTGAAATAAACATTAATCTTAACCGTTTACAATCACTATGGAACATTAAGAAACAATCAAGAAAACAAGAAGCCTACAGAGAGTAGATAACTATATAGCCGCCACGGAGTGGACGCGAAATTAAATATGCACCTGGATTGTGGACGCAAATACACGTATCCGCGAAATGAAGCTCAGATATAAGTACGCGAAATTTGATACTCGCAATATAAAGTAATCTACAGTAATGAATTAAAAAACTAAGCTGTAATTTAAATACAGCGTTTTCTTGGTGTTACAGATGTTGAATTCATATGATTTTAATTATGATAATTCTACGAGAAAATGTAAAACAATGTAATTTAAATGAATAAAATTTCTTTGAGTAGCACTATCATAGGAGGTGACATTTTTCTAGAAACTCATATCTTATAAATATTATCAAACCGGATGTTCCCATGGTGTTTTAAAATGAAGGAAACTTTCAACTAAAAACATAAATTCGGTAAAAGGCAATGGTTCCTTAGTACTAAGAACAATGTTCCATATTTTTGTACCACTACATTGAACTGATCGAACAACAACAATTTACAAACTATAATATACTACTGCTAGTATGTGATGATATAGATGACTTATTTGTAATAATTATAAATGTGTTTTTAAAACCAAAATATATTGTATGATTATTGTGTTAAGGACCGACATAAAGTATCCATGTTAAATATTTTAAGATCGTACACGTTTTATTTTATAATTGGTTAAATGTGGCCTAAAGTTGGCTTAAAAGTAACGTAAAGATGCTTAAAGATATAAGACCAATAAAAGTATCCATGGTAAATCTTTGATGATCATACACGTTATACACGATATACTTTACACGTTTCATAAGGTCATGGACAATTTCTGCATTTTGTTGCTTAGGACTTAAAACAAAAATAAAGAAGTTTGTAAATGAAAACTGTGTTTATAAGGTACCATTCATACTTATCAACATTTTCTGTACATACTAAAATAAATAAAGAAATTATACTTGCATACAAAAGGACCTGTTTGAACTGTGGTATAAAAATATAAATTTGAAATGGATTTTATATAATTTCACCATAAACATAAATATAACTGCCCATGTTTAAAACCCGAAGCAAACATTAATACATATATTTATACAGTAAAGATGACAGAAGACTATTCGTGATAGTTCTACATTCTGTACCTAGTGGTAATGGTACAAAAAAGCAAAAAATACCAATCGACAATTGGCTCACATTGGTAATCGATATGTATTGACCTTTGAACCGATCAAAACCAAGTCACCCAACCGTTAGTGAATCTTTGCAAATTTTGGAAATACGAATAGGCAGATAGTTTTTAAATATAAATATTTTTTTCTGGTAAAATGTAAAACAAATTAACTAATCTATGCCCAAATCACAATCCAAAATGTAAAATGTAAATTTTATACAGTAAACACCTACCAAGGAAGCGAGGCCGGGTACTGCGAAAAGTTAACCAACTCCATTTAAACAAGCTAAATGTGTGGTAGCAAAATTTATACAACAGTAACTTAGACCTAAAAAATTCATTGCATGTCTGAATTAACTGAAATCTTTTTTTATTTCTAACGTGACATATACTGTTTATACAAAGGTTTTAAAGAACATTTTATTGGATAGAGAAAACGAAGTGTTAGAATTTATACAAATACACAGGTTTATGTTCAGCGAAATTAGTTAAAAACGTGAACTTTCACTATGAAAGTAAGACTCGGTGTTCCGAAAGAGTAAGCACCTCCTACTTCGACTCGTCATAAACGCTGAGTATAAGTTATTTCTGTATGTGTTACTTAAAACAATTACTAAAGTCCATCTTTAATTTAACTGCTATGGGTTTACAGACTGCAGGGAAAAATACGGTGTGTTCGGTGTAGACCTTTTTTATTTTTAAGTCCAGTTCATCTCAAAACCTTATGACAGTATCTTTTAAATGTTATCTTTTACTACTAATGCGCATTCGAATGCAAAATTGCTGATTTTACACTTCATTTGTAAGTATCTTGCTTCGTTTAATAACTTTTTTCTAGTGAGAAAAAGTTGTACCGTTGAATGTTGATTGTACAGAAATACAATATAAGCAGTATATAAGTAATGCACATATGTATTGCTGCATTGAAAAAAGTATTCAATAGACAAATGACATCTGTATACACCGATTAGGATAATTTAGAATATCTACATCTTTATACCAAGTTGATAAAATCTAATAAAAATATGTTTTATACAAATATTTAACAAACCAGCACAAAAAATGGTTTTTATTGGTGTCTATTTTTATTGTTTGTTGGATAATTTTACCGTTTAAAAATAAGATGTTGCCATTAAAAACGCTAAAATTGTGCTTACGGTATACTAAATATATTTTTGATTGCCGTCAGTAAGGTATATAACAAATCAACAAAAAACCATGTTCAATATATAAAGTGTTGTTAATTAGTAATAGAACAATAAGTGAATTATTTTTAAAAGGCGTTATTTCCATTTAGATCAAACACAAGCATACCGTTCTATGTTCAAATCACAATTCCAACAACAAGTAAAGACATTAAAAACTTGTTATATGTGATAGTTGTGTAGAAAAATTAGGATAAATTTTTAAAACCAATAGGTTCAATTCTTAAGAATGTTTTGAAATCCACACTTGATTGAGATCAGGTATAGAATATACTTTTCTGAAGAAAGACTAAGACCGTTATGGCGGCTGTCACTACTTGTATTACTTATAGTGATTTGATAGTTCATTTAGAGGAACCTGATAAATATCTTTCTTGATTTATCTTTTGTTAAGTAACGCAATACAAGTAAAGAAAGTCAATGTATTCTTTTAAATAAACACCAAAACAACTAATTTAAAGTATGTAAAATCGGTTCTGGTTTATGCAAAATTTCTCGGTCATAACGTCTAATTCATCTGTTGAATACGACATCCCGGATACAATTTTAAATAACAAAGCGTAAACAAATGAACTATTTATCAGCTAGAAAAACAACATATTTGTTATGTATCTCTGTTAGGATTGCAATCGTCTGGCTCGTCTTGTGTACTGAAGATTGTGAAGTACTAAACATTATGTTATAGTCACTTGATTTTTTTGTACATATTTATGTTATCTTGTTGTAAGAGAGACTAATTTTTAACTGAATGTCTTTTTTGTATAAGCATTTCACTCTTTGTTACCCGACCAATGTTTTATTTTGTGAGATGAAATTGATTTGTACATCATATTCGACGCCGTTTCTAATAATTAAATCACAGAAGCTCGTAAGTTTGGCAGGTGGTTATAAGAAAATTATTAACATATGATACCAGTGTAATTTTACGTCTCTAGACAGCCGTTTTAGAAGCAAAATGTGAAACCAAAATGTAACTAACAATTTCTTGAAATGTTTTGTCGAAAATGTATGTATTGTTTGATAATTAGGAGAGTAAATTAAATCCGATTTTCTCTAATATTATAGTTACATCGTTGCGTATAAGGTACCTGTTAAATATTTATATTTTAATTACATGAAGAATTTACTGTGAAAACATTAATTTTCGTTAGGGCTCAATTTTCGTGGTTTTAGTGGACAGTCTGAACCACGAATTTACAACCACCACGAAATATTATCCACAAGTAAAAAGACAAGATAACTACCCGGTAATAGACATGTACCATATTTAATCGCATTCATAAATTACAACTAGCGTAACTCACACCAATAAAAACGTTTTAGGAGGTGAAGATGTTTGGATGTCTTAATCTAATTGTGAAAATTATTTAAGTAAATATATTATGTTTAATGAAATAAATATTTATATTTAAAAAAAGTTTTTTTTTAATTGGGAACTGGTAAGGATGAATAAGGACAGACAAGTTTCTAGCCGTAGCTTTCATCATCAATTATGGCCTGTCTCATTTAAATTGAAATTCGATTAACTAATTAAACGTTTATTTTTAATTGGGAACTGGTAAGGATGAATAAGGACAGACAAGTTTCTAGCCGTAGCTTTCATCATCAATTATGGCCTGTCTCATTTAAATTGAAATTCGATTAACTAATTAAACGTTTTTTTTTAATTGGGAACTGGTAAGGATGAATAAGGACAGACAAGTTTCTAGCCGTAGCTTTCATCATCAATTATGGCCTGTCTCATTTAAATTGAAATTCGATTAACTAATTAAACGTTTTAACAATCTATCAACTAACATCCTTTATATTTAATATAACTCGATCACAGTTTGTCTTGTAAAAACCGCACCTTTTTTCGACATTATACAGTATCGGTAAGAGCCGCCATTGTTACTCTCGTAAACAGCTGATTGGGTCATCAGAGGTCAATAATTAGAATTTTTAAAAAGTTGCCGATATCAAAGAAAAGGAAAACTATTTTGCTTAAAGGGATTATCAACTACATTCTGATTGATGTGATATGAGTGAACTTATAAATCTGAATTAATTGCCGCTTAATTATCTAATGTAACAGGTAGATTTACTCAGGCCAGGTGTCACGTCGTGTATGAAGTCAATTGTTACTGAGATACTAATCACAGGTAATTAACGCCTACCCTAGGTCATTAATCCGCGTCTCTAGATCTGTCACGGTCTATGCCTTTGGTAATCCCTAATTACTCATCATATAACAGCCGATTAAAAAAACAAATCATTAATTCCTACCCGTTATCAATGTTCAAAGGACAAACTAGTTTTTGATATTTCAGTAAAACCACGAATTAACCTCCCAACGAAATGTTATTTTTTCCGATTTCTCGAACATTGGGCCACACGAATATAAAACCATTCACAGCATTTCGAAACGGCCTTCGAATGCTGCAAATGTAAAATAGGCCCAGTAATAATTACTACCACAGTATCTCTACAGGTGGTCTAAATGTCCTCGATGATACCGTAAACCTTTGAGACAGTATGTTGTATTATCAGATAAACATTGTTTATCAAAATTATTTGCTACGTTAAATTTCAACATCCTAAAAAATTTAGCCATGCTTTATCGCTCAAAGTATTCCTGTAAGTGATTTATTTAAATCATTTAATTTCTTATTTCAACATCTTAAAAATATATGGATTTTCTAAATTTTAGTCCCAGTTCTATTAACAAGGAAATAAATTGCAAAGTGGCTGTCGAGTGCTAACAATTAAAAACAGATTTAGTAATAATGCGCAAGCAAAAATTTTGAGATTTGCTTAAAAAGGCATAGATGTCAGCTTTTACCGTTCGTATCGCAATCAAAGTTCTATGAAATATATATTACCTGGGTTTCAAAGTAGTTAAATAGAATACACTGCTTTAAATGTATATGTCTATGGCGGGTGTAGCTAGCTAAATGGGTGGTTCTTATCATATTGACATATCCTATCCTACTATCCAGATGGAAGTTACTGTATTTCACTTATTGTGACAGTTTTTAAAATGATTATGTTTTGATTTTTGGGATTGCAATTTGAGCATGGACCGCTGTTTCTGATTGATTTATTGGTTGATGAAAATGTGGAAAATTTTACGATAGAGATTTAATACAAGTATGTTTTAGTTCAGAGATATGATGATGTTTTTCGCCTAACGGTTGTATTTTCTTGTACTCATCTAACTTTATTTTCAATTTATATGCATGTTGTTATTGGGTCGATGGAAAATTCAAATAAAATTGGTGAAATAAAAAGGTTTCTTATTATAAAATTATTGAAATGTAACTGTAGGCTTACAAAATATTATGATTTAGATATTCTACCAAAACACATGTTGCAGAAAATCGGGCAATTTAATTTTCATTAAATACGTCGGCATATCTAAAAATATAAAACATTTAAAGGTTTCCAACTAAACTTTGTTATAACATTATTCAAGGTCTCTTCTGGAATAAAACTAATTTTAAAAAATAAATTATAAGCAATTTAATTTCTAGCATAAAAACTTTTTTTAAATAACGGTGGAAATGATTTTATAAAAGGAATTGTGAGAAAAATAATGATTTTTAAAAACAATGAAATAAAAAAATTGTAAAACTATAGATCTTTCTCTCTTAAATTTTGTTTTTTGTATTTAGTTAAGAAAATAAGACCAAAAACTTGTCAAATCAAATCGCGGGTATACTCGTATGCATAAAAAATTACAAAAAAATATAACATTACTTATGAGATGTTCAGCAGTTTAAATGTGACAAGGATAAATCGACTTCTACTATGCCCGCAAGTATAGGACATATATGTAATTGTATTCATTCTCTATATAGTTCAAGGTACAACTTCTTTCTATAAGAAATTTGGGCCCGTTGGTCGAGTGGTCTATAGCCCAAGATTACAGATTGTATCACTTACAACTGTTTGCGTTCGAATTATTGTCAGGTCGCTTGCCGATGGTAAGTGTTTCTTTCACAAGATACCCCTGTTACTTCCTTCACCCTTGAAGTGACAACTTTAACAGAACCTTGATTGGCGGCTTAAAACTAAATTTATATACTCTACTCATAGGGTTTTTGGTGAATCGAACAGATTTTAATTTTTTTTTAATTTTTGTACCACTACGTTTTCTATCCGAAATTTAAAAAAAGACCCGTCCCAGCATTGCTGGTATTATTTGAAAAGTCTCGATATGGCTTGATTCAAATACTTTAGAAGACAAGGTTAATCTTTTACTTGAAGGCCAATTGTTATTATTATTTGTTTGAACCGGTAAACAATATCATTGTTATGAGGAGCGATCGAAATGGAACTTGTATAATTACCTTTATATATTTCACAGTTTTTACCATCAAAGTAAAGTGTACATTGACAGTTATAACCATTTCCATTTACAACACAGTAACCGCCATTTATACATGGTTTTGTTGAACAACTATCTATTTTAATGTAAAAAAATGTAAAAATATATGCGATTAAATTAAATTTGGAATTTATTTTTCATATAATTCAAATGATATATAATCAGAAATCACGTCATTAATTAAACCAAATTGATACAAGGAAAGGGGAAAAATTAGGCATACTTGACTTGCATAATTTCTCGTTTGGATCATCATTCATTCATGCCATTTTAATCCTAATAGATGGTTAAAGGGTGTGACTTGGCAATATCTATAACGCATTTCAATTTTCAATAAAACGGCTGAAAGTATGATAAGATAAGAAAACATCACATGGCTCTAATGGGGATGGGAGTAATTTGACATGTGCAACGAGGTTTTGTGGTCCAATTATAATTATAAAAAAGCCTTTGTTGTCAATCTTGCCTAATGTTTTTTGTTCTCCATAAGTCTTGAAAATAAAAAAAGCAAACATACCAACCCATGTTCAAATATATCGTAAAGCAAAGAAAAAATTGAAATGGGCAAAGCAGGTTAAACACGTTAACTAGTCACCAGTGAGACAGGGTGCTCCTGAAGGCTTACCACCTCATGTTTACCTAGCAATACCCGTCACGTATGCAATGAATTAAGTTTCAATTTCAAACGACTCGTACCAATGTGTTATATTGAAAACATGTAGACATTTATAAAATCTCGTCCTTTAACATTTTTCCCATAAGATTATTTCAACTCACTACATTCTGTCGTTAAAATCTGCGAGTTCGCTGTATATGAAGGATAAAAATCTGTCAGTAAAGTTAATCCAATATTCTGAAATAATAACAGACATTGTCAAATAGTAAAAAATATACCTGAAAAAGGTGTACAAGACATCAGTTAACAAATTAAACACGAAATAATATGTAACAATATAAGAAACAAAAAACATTGTTCAATAGGTTAAATAAGGAACAAACCGATTCATGTTTCATTATTAAAAACTCTTTTTATAAATATTTTGTTTATTTCCGATTATATATATATTATATATATATATATATATATATATATATATATATATATCACAAATAGAACGATAATACAACATACATTTTAATGATTATGTATACTACACAGTTTTCAGAGAGAGAGAGAGAGAGAGAGAGAGAGAGAGAGAGAGAGATGTTCACGCTATGATTACAAGATTGTTCTTTGAATAATTTGTCATAATACGGTAGATTTGTTGCCATTCTTTCCTAAAAATATCTAGCTTATCTTACCTTTTGCTATTTCTTTTTTCAAGAGTTCGATATATCTTTTAGAATATATTTAAACTTTTCAAGAGACAGTTTTTACCAAGACAAAGGGGTTTATAAACACAGTATTTAACATTAGAATAAGTGTTTAAAAAAGATAATATCGCATTTCCAAAAGAGGTAAAGAACTGTTTCACTAAATCCTTGTTTAAAAAACTACACAATGCCTCTGTTTTAATACCTTTTTTAATCAGAAAAGAGTTTGTAGCAATTATATTATGAATTACTCTGTGTTGGAACCTGTGTATTTTAGAATTTAGAGCCGTCAGGTGAATTATATTGTATATTTTTATGAACTATTAAACTATTTGATATGCTTTGCAAATTTATCCGTGAAGTTGGTAAAATTTGATTTTGCTTCAAGAATTTATACATATCCCTCGAACCTTTTTTATTTTTAAAAAAGTATTTAAAAAATGTTAAGAGTGAAATGATTTTCAACTGTAGACAGACAGTACTCTTTTTTTTGTCAGCATATGTTTTACTGATTCAATTATTTCAGTATAGCCCAGATAATGAATGTTGTAGTTATATTTCCGAATAACATCTTGCAAATTAGTATCAAGTAGATCATTGATAGATGTAACCTTTTTCGTGTAATTCCTTGATGTAAACTATTTCCAATAATGATATAACTATTATACAATACATTTTTTATATAATCTTAATTTTTGCATATTGTTTGTCAATTGTATCAAGCCTTAAACACATCTGTCCAGAAATCGTTTTAAAAGTATGGCACATTTCTTACAATAAATTCATTTCCTTCGCTAAATATTTCCATATATCTATTTAACATTCTAAGATATTACACCAGGAACCCTTTTTATGCATTATATCTTTAATCCAATTTTTTAGTTCATTTATATATGGGATAAAATCGATCATATTTACCTCCCCTTTTCATTCTTCTACAATAACTTTTTTATTCTATGTTTAACCCCGTTCCAAATAAAGTTTGACTTTGATTTGGCAATGTAATACATGGTTGCTTAACTGAGAAACGAGCTTTAATAATTGAGCTTTTCACTAATGGGAGCAAAATTTTGTTTCTTCCAAAATTTACCTGTGATTTGATAGTATTTATTTTTAATATATTTGATATGAGGCATATCAACATCAAATATCAGCCCAAGTAACGTGAACTTAGTATCCCCCAATGCAGATTAAAATCTCTATAAAATTTAACATAACTATATATCTTACTACCTTTCCAAATTATCTGTTTTTCTAAATTTATTTAAGACCTGAATTTTTCGCAATAATATACAATTCGTTTAAAGCTTGTCCTAGAGATTGTTCTGAACCACCTAATATAAGATTTATATTATCAGGAAATAACGATATTTTAACTTCTTTATTATTTGTTTCAACTGCTTTATTTCTTTGTTGTTTCAAAGTTTAATTGGTAGAATATCAACGCATAACAGAAAAAAAGTCCCCTTGTCTACAGCCTCTTTTAATGTCAAAACAGCATGCCCCTGCGTTACTGCAAGCTTTATATATTTACAGAATGTTTTATTTCGGTATAGATAAACCAAAATAAAACAGGTTTAAAACTTTAAGTAAAATGACCAACTTTTTGAATCAAAAACTTTCTTAATATCGACTAAAAGGAGTTGACCAGGGGTGTTTTTATCTTCAGTATATTACATAATAGCATATATCAGTGTTGCTTTTTCCTCAATATACCTAGCCTCCAAAAACGAAACTGGTTAGTATTATGCCAATAATGTTTTCCAATAATGGTTTAATTCTCTTAGCTATTACTTCAGATTATATTTTATAAACTATATATAAGAGTGTAATTGGCCTCCGATTTTTAAAAGATGTTTTTCGTTGCCCTCTTTTGGTATACAAGTTATTATCCCTTCCCGTTGAGTTACTGAAAGTTTCCCATTTTCATATCCATTATTTAGAGACCTTACTGCAAACTAACCAATATCTTGGAACATTTTTAAAAATTCAGTAAACCCATCTGACCAAGGACTTTTGTCATTTTTTCTTTTTTAACGTTTCAAAAGCTTCACTTGTAGTTATAACCCCTTCCAAACTTGTCTATTTTTTGTTTACAGGATCCAATATAATTTGTTAAATCTACATCTATAGTGTTTGAGTTTTCCGAAAAAAGGAAAATATTCTATTTCCTTTTTATCTCTTTTTGACCTGTTAAAACGTTTCCTTTGTCTTTCTCTATTCTTTATATAATCTTATTTTGAAAATTTTTGGTTTCTACACTGCAAAGATATTTTAAATATTTTGTTGGTTTCCCCACCCCCTCCGTTATGGATTATTTTCTTCAAACGCATCTATACAATTATTTTTTTAATAAAATCTAGCACACGTTGTCTTGCATCATTAAAAGAATGCAGGTTGGGATTTAAAGAAAGATTAAAAATTACCACAGATTATTACGTCTGTAATTTCCAATTCAGAATTTTTTTCAAAAACTGTTTCATAAAAGGCGGGAGTATCCTTATTTGGTCCATAGAGGTTAATGAATGTTTCCTGTCATTAACCTGAAGTTCGAGTAAAATTAGATTATCATTGTCACAATTTGATTTTAGCAGCTTAATTCAAAATTCAAAATTATATTTAAAAAACACAGTCACCCCCTAGATTTGACCAATAGGAATAATAAACACAAGAAAAACTCCATTCCCTTTCAACAGATGCTTAATTTTTAGAAGTGAAATGTGTGTTCTGTAAGCAATGTATATTGTAGTTAAGTGATGTCAAATATTGAAAACTCTTTATTTTAAAAATACCCCATACACCTTGACAGTTGAAAAATAAAATTCTTAAAGTCATGTTAATATTGGTTTAGATTTAAAAAACAAACGAACCTAAGTATGTAAAATAGAGTTAGAAAAAGACGAAGTAAGAAGGAGAGCCGAGTAAATAAGGAGGGTAGTGGTTATGTGAAACAATATAGCGATAAGGTACATGACGGTATGTGAATGACAACATATTCTTTTTAGGTACGCAAGTTTTAAAAAAAAATTGGAATGGAAAAAGATCAATATAAGAGAAATGTGATTGTAAACAAATATATCATGATATATATTTATAAATTTATTTAGCTCTGCACACAAACACATTAACATTTTTTTAAAAAAGACTTGACATTTTTGAGTTGCAAAAAGTTGTGTGTAAATATAAACGTAACATTTCAAGTTGAAGTCGATAATATTTACATCCATAAATTATATACAGAGATACTAACAAGGTAGCTCACGATCTGATGGTAGAATACTATTAACACGACGTATATATTAATAGTCGTATGAGCGATTAGGTGACAAGGACACATAAAGTACAAGTATATTTGCACGCTTTCTAACGCGTAATTTGCACACGCAAACTCTTAAAACAAACTTGTTGTAAATATTTCTATTAGATCTTGAGCGTCGTCAAAGCATATATCTATTAACACATATGTGGATTTTTTGTGTGTAAAAAGATAACATTTTGAGTTGAAGTTCATATTGTATGCACTTATAAACCTTACACAGATATAATTATAATGTCGTTTTCGATCTGAGGACAAAGTATTAGTATTTATAATTGCGGGTAAACATAATAATGCACGAATAGACGTTAATGCCTTCATTGAGAAAACAAAACGAAACATGTTGTAATCACTGCCATCAGACCGCATGTACATTAATTTTTTTATCAATTTCTAGTTTATCTCTGAATAATGTAGCCAATGTTTAGCGAAGGTTTTCCCTGTCATTTTCAATGAGACCTATAACTACGATAATATTTTGCATGCTTCTTGTCTGCAGGTCTGTTGATTAAGGTTGTTGAAAGTCAATTGTCTGTTCTTATCTGACAATGAACCCGCTAAGAAACTTTAACTCATTATTTAACCTTGAATTGTTTTCTGTAAGCTCCACAATGTTACATGTGTGTTCGTTTATTCCTTTAATTACTGACTCTAAAGTTTGTTTTATACTGTCTTTCTCACAAATATTTTTTTTTTTATTTTTAACAACATGTGTTATTAATACAATACGTAAAAATCTGCCTCGCCAACAAATTTACAAAACTGGGCCAATATAAAAAAAACTGAGCCAATATGAGTGCATAAAAATATTCTGACAGCTTTTCATTTCAACAACAAAATAGCTGACATTTCGCTTCTGAAAATCCAATTGGAGTAAGTGCAAATTAAAACTTTTTTCTGATTACAAAATAAGGGAACCAGAAAAAGTGGTCTTTATGGGCAAGTGGCCTTATATACAAGTTCAAAAAATCAGAAATAATATGGAAAATAATTGGAATACAATTATACTGGCCTTTAATAGCAGGTGGCCTTTATACAGAGGTAGCTTTTAAGACAGATTGGACTGTAACAGTTCTATGAAAACTTGCTTTGCATGTTTATGAGGATTGTAACCTAGAAAAAGTTGGCTTGTTCGTTAAATTGTTGTGACAATCAGAATGGAGTTAACCTCATCAAGGTGATGACGGCTATTACATATTAGAGCCTGTTATATGGGTGCTCACTTATTTCTATAAAAGAATCTTTATGAGCATTAACCTCAGAAGTCTTCTGTCTTGTAGACAAGTTCAATTTGCTCTTGGGATTCAATTACATATTATCTGTATTAGTCTCACCATTGTAAAATGTATCTTGAATCATAGCATATATTTACTGTTACATTGAAAATAATATTTTCAAAAATAAAAACTTTTGTTATCACATATTTATAGATAACATACTAACGTGTATGTGTTAAGCAGGCTGAAAAATAAAGCTTTTCAGTTTTCATTTGTACGTATTTATAGATCATGTCTAGAAAATGCGGCATACTTTAAATGACTCAATTAATAATTATATTATATTTGGCATTACAATAAAGTGTTATGTTTCGAAGAGGATTGAATGTTATTTGCACCGCCATTTCGATGGCTTTAAGAAGACCCCTCATGGATTTCCTCTAACGTTATCAGCCAGTATGTGAAAAGAAAAAGTCAATCAAATTGCATGTTTTAAAAGTTTTTTTTCAACAAAAACCTATCCGTATTCATATAGTAATTCATTAAAAAGACTTAAATAATGCACGGAACTTGTCGATATTGTCTTTATCCATTTCTAAAATACTAAAAATGTATCTGACCTGAAAACTGTTAAAATTCTCTGGTTGCAGTTTACTAGAATTTTCTGTCGATGAATAAATATACCCCTCTACCTGTTAAAATAAAATATAGTAATCAATAACGAGTAGCGCGTAATACCAGCTGTAACTCGGATTTTAGTTGTGTTTTGTTTAACAGATTGTTACTAACAATAACGAAATCTTTAAAAATCTTATGATAATAAAACATTAATTAAAAGTAAATCAATTCTTCGCAAACTAATGTTCAAAACAAATCAAATAAAAACATGATTTTATTATTGTAGTCAAATAAACAACTTAAGACAATGTTTAGTAACATTGTATAATGAAACAGTCGTCTATTGCTGTAACATTGAAACTGGTATAATATGTAATTAGTATTTTGTCACTAACTTTAGTTTTTTACTGAGTTTGAACTACAAAATGTTATTATAAAAATTTAACAAATCCATGCCCATGTTAATTGTTTTAGATACATGTTTTTGCTAATCTGTTTTGAAAAAAAGAAATTCAATGCAATGGACAAACTAGTTTCGTAATTCTTAGGCGCTGTTTCTTGCCCTAACATACTAATACAAATCGTACTAATTAACAACAGTCAATTATATTAATAATACCACTAAGAAAATTGTCCCCAAATGCAAAATTGTTTTCTAATGAAATAATTATTATTTGAACCCCAAACTCTATCTAATATACATAAGTCTTTATTTTATAATTCACAAAAGACTCACTGCAGATTTCCTATTTCGCACCCCTTTAATTTTTATTTGTCATCATTAATCACTCATTCTTGGGATGGTAAGTTTTAAATATCAAATGTATACCTATTGAACTTCAATATTTTTAGATTTAAGTACTGCACAGAGGCCGACTTTAATTTTCCCATTTGAGCCCTATAAATAATATATTGTAAATTGAATAAGACTTATTCTCGATGCTACATGTTAAATATCTAATGTCAAGTTACTGTGCATTAGCAGTTTATAATTATAAGAACTCTATAAGTGCCCTATTACACTACAGGTCCCCCTTTTGAAGATTACAATTTTTATTTGAGAAACAAAACCTTTGTCCTCAAAATTTTATATTTTAAATTGAAAAAAACGCCTTAAAAAAAATATAGTTTCTCTATTTGAAGCCCAATAACATTAATTTGATAACATAAAATGCTACTTGTCGTCTTGTCCTAATGGTGCTTTAAACGGATCATTAATGTTTAAGGTCTAGTTATTGTACATAAGTCGTTTTTGAAATTTTATTACGTTATATAGGTTACTCTTTTTTCCCCTCACAGCTAATATTTACTTATTTATTAATAAACCTATTGCAATTTTGCAGCACCAGAGGTCCACTTCAGAATCAAAATCATTATAATTAGTGCCCGGACTAAAATTCCTCAACACCTTTTGCAATGTTATGAAACAACCTATTTGTTTTATTATATCGCCTTCGATTTTCCCCTTTTCTGATTGGTTGAGAAGGCATTTAACCTGATAAATCGTTATATTCACCGCGCAATAACGCACGTGACGTTTTTATGACGTAACAATGGGCAATGTTCACCGCGCAAAAATTAACACGACGTTATATGATGTAACATTGAAAAAAGGAAAGGACACTTTTACGTTTTGTACTATAAAACATAATAATATGGTGATACAAATCATTGGTCATATAATAAACAATTTTTGACTTTCGATTTGGTAGACATAAAGATTTATCAACCTCAAAAACATAATATTCACCTCGGCCTACGGCCTGGGTAAATATAATGTGTTTCAGGTTGATAAATCCTTATGTCTACCTCATCAAAAGTCCATAATGGTATATTATCTAAGAGCCGATAAAATTCAAATACTTTACATCCGGGTGAAAGCAAACACTTTGGAACTGACAAGTTAGGTTAGACACGTGAACGAACTTCCACCATGAAAAGGAGGCCGGGTGCTCTGGAAGGGTAAGCACCTCTGTTTAGCTAGCTACATCCGTCACGTGTTAAATCAAAATTGTGTGAAAGGAACATGGAACTATGAGACGTCAAATATATCCAGGGCAATCCTGGACACAGAAACATCAAACTTATCAACAATACTGTGATGACGGCCATAAAACTTTTTGAGGCCTTGATAAGCCTAGGCTTGCAATATCCCTGAGTCAACAATTTATTTACAAGCAGCCTACTTCGTTGTACATTTGTACAAAGTCCCCGTAGTGGGAACAAGCTCTACCATAGCGTATTAATTGGTAAACAAATACACCGGTATATTGCTGCATAGAAAAGGAAAGTTGACAATAGAAAAATGGAAGTCATCACGTTTGTCATAAAGTTTAAAATGTAGCCTTTCGTGTTCGTCATAATTCAGGTATAAGTCTAAATATGAAGCAGAACTTGCGGAAACAATCGTGTCATTTATTCCAAGCTCACTAGGATAGATGACATTGACGTCTCCAAATTTAGGATTGTTGAGAGACAGAACGTCATCTATATATCTGTATGTTGAGTTGAACGATTTGGCGACAGTCTTCTCTCCAGATTTAACAAGGTTCTGCATAAAGTCTGCTTCTTAAGAATAAAGAAACAAATCAGCAAGCAATGGTGCCCAGTTTATACCGATGACTAATAATATAAATGCGTATTAAATAAGGTATAATCTCCAAGTGGATTGCAGTTCGAAACAAAAGTTATGTCACCCCTAATATGAGCAAAAGTAAAGACAAAAAACAGTTATCAGAAAAAACTATTTATTCATTCAAAGCTGTTTTATCACATATATCTTAGCCAAATGAACAGATAAATCATAGTTCCATCGCTTTTACACTCTATAAATGTTTGAATTCTATGAAGCATGCAATGGGAAAAAACCCTTGAAGCCAGACCAGCTGTACAAAAGGAAATGGTGAGAGCCTAATTTGAAAATGTCTAAGTTTATTGCACCTTTCATAACTAGGCAAGATTTTCAGTTTCTGTTATCAGACGTATTTCTTTGTTTTAATTTTTGGCATGCAAGCTCATCTGAATGTGTTGCACATCATGACAAAAATTATTCTTGACAATTCTGTAATTATAATGTAATCACATAGTAAATATTTAAACAGGAGATAATTCAAAGAAACCCTTCCATATATGGATTATGATAACTTTAAACTAGGTCATGTGATTAAAGCAACACCATGTGCTTTCTAGACAATTACGTATTGTTTTTGTCATCTACGTTATAAACATTCCTATATTATCACTGGATTATGGTAAGACATAAAATTTCACAAAACTAGATCTTAAAATTCGGTATACTCGCACAGTTTTCAATTTCCAAATGCCTGAAATCCAATCTCGACACTGAATGTAACAACTAGATTACATGTATATAACTTGTTAAATACATGTATGTTACTTTTCTTTTCTTATTTTCCATTTCTAAAGTCTATATAACCCAATATTTTCTAAGTTATAACAAATAAACTTAACAAATAAAAACTGGATAATCCAATAGTTTTCCGCCTAAAATTAATGTTGACCTGGTCATGTGGTGTTACCTATACCATGAAGACATAAATCATTCCTACTTTTATTTTCAAAGTTTAAAAAGTCATTTTTGCCTGAGGAAATGAATTCATAAAAGATTACAATTGGTACTGAAGTAAACAGCTTGAATAAAATTAGAAATGACATTTTTTATTCTCTTAATTGTTATTACTAACAAATCAAAGATTGTGAAGTTGGTTCATCTGTTTCTAAATAGTTAATGCAGCAAAATGTAGGATAGAAGCAATAGAGAAAATCAGAATATAATTATTATAATTATTAATACTTTGATATGAAGGAAATATATTCCGGAAAACCATGTTTATCAAAATGATGCTAGAAAATATGTATTATATCAAGTTGAAATTAAAAATGTGACATCTGCTGTATCTTTTGCAATCTAAAGCTCCATCTAAATCTGATCGAAAATGTATGACATTAAATAAAAATGAAAAAAGAGATTCCATGCCAACAAAAATCATGAAATGTATCAAGTGATCAGTCAATCGTGGTACATTATCTCAAAAGACCATATTAAGGGTTAGATAAATAGTATGCCAAATAGAACTCAAATATTTATAAAAGCTAAAGGCAATGTAACTAAGTACTACTCGTTAATTTGGCTGCGAAATATATAATACAACAGCTTTGAATGAATAGGTATTTTGACAAAAGTGATAATTGTCATTGCTTTTGCTCCAGGGTTGTAGTTGATTTCTCTACAAATTTATCAAACAGTAGTATGTATACCGCATTTTAATGCAAGTTTAACATTAAATGTTTTCTCTTGTCCTATCATGTTTTTTTAATATTTATTCACATGCATTATGTTACTATAGATTTGAACAAGGCATCACAAGTAACACTAATCTCCTGGCTGTGGTATATTGTGTAATACCTGTATATCGGATTGATATTTTTAATAACGTTTTTTATGTTGAGATCAAGGGGAACTGAGACCAATGTCCCTTTTTAAAATAAATTAGGTTGGTCCCATGGCACCTCTAACGACTTCATTTAGTGAAACCAGATAATAACTAAACCGAACACCTCTCTAAACTGCACAAATTGACTCGTCCGGATGGTGTCCGACACAGAGAGGTTCCATCGTAAATTTAATCAAGTAGATCGTATTTCATACTTGCACAATTAAAACAATACACACAATAATTTGTGTTTTAATGCAAAACAATAATTATAATGAAAGTAGCTATAGATGATAAACGTTACCATTTTAATAACAAATAATGACAGATTGCTGTTGAAAAAAAAGTTATTTAAATTAAATCATGTTAGGAATAAGTCACTAGAATGCCAACACTACAATAAGTGAAGAAGAAAGGGTCATAATCAAGTGTTGGTTACAAACATAAACTAAAGTTGTTCTTACCTGTTCTTCTTGAATGTCAAACCCGCTCTGAAGCGTTAATACACTTGCATCATCAACCATTAAACACACCGTTGAATTGGCGACAGCACCCACTACAAGATTTACAGGTTCACCAGGTAATACCTGTTGTTTAGAAAACTTTAGCGATACCTAAAACAAAAGCAAAATAATATCAAAAGATGATAAAAAGTATTAAATGAAATCCGCAAGAAAATGCTAAACGTTTTCAATAATTAATTTGCGGAATATAACTTTATTTTATTGATAATTAATACAATTTAACAATAGAATAAATTGTTGACTCAGGAATATTGAAAGACTAGGCTTATCAAGGCCCTTAAAAGTTTTATGGCCGTCATTGCAGTGTTGTTGATAAGTTTGATTTCTCTGTGTCCAGGATTGCCATGAATATATTTGACGTCCCATTGTCCCATGTTCCTTTCACACATTTTTGATTATACACTTGGCGGATGTATCTAGCTAAACAAGAGGTGCTTACCCTTCTGCAGCACACGGCCTCACTTCCAAAGTTTTTACTTTGCTTCTTGATTGTATTCGGACATGGATTAGTATCTTTGTTTTTGATTATCCAGCTGAATAATAAGTTAGTTTAATTTGTTCGTCCATACATAAAAAGTGTTTGCAGAAGTTTTATCACGTTTATACACAGATTGTACCTCATTTAAATTAACATCTGAACATCTAAAGGCAGGTAATATTGAAAATAACTGGTTTAATTACAATATTGCTTTGAATCAGGAGATCGTAAAAACCTTTATCAAAAGATGTATCTGCTATATTCAAAATTGCATTTTGACTTACCATACCAAGATGAAAGTTCGTAACGTCTATGATGATTTCATCTGACAATATTTCGGATTCGTCCGTTACATAATAAATTGCTATGCTTGATCTTGGAAAAAATTGCGGTTCCACTTGGAGTTTGCTGGATAAACATTTGCGGCCTATGCAGCTAAATTTATGATTTTGAATTGGAATTCCTCCACGAGAGAAAATCTGCAATAAATATACAGAATACAGATATAACGTCGTGTAAAAGTTACAAATCTTAAGTTTAAATGTAGATGTTAATTAAACTCCCTAACTTTGTATGTAATTTACAAAAATAGAAATAGTAAGTTATTTTTAGATAATAAAACATACAAGCGAAAATATGACCAAAAAAAATCATAAAGATAAGGTTAGGTTAGGTTAAAATATGTTGGGTCCAAAAAACAATTGCGCCTTGTTGAAGCCTTTTAGGTCAATAGATGATTTTCTTTTGCTACTGGTAGTTTAAGATGAGAGGATAAAGCTCAAAGCCGTCAGTATGTAGGGCCCTGGTTCCCGTGGCCATAGATGTTCAAAACGCAACCATCTGCTAGCAAATTCATGGCCAAAGTAATTTGGGACGGAAATGGATGCTGTAAAGCGAGATGTTTTAAGAAATAACATTCTTTTTGAGTGTATTCATTCGGTATTGTGAATGAGAATCAGGAATAGCATATTCATGTTAAATATGCTTTTCCTTACTCTCATTAAATAAAACGTTATTGCTTATACTTACAATTATAAAGATATTGTTAGCATGTCAGAAATGTAAAATTATGCAACAATAATTTATTTCATTCAAGATTCTGACAGACATACGGGATTGATGAAACAACCTTGCTCCAAATAATGATAGTTACATCGGGACTAGATTCGAGTACTGACCAATCAAACAATCATGAAGTAACAGGATGACATTCTGTGACGTAATCGTATAGTTAAACGTTAAGTAATCAGAGGTCATAACCCCACACTATATTCAAGAGCAATTAAATACCGGCAAAATCAAAAAGCTTCATCTTAATCAGGTCAATTCCAATTGTAAATATCAGACTTGGTTATGTATAAACTCGCCCTCGTATCGACCGTCCCATAGTAAAAACTTATAACATTAGATTTTTACCTGATAATATACCGGTCTATCCATATCAAAATTCGATACAACTTCTATTTGTGTTGTATTGTCAACCTGAAATATGGATTAAAAACATAGAAGTAAAATAAGGACAGAACACATTAAATAAATATCATTTACGGCCTAGACATATATTAAAGTATAAACAGAAACGGATTTCACTCAGTTATTTGTCTAAAAAAATTATTTTTGAAAATATTTTATTTTTTCTTGATAAAATGTATTTATAATCAATCGGCCTAATATGCAATTTAGGTTTCCTAATGTATCTTTTGCAATAATCCAGCTTAACTGACAAATATTTGGCAATTTCTGCAATGATAGAAAATTAATAAAGTCTATTTACTCCGCCTTTTTACCATGTAATGCACAATAATATACCATGACCTTTTTATTAATTGAACCTGTAAATTATGCAAAGGCGGGGAATTAACCATGTGTAGTGTCCCTTGTACAGGCAAAACCAAATTATGTTCTGCTTTATGTTCTTCTACCACAATGCCTTCTGGAGGTATTTGCGATAGAATTCAGATTGACTCACATGGGTTAGTGGCTATAAGTATGTATCTGGAATTTACATTTTCATTAATTTTCAGAAATATGTACAAATGTGCTATATATGCATTCTCTAACCTAACATTGGTACTATTCATGGCTTAATTGAGCAATGGATTAACAAATTTCAGTGAAATGTTTGTGTTCTTAAAATTAACTATCAACTATTAATTAGTCAATCATCTGACACCTTTTAAACTTTGAATGGAACCCATAGTAAAACGGATTGGGTTTGTCATTAGAGGTAGGGTCAAAAACTTTTTTTTCAGGCTGAGCATTTTTGACAAAAATTTAGGCTATACTGTACAGAGGCAAAGTCCAAAGCGATAAAAAACTTAAACTATTATGATAGATAGGCCGGGTTTTTTTAAATGCATAGTCAAATTTCTGTTTCACATCTTCAACTGGTTTTTGAGAGAAATCCATAAAACTGAGTGCAATCAATTTCTGATTATACTTTAGGTATACTAATTTTCAAAATATGAACGTTTCACGGTCGCAAGAGAAAGTGTCCAGTGGTATGGTTAAAGTACTATTAGAATATCCGTACCATACTGTTACGTATGTTATTTAACATCAAGTGCTATATAATACATGCATCTTTAAAAAAATAAATGCAAGAATAAGACTAATTTCTTTAAAGATGAAACAATCAGTATATATATGTTGTTTGTTATATATGAAAATTAAAGAAAACATATTTCTTATTTAAATTAAATGTAGCCTATGATAGGCTAGATTTAACGCTGTATGACAAACGTTTTATAGCTTGCTTCGTTGTAGTACGATACCCATAGTGGGAACAAACTCTACCATAGCGTATTGTGAAACAAATGAGCTTTAAGCAATAAAAGTAGGTATATATTGTTGTATAGAAAAGGAAAGTTGACAAGAAAAAATTTAAAGTCATACGTTTGTCATACAGTTGTCAATGTATCCTTTCGATGGCAGTCTAACTTTAAAGCAGAATTTGGGGAATAAGATAAAATGTCATCCATACACCTGTATGTGGAGTTGGATGTAATGGCGACTTTCATTTCTCAGATTGAACAAGATTGTATATAAACTTTGCTTCATACGAATAAAAAATAAATCAGCAAGCAAAACCAATTAAAATGTCAGAGAGTAAGAAATCTGCAATTTAAGAGGGGCAAAAAATGTTCTGTACAGATATGTATGTATAGGTAACTAATTAGCAAAGTACTTCTTTAAATAACATTCGTTGTATGCAATGTACATATAATATATATATAATAAAACCGGTCCACGTGAGTATCACTAACCTTTTTATTGGAAGATGTTGAGTAATTCAAAAAGCAATTATTGTAAGTATTTATAATGGCCATATTTTTGCACGAAAATATTTTACCACTCGCTTCAATCGGTTTGTAAAACAAATTTCGAAGAAAATGACGCAAGCTTATGAACAGCATCATACGACTAGGTAGTTAAACCGGTTCCATGTGAAAAAGGTCAACATTACCTCTAAAGCTGCTTTGTGTGGAATGAGTTTTATATATTTTCCTGATTTTGACTCTTTCGATGTCAACTGAAACTTTTGTGTTACTGAGCTCATGCTAATCTACAATGGATTAAAATCGATTGACACTAAAACCCAGCATTTATTTTTTATAGGTCAATAAAAATTCTTACATTGTAAACGGAAGAACTAAATTTATTTAATTTCTGATTTATCAAACATTATTTAACCCTTTGTTGACCAGGCATTTTTAGCACATTTTCTGCACCCAACACATACATTTTAGAATACACAACACTGTGTCGTAATGTATTAGTATAAGTATATAACCTAGGTATCAACTTGTAGGGGAGACCCAGTACTTTAATTCTCATACCAATAAATATGTAACAGAGTGACCTTGATCACGTGACCCAAGGTCAAATTTGACATTTAAGGTCATTTTTTATCATTTTTAAAGCAAATTTTTATATTTTCCCTCTCTTTCTGGAAAGACCTTTCGGTATATCATTGAAAAACCAATATAGTCTGGTAGCCACAAGTAATGTTGTTAATATCAGGTAAAGTTGGATTTAATTTACCATTCTATTTATAGAACAAAGGGGAATAACTCTACACCACTAACATCTGATTTTCGACAAAAAATGTCTGATTTAACTATTTTGTGGTGAAATTTTCAAAAGTTAGTTTGTCTACTTAGGCATACCTTAGGTATTATAATCGGCTAATATGTTTGGTCATATTTTAAAGGATTTACTATTCTAATTATAGAAAATATGATCACGTGACCTGGGGTCAAAGGTCAACAAAAATCATGATGTTAAGAGGAAATTGGTATTGTTGGTAACATTATTTGCGTTTTGTCATCGATGTTTACAAAAAGTAAAGTAACTACATGTTCTTAGAGCATGTTTAGTCATCCTTAAAATATTATCTTTGGCGGTTTGAAAATCATGCAATATCCATGGCAACCAGAAGGACAAAGGTCATGTGAACTTTTACAAGATCCCACTCTGAAAAGGCGTTATAATCAACGCGTAGTTCACTTGTCATCTAAAAACCTACATTTGTTGTAATAATCAAAAGTAGAATCAGAAAATCAAGTTACAAGACAATGTAATGCTGACATAGGCCGTTTCTTAAAAAGCATATAGATCACGTGAGCTTGATAAAACGGAAACTATATCAAGCATAACAACCAAAATGTGAAAGCTCACTAATAGTTCTATAACCACACCACCGGAGATTTCATTAAATGCCCTTCTAAAGTCGGGAAATTAATAGCAAGATGTCTCAATTTGTGCTTGATTTTTTTGGTTTTGTCTTGTTTGACTGTTTTTATTATTTAAGTGTATTGAGTCGTGTTCTTACTTAAGTTTGGTGTTGCTATTACAGGGTTTTCAGTTGTTAAGGTCCAGTCTTGAATATAACACATAAAGGTTTATGTTTATGACGTTTACATCACACTGCTGTTCTTTGAATGTCACTATGACTGAGCACAGTATCTGCATTGCCAAAATTTTGAATGTATTTAGAACTCATTTATATAATAAGGTTTTCTTTAATCGAAGTTTGAAAGATCTATAAATATAGTCCCGTCGCCTTTATCGACTGTGCCACCGCAAACCAGCTCCGCTAACTGTTCTGTCATGTGCTATGTTTGAATTTTTATGAAATAATACATTCAAAAGTAGCACATGACAATAATTGCCATGTGCTATTTTTGAATGTATTATTCCATAAAACTTCGAAAATAGCACATGACAGTTCTGTTGTACTTCTTTTGATTTTTCTTATTAAATAATACCGTTTAAAAGTACATAGCGATTATAAAGTAGCACGTGGCAGTCTTGTCTAAGTCATTTTATATTTACTTAAAGATGTAGAAAATTGCATTTTTCCCTAAAAGCTGCAAGTTTGAAAATAAAATGCTTTATGCGACATTAAGAAATGCGAGTTTATTTTCATTAAGTTTCATTTTTGTTTCAGAGCGTTAGTTGTTCTTAAGGTGTAGAAAATATTTCTAACACAGAAAACATTATTTTGAAAGATTTTATTTTGTAAGAAGTCAATAAAACCAAATTCTGAAGTATTTGAATCAAGTCCTTTTGAGACGCATTTTCAAATAATCCCCCGCCTTACCTGGTCCGTTTAAGATGATTTGACAATTACTTCCTCGCTTTACTATTCAATTAAATACATAGTTGAGTTGAGTAATGGTGTTTAACGTACTAGTCGAGAAAACTTATATTGAGATGTCGCCACCTATAGCCGAGAGTAGAAAAAAATTGTCAATTGCGTTGCGCCGATGGTATTATACAGCAGGGTGATTTTTTTCGCAATTTCCTAATGCCAAGTGCTTGGCGAATGAACAGTCACTACCCACATTCAAGTCTTGGGTCAGACTCGGTCATTGAGCGAGCACTTTACCATCTGAGCTACCGCAGTGGTCTAAAATACGTAGTGGTACAAGGCGATTAAGTTTAGAAACAAGCAGATTTACCATATTTCTATGAGTGCAATAGATAAATAAAGTTTAAAGCCTCGTAAAGATTATTTCCAGTGGCGGATTTAAGGGGGGGGGGGGCAACCCCTCCCCCCTTTAAAAAAAAATAAGACAGAGAGAAAGAGCTATTGACTGATGTGCCCCCATAAGTTAATGTAACAACCCATTTATGTATACGTGTTGTTCCAGTTCGCGTTTACGAGACCCCACGTCTCTGGAAGCTCGCGCCTAGCATTGATATATAATCTCAACCCCCCCCCCCTCAAAAAATCCTGGATCCGCCCCTGATTTCACGTATATTCATGGAGTAAAGGGGAGGGAATCGGGGTATCTAAGGAAACGACCTGCCATCGATAAGCGAACTGACACTTTTTCACACACTCGGATTTGTTCCATACGTTTTCAACACTTACCCGTTACCGGAATGCCAAGTGCTTATATCAGAATATAAAATGTGATACTAAATTTGCACAGGCTAGTTGCCGAATCTTCATAGACTATCGACATAAAATATAAATGGAATAATATCTTAATATTCATTCCTGTCAATGTCAAGTGCTAATTTTTAATTTTTGTATCCTCAAAAGTAGCAGAATTTCAATTGCCTATTCAGTAATCAGGGGTACATTCGCAGAGACAGCTAAATATTACATAGATCAATCTGGTCTAGTTCTTAATAGACGCTGCAAGAATTAAATTCCAGAAAACATGTAATTTTTATTTGTATCATGGATTTCTGGAATAATAGAGGGAACTCTACGAAGTGACAGAATTGTTTTGCCTTTACAGTACTATCAGGACTGCAGTGAACTTGCAGTTGGTTAAAATGCTTTTTTTCAAAGTCGCAACAGCAATCTCTGCTATTCAGACTAGATAAAAGTTTAGTGATCTCTAACGATTAACCTTAGAACAGGTTTGTGGATGTGCGAGTGTGTTTTATTAGCATGTACTTGGGTTGAATTTTAAGGAGCTAACTCACAGTCATAATGCCACAGAAAGTACACCACTCTCCTAGTCATTTAATACTGACACCGGGTGAACCAATCGCTACTCTTTCAATACAGAGCGACAGGTGAAGAAGCAGTATCTGACCTAGTCATGGTTTTAACTTAAAACCCCTGTTCTCGAGACAGACACACTACCACTGAACCACTCCGGCCGGTCGTGCAGTGAGGGACTTTAGTGTCACACCACCGACATCGGGATTAAAGATCTCACCCGAATGACCTACACCTTTCATTCCTCAATACATAGGGCTCGAAAGAACAGGCACAACCGACATCCATATCTTGTTCACGGCCTATCGGGGCTTGAACCGTCGACCGCCAAATACGAAGCGATCACTTTGCCTACTGAGTTGCAAAAATACAGTTGATATGAAATTTTAAGAATTTGCACGATATTATACCAATTAAGAGAAAATGGTGATATTTTTGTTACTGAATTTGTTTTTTCTACTGTATAGTTGTTTAATTCTGCGGGTAAAAATTTGCTGTTCAGACACTGGAAGTTATTCACGGGTATAAAATTTCGCAGTCCTGTGGCGAGTGTTAACAATTTTCTGCACGGATTATATCACTCCATGTTTAATGAATGCTACATGAAAATATTGACTTTGTATTTAATTTCGCGCTATGAAGTCAAACCGCGTATATAGCAAAATTAAATCCGCAGTGAATAAAAGCAACTATACACTATCTTAAGAGAAATTCAAAAAGGAAAAAAGACATTTGCCGATGGAAAATTCAACTAAAACATTGCCTAGGCTAAATTGTAGCTTGAATTTATCAAGACACAATATAAATATCTTTTCTTGGTTGAGATCAATGTAGACACAATATAAATATCTTTTCTTGGTTGAGATCAATGCCAAAATTTTAAAATTGAAATATAACCCCTAATTTCCAACTAACAGAGTTACCACTATACCAAGATAATATAATGCTGTCAAGCAGGCGGGGTGTTGTTCCCTCTGACATATATTTAAGGGACTCGTACCTAAAAATTTTATCAGAGGAACGGTCTAATATTTGACCCCTAATCGTACATATAAATAGAAGTATGTTACGGACGTAGTAGAAGACGCTTTATCTGTGTCACATTTGTACTGCTGAATGACACGTACGTAATTATATGTTTTCTCGTAATTTTTCATGTCTATACCCAAAGTTTGATTCGATCGTTTTTCAGTCTTATAAGATATTTTTCGGAAATGTAAAAAACATCTGTGAGAAAAAATTCTATAGTTTTACAACATATAAGTATTAATTATTTTCAAAAAATGCATCATTATTTTTTCTCACAATTTCTTAAATAAAATAATTTCAGGCAATTTTTGACTCCGAAAAAGTAAGAACCTAAAATGTAAGCTAGAAATTAAACAACTTCATATTAATTTTTAAAAATAATTTTTATACCAGAAGAGACATTGAATAATGTACTAATGATGTTTAGTTGGAAATCTTTAAATGATTTTTTGTTATCGAGATATAGCGATGTATTCAACGAAAGTCAAATCGCCCATGGATACGGCAAAAACGCCCTTTTCTGCAACGTGTTTTTGAAAGAATATCTATCAGAATTATTTAATGTGTCGTTACATTTCAATAATGTAATAACAGCAAGAAACCTGAGAAATTCTTCTTTCCAGTGATACCAAATTTATTAAAATCCATGGTGATTTTGATTTCGAAATCATCGGTTGAAAGATGGGGTGTGTGTAAAAACCGTCAAATCGTGCGTTTTCGCACGATTGGTCAACAAAGGGTTAAAGCCTTTTTTCTCAAAACAAACATAATAAAAGAGCCAATTACATAAACTGAATAACTTATAATCTCCGGTTTGATTACTGTAGTATAAGCTTAAAATAATAATCAAAAACAAACATACTAATCCATGTCCGAATCACAATCCAGAAGCAAAGTAAAAACTTTGGAACTGACAAGTTAGGTTAGACACGTGAACTTCCACCTGTTTAGCTAGCTATACTCGCCACGTGTTAAATCAAAATTGTGTGAAAGGAACATGGAACTATCAGAAGTCAAATATATCCAGGGCAATCCTGGACACAGAAACATCAAACTTATCAACAATACTGTGATGACGGCCATAAAACTTTTTGAGGGCATTGATAAGCCTAGGATTGCAATATCCCTGAGTCAACCATTTATTTGCAAGCAGCCTACTTCGCTGTACAAAGTCCCCGTAGTGGGAACAAGCTGTACCTTAGCGAATTAATTGGTAAACAAATACACCATAAGCAGGAGAAGCAGGTAAAATACGCCTTGACTTACACTACAGCGTCTGTCGAAAGTAGGGAATTTGATGGTCAGTGGTCCCGACATTTGTATCTCTTTTGTATTGTTTTATTTAAATTTGATGTATTTCATTCTATTGCATTTTTGGAGGGTTTTAGAGCACGTCTGCATAAAGCTAGCGTGAACTTCTGGTATAATGCGACGAGTGTATGTGCGCGAGTGCGTGCGTAAGCAAACTTCACAATCTTTTCTCCTAAACTGTTTGACATATTTTGATGAAATTTGGGTGCCATTAAAAGTTTGAGAAAATCGTTGATCTAGATTTATGTTCAAGGTATCAATGGCTGAAAATGTGGCCTTAGGTGTAATATAACTAAAATGACTTAGGATCCCAGAACTGAATATACATAAACAGCACGTTGCGTTCTACAAAGTTGGCAGATAGATTTAACCTTGACCTTCATTCAAGGTCACAATCAGCTTATATGTAAAACGCAAAAAAGAATTATTCCTTTGAATCAAAATAGATATGGTCATCATACTAACATAAAAACGGTTTGTTTGGTTCTACAAAAGTAAAAAAGTGATTTGACCTTGACCTTTGTTCAAAGTCAAAGTGACCATGTTTGTAAAAAGGCTAAAATGTCTTCAACTCATGAATCTTTTTGATTCATAGAAATAATGTGTTGAGTTCTACAAATTTTGCTAATAGATTTGACCTTTTTATTTATTTATGGTGTCCGTGACCTTTTACGTAAAAACGCTAAATGGTTCTAGTAATGAACCAAAAGGTTTGTCGTCATCAAATTCCATATATTAGACAAGAAGACGTCCACCATAAAAAATTGCTTTTATTTTGCCTAATGTGCACAAGGTGAGCGACAGACGAACTAATTGGCCTCATGTTTTTGCATTCGTGTTGTTTCAGTAGCAATTATTTTTAATATCAGATAGCGTACCTCATATCTTGGTTGATTGGAGATTAATCTAGTCAGTTGCAGTTAAATGCAATCTGTATTAGGGGTTTGTTTAGTACTAGTACTATTACTACAGTAGCTTTAAGTAGGGTGTTCTTGATTGTTTCTCTCTATCGAATATTTCCAAGGAAATATGTGACGTCCCATAGTTCCATTGTCCTTTTACTCAATTTTGATCACAAACGTGGCGGGTGTAGCAAGTTACAACAATCTAGTATTTGTATGAGAACTGTGTTACATTTTTTAATGTTTTGCCGATTTTAAAATTTGTTACCAAAAAATAAATTCCATAATTCAAAGATCATGTCGAAATTGCAATTGATAGAACAATAAAATAGCCGAAAACATTATTGAGTAACACTTGTCATTTGACAGTTATCATGGATAAATTGAAAAGAAATATGAAAATCTGAAAATGTGTCATTTAAAATTTTTTGAGCACTGACTATAAACTTCATACTTTGGATGGGCACTGGAGAAAATGTCTAAAAGTGTTGCTTTAGTTTTACAGATAAATTTATACTTACGGTTAAGTCAATTGTTACAGTATTGACATCTGGATTTAATTCAATTTTGGCATAACCAGAACGCACTTGGATATTATGTTGATTTACTGTGTCTGAAATGGTGTTTATATAAGGAGCGGAAGTGTACCGACATATTTGTTTGATATGTTTTGTATAGGTTACGTCAAGCTGAAGCGTGCTGTCTGCAGTCTTGTAAAGTTCAGTTCCATTTTTAATTTTAACCTTTAAAGTATAATAAACATATAAATACCTAAATACCCATTTAAGTTTCTATAAATCGAGTCTCCAAAGTGTCCTATGTAACAAAAAAAACTTAATATAAAGCAGTAGATAGCGTCGTCCTTTAAAAAAGCGAATGGGGTATTGAGTTGGTATTGGAATGTATAGTCGCCATAACTTCTTAAAATGTTTACAAGATCGATGTGAAAACAGGCTATGAAGATAAAATAACTTTTGCATATAATCCCAGTTGAGAATATGATAATAAAATAACTCAATCAAACTCATGACGTTGTATAATTTTTCATTTTAATATTTGCATTTTTTTACTTTTGCAAGCAAATGCGTTTTTTAACTTGTCATATATCTGTTATCCACTGTTATATATGACTTTGTATATTAATATACTTACAAATGTAACGTATGGCAATCCAGGCGCGAATTTATCTAAGTTTGGCCTAAGAACAATACTCAATTGCGAATGAGATATGAATTCAATTGATTTTTCAGTGGTGACTGTAGTGCCTGTTGTACTTTCTCCTACTTGAGCAATTATCACTATTCCTTGTTGTTGCCCATGTATTGTTGACTGTGGAATAGTGTAGATTACTGATCCATAAATCTATAATGAAAATACAGTATACATCTTAGTTCAAGTGTTCTACTTGTCAGTTTACATTTTTCTACTTTGCTTTGAATTGTGATTTGGTCATGGATTGGTATGTATGGTTTTTTTTATTTTCACTTGTTCAACAAACCTACACTTGGCAATAGAAGTCAATACTACAACAGCCCAATAACATTAATATTAGTTTTTTTTAAAAACCCTGAATAGTTTAGAACAAGTGCATAGATGGTACACATATTTCTAATTTCTTCTCCAGCTTATGCTTTCTTCCACGGTTATTACGAACTCGTTCCCATTACGGGTGCTTTTTACAACAATGCAAGGCGCTTGAAATACAATGTGACATGGGTATATTACAAGCCTTGGCTTATGAGAATATTTTATTACCGTCATCGTTATATTAGCTGATAAGTATGATGTAAATCAGTATTTATGTTACTGTAAATAGTTGTAACCAGGAATAACATATAATTATTTACTAAGAGAGTCGATTATTATTCGAGTGTTGTTCCTGGTAGATTAAGTGATTACACGAAATCACTGAATTGTTCAGTTAACGCATGTAATAACTGAAAACTGTTGCTAATGTAACACCGAATAACTGAACAATTTTATCTGAACATTCTAATTCGGCATCAACTTATTTGCAGTATTTTTCAACATAATATGTGTCTTACTTGAACAAACACAATATACATATTGAAAATGAAATAAAATTACAAATAATTTGAATATGGATTGACATGTTTGTGTTCGATGATTACAACCCAGGGTTGACACATTTCTTACTTTTACAGTTTATGTTTTAATCCACATGGTGATGCAGCACCTTATCAAGTAGTCACTATGAAGTTTAGAGTTGCGATTCGATAATAATAGAAAGCTGAGAAAGGGTTTACTTAGTAAGTGACTGTTAAACCAATGCACTTAAACAGCAATATAGTTGACACATTTCCTTCTAAACCTACATTATAATGACACCTTTTCGTTGAATAAAAAACAGCTGGGTAACTATTCAAAACCAATACATACGTTTGCCAATTTTTCCATTAAAACTGTTCCAGAATTGGATTGGACTTGAAACTTTAGAGTGCCTCTGACGTTTTTCTCATACGAGTACCTGCATAGAAACTTTATAAGGTTTATTCTAAACTCTATTTCAAACAATCATAGGTATGCAAACATTATTGACTTACATTGTAAATATAATCTAGAGAGCAATATAAAATCACAAAATCAGTGGAAACGTGTTCGCCGCAAATAATAATTAAAGATTGATACCATATACCATAGAAGAAGGACTCTCAAAAGGTGGTATAAAAACTAGGAAAATAAATGTGTAACATGTGAGCGATGCATCTGTCGGAACCCCTTATTATTGTCCTTCTTTTATAAAAAAAAGTTTAAAGTACCGCTATCATAGGATAGTGCCAATGCTAACTAATTCATTCTATCTTTATATGTAATTAAGATCTAAATGAATTTAATGTAACATCTAAAGTATCCATGAACAAAATATGATGTCTCAAATACGTACATAGCATACGTAAATGCTTGTGTATTTTGTATGTTATAATTGCACTTGGATTTACCTGAAACAATACATACCTTGCGCTTACATTCACTGTGATTGGACCACCATTACTCAGCATATACCTAGAGACAGTTTTGATTGTGACGTCAAATTTCGGCAAAACTGTAAGAAAGCAGTAGAAAAATTGGTATAATACGAACACACATCGTTGTAATTTGATGCCAATACAATCATCTTACAAAAATATTTTTAAACAACTACTGACTTAACGTTAGCTACACCTGCATTGCGGTGCAGTAGTTTAGGGCGATTGGTGTAATGTTTAATAAAAAACTTCGACCAATTAAATTCTGATATAATTTTGCAGCACTAGACGGTCGCCTAGCACACAATCTCCTTACAAGTAGCGCTTTTGCTAAACCCTTAAAAATATTTTTTTTAAATCTTTAAGTGAGAAAATAAATGTACCCCTGCCATATCCACCCAATAAAATAAACATTTAGCATTGCTAAACCTTTTCGTGAACTTTTGATAAATCTTTATTTTATAAATAACGTATTTACCATATTTATGAACTTTAAAAGACTTCACTTCTACAACTGTTTGCTGAAACACAAAATAATTTAATATGTATTAAGAACCTGAAGTATATTGAAATATCAACAATTACGAGCAATGTTAAATATATCGTTCTGTTGAAAGTGTTTTCCAGCAGTTAATATCTCATGTTAACATTTTAGAGTTTCGTGAAATGACACACACACACACACACCACACACACACACACACACACACACACACACGTTTTGATCTTGAAATCATGTAATTTATTGATAAAATTTACCTGTACATATCCAATATGAATTTGTCTAAAAGGCATCAAATCATATCGAAATGCAACTTATAGCAGAGGTTATATCTTCGACTGAATATTTCATAGTAACCTACTGGATTAACACCTGCAATTCAATTGGTGAATCGATAATCGGGTTGGATCTGTATATTGTTTCAAACCATTTATAAATATGTTACAAAAAGTACCGTGCACAACGGTAAAACATGTTTATAAAGAATAAATAAGTTATTTTTAAGAAAACATTTAAACATATTTTTAAGTTTTACTTAAATATATTTACCTCACACAAACGATAAACTTTATCGATTCATTTGCAATTTTACCTTAACGCGTGTTTTAATCGACCATTCTCCGAATACTGGATTAGGACCTAATTCGTAGAACTTTGAAATTATTCCTAGTTTTCCATTGATGCCACTCCACGATTGACTTAATGTATTTTTGCCATCCTAAAATTGAAGAATATTATGTCAGTCAGCAAATAAATTCGCATAAATTTGCGATAAATTAAATCATTGTAAGTTGAGTAATGGAATATAAATGTATTATAGTCACAAAGCTCCATGTTCATTTCACACAATTTTAAATACACACGTGGCGGGTGTAGCTAGCTGAACAGTAGGTTCTTAACCTTCCGGAGCATCCGGCCTCACTTCTCCGGTGGACGTTTACGTGTCCAACCTGACTTATCAGTTCTAGAGTTTTTACTTTGCTTCTGGATTGCGGTTCGGACATTGATTAGTATGTTTGTATTTTTATTATACCGATATTTACTAAAGACTTACATATATTTCTATGTCGAGCGGACCTTCATAAGGCTTTAGATCTGGATAAAGCGCCACGATCCGGAGCTGAACTACAATTGGTGAAAAAATAAACTATCGTGTTGAAAGAAGTAAATTAAAACATATTATTTTTCAGACATTTGTTATTAATTTTCAGATTGAAATCTTAAATTTTTTTGATTAAAACATAATAATAATAATAATAATAATGATAAACACTACACCATTAGGATAAATTATTTTCAACGTCGTGCATTTTTATTTGCAACATCCAAAGCATAAATTAAAAAAATCACACGTGAAAAAATGCATTGTTGCAAGAAAAATGTTGCCAAAGATGGACCTTTTGAGCTCAATTACTAAATCTGGATTTAAATAATGTCTACCCTTTTGTCCATCTGAGTAATATGCCTTGTCCGTTTGTATTAGTGTGAAGACACGTCTTTCCTGGTGTTCAAATGTTGTATCCTTAATGAAGGATAATCCTCCACTGGCCCTTAGAGTTAATTTATAAGTTCCGAATGGTAATTCCCATGGTAACTGAAAAATGCATGGTTATATTGTTAATTTTTTCATTAACGACATCAAGATCATTTTTTATCTTTGCGGCAGTTAATATAAAACATTTAATCATTTAATATGTTTGTTAAAGATAGCCATATCATGTTGGTCGGAAAACATGTGATGTGTCCATTTTCACATAGGTATGATTTCTTAAAATCATTGAAAGTTTATTTTCTAAAATAAACATTTACACGAATCGGGCATGGAATGTGATATTTTAAGCAATTTTCATTATTGAACTTTATATCATCATTACGCTTAACGAACATTCAATTATCCTCAAGTGCTTTAACTTCGTGGTAGCGTCAAGTTCGTGGCATTTTGTTTATACCGGATATCAATCATAGGAAGCACATCACTGCACATGTTCAAAGTCAAAAAGGCGCCATAATGGTTCAACTTTCCATTTTTGTTAGAAAAATTTTAAAATATGTTTGAAAATTACGAAAATATGTAAAATTATCGGAAATTTCAATTTTTAGACAAATTTTACTATTCCCAAATTATTCTTAAACTATCTCATTATTTTTTCGTCACATGTAAAATATATCAAGATGTAAACTATGTCGTCTGCAAGTAGAGTCTCTGACTTATTTATCCGATCCTGGTTTGAAACATTTAGTACCAGGTAAATATATTTTTAAATGAAATCAAAAACGTGTGACACTTACGCCATTTTCAGTAAAATATTATGCATTTTTCACTATATAATATGATGTAAAAACGGGTCTAAAAACGAGGTCGATTGCTCATGGCATACCGGAAGTGTATGATCGTTTTTTTCTTGTTATAAATTTTATTTTTTAACTAATTCTGTTGTTAATCTAAACTAGACTACTTAAAATATATTTTTTTAAAGAAAATCAGTTTTCTAGAAGTAATCACGTAAAATCACGTGATCCGGGAGACCTCCCACGAACTTTCCACACATTCTACAAAACTGCATCTAACTGGAGGGTATTGTTTACAAACGATGTTTACCGGTATTTAACGAAGATAAACAAGAATATTTCCGGTTTTTGAAACTGATTTGACAAGAAATTTGAAGCAAGACTCAAATGTTTATTGTTTATTGACGATTTCCAATTAATTTTTTGACACAAACTGTTAGTACCACGAACTTAGGACACACGAGGATAAATAAAAAAAAGATATGTGGAGATACTCACTTGAATCTTTAAATCTTTACTCGGACCTAAAATTTGAGTGATCCTCTTTTATCAAAATACATAATCAAAGGTGAAATTGTAAATAAATCAACATAACACTAATAAATTGTATTGAGACTTTACTATTATCTGGATTGATGTCATTACTTTTTGTTTGCTGCCAATTAGTATAATTATGTTTGTTTATACAAAAGAGTGTGATGGTTAAGAACTATAACCCTCAGATTTCATTAAACCTAATGTTCGTTAGAAATCTGGAGATTTACAAATAGTGCTTTCAATATGTTATCTTATTTTGTTTATTTTTTTCTTTTGCATGATTTGTTTTATTTATGATTGCTTTGATTATTCTTAAGTTAATGTTTTCCTTTAACAAAAGTCTTTCAAATGTGTGAAAATAGTTTGTAATTGCTAATCTATGTTGTCAATATGGGATCGCATTATGGAGTAAAATTGACAATAGGAAATGAGATTCCTATTTATAGCGGAAGAACCATGCAGACAACAAATGATTTATACGTCTAGGCTTATCACGACACTCAAGAAGCCATCATCAAAATATTGTTAATAAGTATGATGTTTCTGTTTCCAAAATTACTCTGAATATTTGGCGTCCCAAAGTTTCAAGTGCCTTCCATTGCCAATTCCACACGCGGTGGGTGTAGCTAGCTAAACAACAGGTACCTAACATTTCAAGAATGCGGTCTGACTTTCCCGTTAAAAGAAAAAGTGTTAAACTTTGTTTGCCGGTTTCAAAGTTTTTGCATTTCTATGGGAATTTGATTTAGATATGGATAGGTATGTTTTTATTATAACAATGTTAAACTGAAAATCCGTCATAAGCGTTTTTTAAAATACAAAAGTATATGAATTAACCATACCCGTTCTAAATGCGCCATTAGCATGTATAATCACTGCTCCAGATGTGGCATTAATCAGTGAAGCATCGAGGTAAACGTCACCGTTAGAGTTAAATATGATCACATTGGCGTCCAAAGTAGATCCAGGTAACAAGTCTTTCGGAACTGTTATCAAGTATGACCTATTATAGAATACAGAAAGCAATATTACACCAATTAAAGAGTTGTTTCTGTAAGTATTCAAGGGCTACGAGAAGTATGTTTTAAACCATAATGTACAGAAATATCTAGTGTGCAAATATTCTCTCTTAAACACATGTGGGGACCTCGATATCAATTACTTGTATTTTTACAATATATTTAATAGAAAAAAACATTTTGGTCGGAAAAGTGAAAATTATGTTAAACGACAAACTCTTTAATTGTTGCTTCTATCATTAATTGTGAGCAACAGAAAGTCTAGATAATAAGTTTTAACTGCATACGTTTTGCTTTCTAAACAGCCTGTATAACACAATGTACGTAACTTCCGGGTTTCCACACTCAAACTATCAAAAGAGACAACACCGTTTTAATTATCGTATTAGGATTTCATTTTAAAGGTTAAAGGGGGAATTTATATAAGTTTTATCTTCTGCAAAATAATAATGTAATCTTTCAGGAAATAACACTTGTTTAAAACGTCATTTTCTCTTTCATATTTGCATTCACCTTTTCATGAGTATTTTTAATTTATATATTCTTCATATATAACATATTTTTAAACATTTAATAAGAAAAGATTGTTAAGGATTATTGAAACAAAGTGGTAAAATTTTATTTAAAAATGTACCAATTTTTTAATTTCGTAATGCACTTTTAAGAAATTTATTTATTTATTTATTTATTTATTTATTTATTTATTTTCATTTATTCAATGCTTGTTCTTAACATTAATACATGATAGAACATCGATAAAACAAACTATGCTGAAAAAGACTAAAGCAGAAAGTTTAGAGGTAAAATCTTTAATGTTTATTTAACAATGTTGGCAATAATATGAAATTTTGTTGGCTGAGGGAGAACGAAACGTTTTTGGTAAACCATAATAATAAAAAAATACATACCAGTCTATGTCCAAATCACAATCCTAATGCAAAGTAGAAACTTTGAAAACTGGCAAATTCATCAAAACACGACAAATTAAACCAGAGAATTAAAGGGCTAGCGCCTTTCTGTTTAGATGTTAGATAGCCATACCTGTCACGTGTGTAATCGAAGTTGAGAATTAAAAGAATATGGAATTATAGGACCTCAAATATAACCAAGAAATTTTTGGACACAGAGACATCATACTTAACAATACTATGATTACAGCAATAAACTGTTTGAGGGACGGTAAGCCCAGAGTTGCGTCAAAAATTTATTTGTAAGCAGCCACCTGCTTCGTTGTATCAATTCATCAAACACGATTACCATAATTGTGGAATTTAAAATTTCATACCATTTTATTGGGAGTTAAAATTGAATAAATTTACAATATGACTGTATCCCTCTTCGATAAAACATGCAGAAGCAATTGTATTGCAATTCTCGTTGAAAGACAATAGGGGTCATGACCCTTGATGCGTTTGAATTTTTTCCGCAAAATGACCCCACAGAGTGCTAGTGACGTTATGTGATTGTCTTTTGATTATGGCGTCATTAAAGGTCACTCCGATCTCGCATGACAAAAAACCTTATCGCACATGAGCAGGTTTTGAAGAAATAGTGCCAAGAGTTGGAACAAATATGGGTACAAAATATTTATAAGAATAAATTAGAAATATAAGAAATGATATTTCTGCTCATGGTATTTCAAGAGGTAATTCAAGATGGTGTGGCGCGTGCCAAATTCAAAATGAAGGGCTTCGTCCTTCATCGAATGTTGGTACGCGCCACACTATCTTGCATTACCCCTTTAGTGACCATTTTTGTATTTACAAGAGACCTGAGAGAGACAGAATAAAAAATCAAACCCACTACTTTTACAAGGAAGTCTGTGATAAGAAACACCTCATTTATGGGCTCTTATGAACTCAAGGATGCGTGATTTGGAATTCTTGGCTGATAAGACACACAAAGGGGTTTTACCTAATATAACCCATCATGCCTTTGTACTCAAGTTAAAAAAAATACAAGAGGTCTATGTGTCCTAGTGCTTACCTAGCATATGAATGATTATTGCAATATGCATTTATGCCATGCTAATGAATACAATACGTATAACAAAAATACAAACTGGTTGAATAATTGTGCGTTATTTAAATATCTGCTCTGTAAACATTTCCAGTGTAATGTACATAATATTTATTAACGTATTGAATATTTATAACCTAAGTTTATATATTAATGCTGTGAAATTAACACTGGTATGACGGTCGTTTCGGAATACAACCCCCAAATCAGAAAAGCTAAGGCCAAAATTGTGAAACTTAATTTTTTTAAAATATGTTTAAAAGATACCCAGGGACCAAAATACATTTTACCAAAGCTAAGGAAATGTTTTGCGTCACGGAACATGAAAGAACGCAAATTCATTGCAGGATCTGAACTCACAGTAAACTTCATTTTGAAACTAATTTAAAAACAAAAATGCATAAAAAATTATTAAGTGACATAAATGTACATCATTTAAGTTTTAAAATATACCCTTAAACATTAACGATATATTTCATTCAGTTGCTTATGACTTTTTAATTGAAGCCTGTGTGCTTGACTTAATTATGACTTAAACTGATAACCCTAAAATCAATGAGTTCTATATATAGAGGATCTTAGACGAGTGGGGGTTTAATAAATTTTATATTAAACCCTCACGAGTCTAATATTCTATATATCACATAACTCAAAATACCGAGGCATAATGACATGTACATATTATTTGATGCCATATAGAAACAGACGATTTCTATCTAGGTCAGACAAATCACCTCCAAATTAACTGCGCAAGTAAGAATATAGTCTGGTAGAGGATTTTGAAAAAACCGTTTATTTTTCGATGTAGGGAGGACAACGTGTTCAAAGGTGGCAAGTTATGTCATATCCTTCTTTAAACTTAATTTGGTAGAATCGGCTTGTTGCGAAGCAAAATTTTATCCAGGGGCCATTGTGGGGCAGCTAAAGGTCAATGTGTGCAAAGTTCAAGTAAAAATGCCCATATTGACCTATACACAAATTTAAGGTGGCTTACAGAATTTTTCTTTATAAATTTTGTCTTCTAAATATGTAAGTGGTATCTTCAAATTAACAGAAAGCCATATCCAACTAATTCAGTCACTTATTTTCAAAGTTTTCCATGAAAAATAAGGTTAGACGCGTGCACAAATTTGACCTTTACAAATATGATTAATTTGGCAAATAAATACATTTGTGCATTTGAAATTGTTTAACAAAACTTTAGACTTCTGTTAAAATAATTTTACTGAATCATATTGCCCGTATTTATATAAGTATCCTCTTTTAAAAAAGAAATGAAAGTACTGGTGGTGCTGAAAGATTTGATTAGCTATAATGACTGTATCTGTATAATACTATCAAGTGTGTTCTCTTTTTCCGTTGGAAATATTAGTGAACTGTTGAAACATGAACTATTCCCAATGTCGCCTATACCTGATACATCAGGACCCTTGTTATCTGCAGCCGACGAGTCGGATCTTCAAAATATCCCTGAGGAAGAAGTTTGCATGGAGACACTACTACCAAAATAATTAATGGTCAATCTTTAGTTGTAGCATTGGGGATACGGAAAGGCATCAATTCATTCGGCGAGTTAGAAAACGCACAAAATGTTTTTATCCACGCGACAGATAAATGTATTAAAATTGATGTCATTATGATAGATATGACAACTAATCCATAAAAGGTGAAACCATCTAGAGATAAAAGAGAATCATGCCCCCGTTCTGTTAGAAGAATTATTGATAATTAAAATGTCCCTCTGCCATCAAATTGGTAAGATTTTATCAGTCACCAAGAAGAAATAGGATCTCGTAGTTATCCAAGACACTTCTTAGCTTAGCTGAGGGTATCAGGGGTCCAACAGACAGCATGTTTAATTCATACAGAGGAAGGAGTGTAACCGTTTTTAAAGCTTTACACAAGGAAGCCGATACTAAAATTGTTTCCCATGGTGTTGATGCTTACATGCAAGGCTATAAAAGAACAGTTGTTGTCTGTCGTGATTCTGATGACCTTATTCTTCTGTTGCTTTTAAATGAGAAAGTATGATTCCAGACCGGGACATCTAAAGTTCGTCCCTGTTCATAGCATAAAATTATCACTTCTGGAGAGGAATGAGCTCCCAGTATTCCATGCAATTACAGACTGTAAGACTGTCAATTAACTTTCTGGACATTCTAAATACAGCATTCCGTGTTTCCCGGGAAAACACAGGTCTTCTTCCCACTCTTGCAAGAGGGAACTTTTCTGAACTTGTGAGTGCAGATGCCTTCATTGAATGTACCTAGCGAGGATTTCTTATTTACGATGTAAACTGTTGCTCTCTGGGGAAAAGTACAATTAAAAAATTTGCCTCCAACACCATATGCAACCGACCTACATATTCAACGTGCACACTATTAAACTGCTGTTTGGCTGCATTTAGTTATACCGGATCTCCCGTCACCTATAGGACACGGATGGTGCTAGTCTCACTAACTTGCGTATTGTATGCCTTTAACACCCAGTGAAGGTTAGTCCATCGACAAAACCCCTCAAACTGGCTCTGTTCTGCGCAATTTTACCCCCTCTGTTTTAATTCCAGAAACTTGTCTCAATGTGCCTTTTATTCTTGTGTGTTCCATTTCAAAGTTTTGTTATGTTGATGGCAGGTGTCTTGATGGTGTGACCTATCCATCCCCAATGTCGTTTTTGTGTTTGTGTTTCAAAACGACCGTGTTTTGTGATCCACCATAAACTTTTCGTTATTAATTTTGTCTTGTCATCTGGCAACAGGACCACGAACAATACTAGTTTTTATACTTAAATCTGAGGTTTTTTTCACAAATTTAACTTATTATTATTTTTTGTTTAAATCTGACTTTGAACTTTAACTTTTCTGAGACAATTACAGGGAAAAGGATCATGGACAAAACTTAACTTTTTGGACTTAAGTACAGAATTTCCCTGGTGTTCACGATTATTCTCGGACAGTTAAGTTAGTGCGTGTCTGAATGTGACTTAAAAACAGTTTTAATGAGAAAATTATAAATATATTGATATTGATTACATGGGGTTTTACGGGCTTTTAAGTATTTCAGTCATATCAAAACGTCACCAGCTATAGGTGAAGTGGCAGAAATTTTGACCTTTGCAAATTTGCAGTGAACTTAGGGAAATGTGCAGGAAAAGTTCCTTAACATGTTACACCCGCCTTGGCACGGGACATCGGTTTTTAAGATCTCTCTCAAAGGATCTCGTGACTTTCGTTTCTAAATACCGAGTGTTTGGCATAAGAACAGTCACTACCTTATTTCAAGTCTTAGTCAGACCCAACTAGGGTTCGAACCCAGGACTCACCACATACGGGGAGTGAGCGCTATACCAATTGAGGTACAGTAGGGGTTTTTTAATGAGAAAATAACCTTTGCCAAAATTATGACATGCATTGCTGAAATGTAAATATAAATCATGTTGCACTACAAGATGTACATGTAGGGTATATAATTTAAAGTGGGTGGCTACATGCACTTGCAATGGGAACGTTGAACCGTTGATTGGTTGAATCCTTTGAATGATAATGCCGCAGATAGTGATATTAATGAATGAAAAGAAATCGTTAGATGTGACTGATATATTCAAGAGATTCTCGTGACTATGCCTTGCCGATTACAGTCCTTGCAGTACTTTGATTTTAAACTTTTAATAAATTTCAAATTATCAGCTGGGTTTAAACAATATATTTGTTGTAATCATAGTCATGTATTTACAAAAGAATTATATTTTAGCAGTTTGATTCATGCCTTGATGTTAAATGTATACTTTTATTTTATTCTATCTTGAAGCTTGTGTCAGAATTTTGAAAAATAACATTGAAATATTTAAATTTTAGCCTAAAAAGTCTTAATTAGCTTCCTAGTCAATGTTAAAATACATGAAATGCTATGATTGCATGAGAACAGATTTATTTGATTTATTTAAATCTCAGAAAGTATATATTTGGACAGCTATAAACTAATAAAGATTAATTTTTGGGGAAAAAAACACTATCTGACCTTTGACCTTTTAACTACTAAACCAAGGGTCGATCAGCTTGGCAACAGGTTGATTCTTGACCCCTAACCAATGATGATATAAGACAGCTATGTTGCCAGCTTTGAACACTCATGTCCCCTATTGTGAAATTTCAATTTTTTTTTACCAGACTAATATACAGTTCTATTTGGTTATAGTAAAAGTAAATTAATCACCTAGAAAAAAGACATAATCAGTATGTAAGTTTAAATCATAATATTTTCCCGAATGCAACAAAAGTATTTTTCAAAGAATCGGAAAGTCTTCAAAAGTCTAAAAATAAACAACAGACTGACACAGCTTTCATATGACGTCATTCGGCACGGCCACTACGTAAATCAGAAGCGTGATAACTGATTACGTCACAATCAAGTGATATTACATGGGTACCTGTGTAATACGAAAAATATTACACCGTTTTATTCTATCAATAAACAGAAGGGTATGTGATATATCTATGTGTGTGTGTTTGTGCTACTACGGAATTAATGAATTACTTGATTGCTAAGAACAGACCCCTTTGATCTTGACCTAGTTTTGACTCAAAATGACAATCTTGGCATTACTGAATAGAATGTATATGTTTATGGTTGCTTTGGATGTCATGCATGCTTGCAAAACCTAGGTTTTGGCATAGTTCATATTTGTTTTAGAACATTGGGATTATATCATTTTTTCTAATGTCTTTGTCCTGCTCCCGATACTCCGAAGGACTGGAACGGACAAATTGTCAGGTTCAAACTAAGTCTTTATTACTTTCAAATGTATAATATTTATACAAAATGGCAACGTTTTTAGGAAGTTGGTTATTTCTGTGGTTTTGATCATTCTTTGAGAAAACCAGATTATCGAGCCAAAATAATCTTTACTTTCGTACATGCACCTTTCAATTCATATGCCTATACGAATAGGGGTTTTCGAGTACATTTGCACTTGGGTTTTTTTTTTTAGGATTTTGACCACACACGACCCAAATTTGTCCAATCCTGGAGGCTAACCGTTTAGGTAGATTACAGAGATATCACAACCACATATAGCATTTGCATCTCAATTCAATTTCAATTTCAATTTATTCATTAATTCACTCAGCCACTCAAAGAGTGGAACATGAGGGCATACAATATAATACATAATATACAATACTGGCTAACTGATATTACAATATTACAATATAATTATAATATAATATAGTATAAAATATGAATGCATATTTAAGTAACTATGATAAGTTATGACAACTTACTAATTCAATGGAAATCTTTTAATATAATATGAAAAAATATGGAAATATTATAAAACAGTTTGATATTACATAGACTTAGCATTCTATAAAATTTGTCATATGACGGGTATTTTAAATAATAACTTGGTATGTATTTGTTTCTAATGTTTGCGTATTTACTACAGATAAATAAAAAATGATATTCATCACCAACTATTTGAGTACAATATGGACAAAACCTTTCTTCCCTGTTAATGTTTAACCACCTTCCAGTTTCAACTGGTAACTTGTGATTTGATGTACGCAGTTTACATATTATTAGGGCTTTAGATACATTTAATTTAAGAAGATAATTTTCTAACTTAAATTCTGACTTGAAAGAAAAATAAAATGTACCTTTTGATGAATTATTATTACTTAACCAATCTTGTATAAACATATCTTGTAAAACAGTATGAAAAGTATTTTTATATATAGATATATCAACATTAAATTGACTGTACCATAAAAAACCTAACCCTGATTGACATAACATTTTGTATATATGTTCCAACCATAAACATTTCATTTCACCTTTGTCATACATAGACCATACTATCTTATAAAAAATGATGATAATTTATCACAATGTGGTTGTAATTTACACCAAAACCCGTACATTCTTTTATATATCTGTATATATAGTGGGTATCTACCCAACTCTCCATAAATCATATATTTCGGGGTAGATTTTCTCAGTTTCAAAATAATTCTACAAAAATCCAGATGTACATTTTCAATCATATTGACATTTTCAAACCCCCATACCTCACAAGAATACAATAAAATTGGAGTAATAAGAGTGTCAAACAAATCTAACTGTACATCAATTGGTAAACTAAGATATCTAATTTTTCTCAAACAGTACAGACATGTATTAGAATAACATGTTTTCATGGTCTTATGGCTCTTCCCTCCTCGCAGTCACAGTGGGGTGGTAACCACGACATTTCTAATTTTAATGCCACTCCAAATTTGAGCAAATAAACAAGTTGGTTGAAATCGACTCGCTTGTTCTTGTGTAAACAGATTAACGCACCAACGATACACGATACACGACGATAGAATAAGTTGTTATGAATAAAGTTCAGCTGACCTTAATGTAATTATTTCTGAGACATGCAAAAACCAATGAGACCAAATTTTTAACGCAAAGTTTCGGTGTTTTAATTTAATACTTAACACAAATAGGGACATATTTTAATGTATGACAGTGTTTGCTTGCAATAGCTACAAAACCAAACGCACAACCATAAAACGTGTCCGACCCCCCCCCTCCTGTGAACTTTAATACATAATATATTATTTGATTTGCTTATTAGTTTCAGAAGATGTGAAGAACATGTGAGCAACAGACGCGGACTCGCACGTGTATGTGGAAACACGCTGCGCCATGACATACACTCACACGGCCTTTCGGTCAATGTTTCGAAAAAGATTTCTATACGAACCAAACGCACGTAATAGATAATGCGTGCACATGGAATAAAAAATAGGTCGTGTCACTTCTGTCCCACCGTTCGAACATGATATAAACATTAAAACTTCCATTTACAAGTAAAATTTTATAAAACTCACCCGTGGTTAGAAGACCCAGTGGTTACGGAAAGTAACAATGGTATTATAATTAATCTTAGTGTGGTGTCCTTTAAAGAAAAATAGAAAGATATATATATATAAATCTGTTACTAAAAAGCGATTTACTTTGAAAGAAATTAAATGATGGATTTCATTGCTATTGCATCTATATCGTTTATTTTTGTCTACGCATTTAATTGTTTAAACAGAAAAAAGTGAAGATAAGTATTGTCATATACTACTTTTTGAATGTATTTTATGATTTAACTCAAAATGGCAGTATTATAAAAATGTTTCAGATTACTATTGAAATAAAACATATAATAATAACAATTAACATCCTCGCTTCCCTAAAACCAAAATTTAACCATCTTACCATCTCCATTGGGATTAGGAATGACGCTCGAGTACATATGTGCAGCCTTTATATGTTCTAGATAATATTATCATTTACCTAAACCTATTTTCTAGAAGCCATAGTATTTCCAGTGCAAGTTCAGCGATTATCTATGGAATTACGTTATTTGTAGTAAAAAACATTCACTGTGCCATAGATAAGTCATGTTTTGGGGTTTTATGCGTTTACATGAAATAATACAGTCATGTAGAAGCGCACGACAACCAATGTAACCAAAAACCAAGAAACAACAAATAAGTATAAAAACGGAAAATTACAGAAAATAGAGATCACTGGTCATAAGATACTCGGATTTATATAAGCGCTAATGCACTAAGGAAAATGAAGTCCAGATATGTGGTTAAAATACTTTATAATGCATATGAGCCCATACCCTTTTTACAATCAGTGGTACCTTTAAACGCACATGTAAAAAATCACGAAAGTTTATATAGCTGTTCGGAGTTCGTCCTACTGTCAAAAGAACGGAAAATGTGGTATATATAAAAAATGCTAATATAAAAATTAAATAAAAATATACATAAAAAATGAGACAATCAAAACCCTTCGGATGTGCGCATTGATTTTAAATCCACTTTTATCTATAACATTTGTTTTTTCTTTATTTGTAAATTTGTATGGTGTTTGTTTTGTTAAATATTTTATATTGCCTAAACCAATTATGTAAATTGTGTTTGAGCAATAAATAATAATAATAATAATTATTATGATTCCCCACCACCGAAGGTGGGGAATCATATTGTTTTCGTTCTGTTTCTTCTTCTTCTTATTATTATTTTTATTTTTATTATTATTATTCCGCCAGGACCATATGATGCAGCCTATCTCGGGAACGGCTTGATGGATTTAGATGAAATTTGGTACCAATAATCTGTTGTATGTGTAGATAATCAAGACGTGTTCATTTTCGTTATCTTGAAGATGGGTGGGTGGGTGTAAATTGCTTAATTGAATACGTAGTTAAATACCCGGGGGAACTAATTCTGAATGGACATAAGCTGGTTACGACACTTTAATCATACCAAGCAAATGCTTTCACCTATGAGTTAATCCGATTAGTGACCATCAAAAACTTCGCGATTTTTAAAACCACAGCTTGTCACGTCACACGCCTGTTATTAAAACCTTACACAATGAGCTGAATGGTGTATACAATTTGCCTTGATAGATCGAAGAAGGTTAAGAGTGTAGAAATGGCTTCGGGGTATTCTGTTAATCACTGACTGTGGAAGTAGAAGACTGCCCACTTTTTAAGTTAACACCAATGAAATTTCTCCTTTTACTGACTGACACTTTTCTAATGACCAGTATGTCGTTTTTTTTCCTTTAACCGGACTTTATATAGTGTGTTGAAATATATTGGAAAATTGACGCTATGGTGATGCATAAGATGAGAATTATATTAACATTTGAAATGAAATTTAGAACATTTTTTGAAAAACTATTTTGTTCCCTTAGTCGTGATCAGGATCTATGAGGCACCAATATTTATTTTTCCCGAAATCATACTCGTAAAATTAAGGCAAAAATTGTAAATAAAATTAAGTTATTATAACTACCATTTTGTATATATTATAGGATAATTATTTTGTTGTAAACATTTCAATTCAATGTACCATTTCCATGAACATTGCCAAATTTACGAAAATTCATATATTTTGACTGAGTAGATATATCGTTATGATCATGAACCTCAAACATATAGGAATAACCGATATAAGTCGCGAAATTAAAATACGATGTGTATTGCGCATTGAATCACGATTATTAATCAATAAACTTTAAAAAAAAAATTAAATAAACATCACAAAGGGTAACTTTTATTATATTTTATTTTGGATTTTACAATAATTCCGAGTCCATCGGTGTTTATACTGTCAGACGACATCGGGAGGGCACATATCCTCATGCAGTGTCGATACGCTCCCATATTACCTGGATCTACCTGCCATTAATTAGAAGGTCTTACATTCGCACCTAAGACAACGGTCTTAATCAACTCATTCTTTAAGACCAGTCGTTAATTACTGTGTTTATTCAGTGACACTCGCCGATCCGTCACTGGCTTCAATGTGTTATCACCTGTTAATTACTGCTGGTGACCAAGATACCGGTGAACTTTGAAAACTTGTGGCTAGAAAAATCGCAAAGCGCCGTTTTTTTGTCGCCAGTTAAAGAAAAAAAAATCGCAATTGGCGACGTTGGCGATGCCCAGCGCAAACCCTCCCAAACGTGTTCATATATTGTAACACGCGGCGACGCCGAATCAAGAGGCCTGAGAGGGGTTCTACGAGCTGTTTTCTTATTCAATGAAATTCATTGAAAACGTCACTTCCTATGCCGAGAAGGCCTTCTAATGTACGATTTTTCTCAGCCGAAAACTTTAATTTAAATCTACTTTAACTTTCAAAGAAATCTAAAAAAGTAATCAAGGTATGATTTTTTTAGTTTACCAGGTCGGCGCTGTACAAATGTACTTCAAACACAACTGCCTTTAGAATGTAACCGTTCATCAAGGCAATATACACAACATTAAAAACGCATGTGACGCGAAAATCACAAAATTTACCTGTTGATTAATATCTCTTGTTTATTTATTGTTTTATTTAATTTTGTAATTCATATATGAAGGGCCGTAACTTTGATGTAAGACTACCTACACACAGGTACCCGACTCGACTAGTGTATTACGTCAAATGTTGTATACATGTGTCAAAAAGTATCCTTTTTGGCGACACAGTAATGAAATTGGCAACAAAATTTTACAACTGGCGATTTGCTTGGCGACAGACTTTTCCAACCCAGCGCTAACCCTGCTAGGGTCTTTTCACCAGATGTATGCCATAAATTATTTATGGATGGTGGGGAATCATACGTAACTGGTATCCCAGTTACAATCTCTAGTTATGATTCCCCACCACCGAAGGTGGGGAATCATATTGTTTTCGTTCTGTTTCTTCTTCTTATTATTATTATTTTTATTATTCTTATTATTCTTCTTCTCTCAAGACCATATGCTGACGCATATCTCGGGAACGGCTTGATGGATTTAGATGAAATTTGCTACCAATACTCTGTTGTCTGTGTAGATAATCAAGACACGTTCATTTTCGTTATCTTGAAGGTGGGTGGGTGGGTGTAAATAAATATGTAGTTAAATACCCGAGGAAACCAATTCTGAATGGACATAAGCTGGTTACGACACCTTAATTATACAAAGCCAATGCTTCCACCTATGAGTTAATCCGATTAGTGACCGTTAAAACTTAGCGAATTTTAAAACCACAGCTTGTCACGTCACACGCCTGTACTTAAAACCTTACACAATGAGATGAATGGTGTATACAATTTGCCTTGATAGATCAAATGGCTTGGGGGTTTTCTGTTAATCACTGACTGTGGAAGTAGAAGACTGCCCACTTTTTTAAGTTTATACCAATGAAATGTCTCCTTTTACTGACTGACACTTTCCTAATGACCGGTATGTCGAGTACAAAAATTTGTAGTTTTAGTCGGAAATGAATCTTCCGAGTAAGCCGCCACTCTGTTACTATTAACACTTTTCAAATATTGTTCAAGTATAAGATAAAATATTTTTGTGTCTTTTTTATTCGATTTAAACATTGGAATTATCGTAATATTTCGTAATTTGGACAGAAAATTCGCTTCAAATTCGGCATATCGAATTAACTAACAAATTTACATAGAAATACATAGCGATCTGACGGGACCATTTGTATCATTTCGATTTAAGCGAAATTTCGATTCAACCGATTTCGAATTAACAAGAGTCGACTTTATTTCTTTTGCATCAAAACATCTGAATAATCTATAGAGCAATGAAGATCTGAGTCTTTTAGATGCTGGAAATAACAATATGAGATTTATTCCGTATAATACACCTAAACTAATATGTACCTCAACGTGTTGAAAAGTACGTTTTTTTCAATAGAGGGGGTCTTTTAAATCGGACTATATATACAGCGTCGATTATATTTCAACACACTATACACAGAGTTAACATACATGCTTCATATAACAAGAGGCCCATGGGCCTGATACGCTCACCTGATAACTAATGGCTAGCTGATAGATTTAAAGAAAACATGACTTTTTTTTTTTACATCATGATAACTGTTGTATCAATACCTACAACATTCTAGTATACATGCCTATACAAGAGTTAATAGTTTTCGAGATAATTAAACATTTTGGTATTGTTTCGCATATGTGACCTTGACCTTTAAACCCATAACCTGTTTCTATACATTAAAATGATTGTTGTATCAATATCTACAACATTCTAATATACATGCCTATACAAAAAGTTTATAGTTTTCTAGATAATTAACCATTTCGGTATTGTTTCGCATCTGTGACCTTGACCTTTGAACCCATGACCTTTTTCTATACATCAAAATGATCGTTATATCAATACCTACAACATTTTAATATACATGCCTATACAAAAAGTTTATAGTTTTCGAGATAATTAACCATTTCGGTATTGTTTCGCATCTGTGACCTTGACCTTTGAACCCATGACCTTTTTCTATACATCAAAATGATCGTTGTATCAATACCTACAACATTCTAATATACATGCCTATACAAAATGTTTATAGTTTTTGAGATAATTAACCATTTCAGTATTGTTTCGCATCTGTGACCTTGACCTTTGAACCATGACCTTTTTCTATACATCAAAATGATTGTTGTATCAATACCTACAACATTCTAATATACATGCCTATACAAAAAGTTTATAGTTTTCGAGATAATTAACCATTTCAGTATTGTTTCACATCTGTGACCTTGACCTTTAAACCCATGACCTTTTTCTATACATCAAAATGATCGTCGTATCAATACCTACAACATTCTAATATACAAGCCTACACAAAATGTTTATAGTTTTCGAGATAATTAACCATTTTGGTATTGTTTCGCATCTGTGACCTTGACCTTTGAACCCATGACCTTTTCCTATACATCAAAATGATCGTTGTATCAATACCTACAACATTCTAATATACATGCCTATACAAAAAGTTTATAGTTTTCGAGATAATTAACCATTTCAGTATTGTTTCGCATCTGTGACCTTGACCTTTGAACCCATGACCTTTTTCTATACATCAAAATGATTGTTGTATCAATACCTACAACATTCTAATATACATGCCTATACAAAAAGTTTATAGTTTTCGAGATAATTAACCATTTCAGTATTGTTTCACATCTGTGACCTTGACCTTTGAACCCATGACCTTTTTCTATACATCAAAATGATCGTTGTATTAATACCTACAACATTCTAATATACATGCCTATACCAAAAGTTAATAGTTTTTGAGATAATTAACCATTTCAGTATTGTTTCACATCTGTGACCTTGACCTTTGAACCCATGACCTTTTTCTATACATCAAAATGATCGTTGTATCAATACCTACAACATTCTAATATACATGCCTACACAAAATGTTTATAGTTTTCGAGATAATTAACAATTTCGGTATTGTTTCGCATCTGTGACCTTGACCTTTGAACCCATGACCTTTTTCTATACATCAAAATGATTGTTGTATCAATACCTACAACATTCTAATATACATACCTATACAAAAAGTTTATAGTTTTCGACATAATAATTATAATCAGAGGTAAAAAAAATTAGGTCACGACCTTCACAATTGACCTTGACCTCATTTTGAAGATACTAACAAGAAGATGTCAAAACTGAAAACCCCATGTCATTATCTGGTCAAATAGTCAAGTTATAACAATTTGAAGCTATTTTACGATTTTTTCAAAATTAAACGCAAAAACGCGTAACCTATTTTTTATCGGAATTTTACAAAATGAACAAACTATAGGCTTAAGACCCTAGAGAAGCCAAATATCACATCAGATTTTTTCTCCAATCAGTACTTTCGGAGAAGAAGATTTTTTAAGATTTTTGCACCCCTAGGTCAGCTTGACCTAGTTATGGTAGCCATGGCAACGCCACGAACAAATCTGAATTGCACCGGCCCATATATACTTCTGACAAAGTTTCATTAAAAACTGTCCAGTAGTTTTAGAGGAGAAGTCGAAAATAGGTGTTAACGACGCACACACGCACACACGCACACACGCACATACACACGCTGCGCTATGCCATAAGCTCACATGACCTTCGGTCAGGTGAGCTAAAAATGTCTGTCTTTTACTATTTTGACTGAGTAGATGTTTCGTTATGATCATGAACCTCAAACATATAGGAATAACCGATATAAGTCGCGTAATTAAAATACAAACAGATGGCCTCCTATGATGTGTATTGCTCATTGAATCACGATTATTAATCAATAAACTTTTTAGAAAAATATTAAATAAACATCACAAAGGGTATCTTTTATTATATTTTATTTTGAATTTTACAATAATTCTGAGTCCATCGGTGTTTATACTGTCTGACGACATCGGTAGGGCACCTGGGTATATCCTCAGGCAGTTACGTTCCAATATTACTTGGATCTACCTGCCCATCATTAGAAGGTCTTACATTCGCACCTAAGACAACGATCTTAAATCAACTCAGTCGTTAATTACTGTGTTTATTCAGTGACACTCGCCAATCCGTCACTGGCTTCAATGTGTTATCACCTGTTAATTACTGGTGACCAAGATACCGGTGAACTTTGAAAACTTGTGGCCAGAAAAATCGCAAAGCGCCGTGTTTTCGCAAGTTAAAGAAAAAAATCGCAGTTAACGATGCCCAGCGCAAACCCTCCCATACGTGTTCATTCATTGTAACACGCGGCGACGCCAAATCAGAGGCTGAGAGGGGTTCTACGACTGAGTTTTCTTATTCAATAAAATTCATTGAAAACGTCACTTCCTATGCCGAGAAGGCCTTCCAATGTACGATTTTTCTCAACCGAAAACTTTAATTCAAATCTACTTTAATTTTCAAAGAAATTTTGAAAAGCAATCAAGGTATGATTTTTTTTAGTTTACCAGGTCGGCGCGGTACAAATGTACTTTATACACAACTGGCTTTAAAATGTAATTGTTCATCAAGGCAATATATACACAACATTAAAAACGCATGTGACGTGAAAATCACAAGATTTACCCTTTTTGGCGACACAGTAATGAAATTGGCAACAAAATTTTACAACTGGCGATTTCCTTGACGACAGACTTTTACAACCCAGCGCTAACCCTGCTAGGGTCTTTTCACCAGATATATGCCATAAATTATTGATGGATGGTGGGGAATCATACGTAACTGGTATCCCAGTTACAATCTCTAGTTATTATTATTATTATTATTATTATTATTATTATTATTATTATTATATAACATTATGAATGTATTTTTTCAAATCCCATGCAATTTGTAACCATGCATCTGTAAAATGCAAAACATGTTTCAATGTTGATATAAAAGGTGTCATATCAGAGTGGTTTCAAAATGGGTTCTTACGTATTAGAATTAAGGGGTCGGTAAACAAAAGTTGTAGGGATAGGGAAAATTAAAACCGATTTTTTTCCAGAAAGCGATTTTAGCCGGAGATAAGTGGTGCTGTTCATGTCATATTACAACACCATTAATATTAGCGTTGTGTTTGTTTATTGTCGAGTAAATTTTGTATAAGCAAACAACATTAACCAGTCTGCTTGACCTTTCACATAGGAATATGACGGTATAGCTATAAATAGAATGAGGATTCGCAAATTACATGAAATTATATGCATGTAGCACCTAGCTTGATATGGTTAATGAATAGATTTCCCTATCAGTTGATTCTATATGAAGATATGCGTTTGAAATTAGTTTAACCATCAGGTGGATAAAAAACAACACTAACAATAATCGATGCGATGGTTCACAATAAAGATCATACGGGCAGGTCATTGTTGTTTGCCCATTCACTGTAATAGATGCAATCTTTGATTTCGTCGTCTGTAAGACACTGTTTTTCACCGGAGAAAACAACGATTTATTACTTAATCTGTGTAATCTTAAGTATCGATTTTTATGTGAGTAGACATCTAATGTTCCGGTATTAGTTAATCATATATCCGTATACACCTAATGTTGTCGATAAATCACTTCCGCATTTAGTTATCCTTAAGGTACCCCTATTTTTAATAACTAAAAGAAGAATACACACCAGTATTACTTAATTCACGGTATGTGGATACGTTTTATCTCTGACATAGTATAGTATATTGGTTAAATTACTAAAAACATGGGCGGAAAACATTCCTTCCCGATTGTGAAGCTGGATAGAGAGAAGATCGTAATAGTAACAGGAGGAAACACAGGTAAGCGTAGATTTAAGACGACTAAATTTTACATTTTCCAAGAGTCAGATGATGTTATGGATATCTTTCAGATCTGTAGGATGTGTAGTCCAGTGGCCTCCGCTCGTCATAATACAACTCAACGGTCCTTAGAAAAACCGGATCTGACTGGATCGGCGTGTAATGTATGCTTTAGATATACTGATCGGTGATATATATTGTCTTAAAATCGGGGGGGGGGGGGATAAATTTATTTCAACATATAATTGATATATATTACATGTATTTGCATCATATACAATGCAAATATCAATAATATATCTTGAAACAAGAGTCGATCCGTCGTCGATTTGGGCATTAAACATCGATCTTGTCGGATCCGGTATTTCTAGGATGTAATGACGAGAGGGATACTGGGATGACAGGGTGGCACGTGACAGTTATAATAATAATAATAATAATCATAATAAACAACTTTATTGGACAACTTAGGTTACAGTGTCCATCTCTACATACGACGACATTTATTATTATACATATACTAGTATATAATAAAAAAAAGTTTTGAGTTCAACAAATATGAGTTACTCTCTTGGTATTTTCAATAAATTTTAGTATCTATACAAATAGTAATTATTGGAATTCCAGTATTGATATAAATTGTTGAGAACAAAATCCTCCAATATGATTATTCTCTTTAGCTCAGTGCATGTTTCAAGTATCTATATAGTGTATAACATTATTGGTTGGATTTAAAATTCTACAGAACTAAGGCCCAAAAATATTGTTTGGTTCTGGTAACTTAAAAAGGCTTATCAAGGCCCTCAAAAAGTTTTACAGATACAGATAAAATGTTTCTGAATCCGGAACACGTGTCAGACAACGAAAAAAACCCATCAGGGTCGGGCGAAATTTGCAGGTAAGGTCGGGTGACCCGAACCAAGCAAATATTTAGGCCTAACAGTGTTATCACATATTAAATAAATAAATAAATAAATAAATAAATAAATAAATAAATAAATAAATAAATAAGGAATAAAGGAATAGCAATAAGCCTAAGTAACTGTAGCCGATGAAAAAATTATATATATTCCATTAAGTAATGTCATCTTATGCTCTATGTGCTATGATGTGTAGAAATTTTACATCATTGATCATAGCTGCTCATGTCTATACACGTAAGTGGTGCTGTTCATGTCTATACACGTAAGTGGTGCTGTTCTTGTCTATACACGTAAGTGGTGCTGTTCATATCTATACACGTAAGTGGTGCTGTTCATGTCTATACACGTAAGTGGTGCTGTTCATGACTATACACGTAAGTGGTGCTGTTCATGTCTATACACGTAAGTGGTGCTGTTCATGTCTATACACGTAAGTGGTGCTATTCTTGTCTATACACGTAAGTGGTGCTGTTCATGTCTATACACGTAAGTGGTGCTGTTCATGTCTATACACGTAAGTGGTGCTGTTCATGTCTATACACGTAAGTGGTGCTGTTCATGTCTATACACGTAAGTGGTGCTGTTCATGTCTATACACGTAAGTGGCGCTGTTCATGTCTATACACGTAAGTGGTGCTGTTCATGTCGATACACGTTAGTGGTGCTGTTCATGTCTATACACGTTAGTGGTGCTATTCTTGTCTATACACGTAAGTGGCGCTGTTCTTGTCTATACACGTTAGTGGTGCTGTTCATGTCTATACACGTAAGTGGTGCTATTCTTGTCTATACACGTAAGTGGTGCTATTCTTGTCTATACACGTAAGTGGTGCTGTTCATGTCTATACACGTAAGTGGTGCTGTTCATGTCTATACACGTAAGTGGTGCTGTTCATGTCTATACACGTAAGTGGTGCTGTTCATGTCTATACACGTAAGTGGTGCTGTTCATGTCTATACACATAAGTGGTGCTGTTCATGTCTATACACGTAAGTGGTGCTGTTCATGTCTATACACGTAAGTGGTGCTGTTCATGTCTATACACGTTAGTGGTGCTATTCTTGTCTATACACGTAAGTGGTGCTGTTCATGACTATACACGTAAGTGGTGCTGTTCATGTCTATACACGTAAGTGGTGCTGTTCATGTCTATACACGTAAGTGGCGCTGTTCATGTCTATAAACGCAAGTGGTGCTGTTCATGTCATTACACGTAAGTGGTGCTGTTCATGTCTATACACGTAAGTGGTGCTGTTCATGTCTATACACGTAAGTGGTGCTGTTCATGTCTATACACGTAAGTGGCGCTGTTCATGTCTATACACATTAGTGGTGCTGTTCATGTCTATACATGTAAGTGGTGCTGTTCAATTCGATACACGTAAGTGGTGCTGTTCATGTCGATACACGTAGGTGGTGCTGTTCATGTTTATACACGTTAGTGGTGCTTTTCTTGTCTATACACGTAAGTGGTGCTGTTCTTGTCTATACACGTAAGTGGTGCTGTTCAATTCGATACACGTAAGTGGTGCTGTTCATGTCGATACACGTAAGTGGTGCTGTTCATGTCTATACACGTAAGTGGCGCTGTTCATGTCTATACAAGTAAGTGGTACTGTACATGTCTATACACGTAAGTGGTGCTATTCTTGTCTATACACGTAAGTGGTGCTGTTCATGTCTATACACGTAAGTGGCGCTGTTCTTGTCTATACACGTAAGTGATGCTGTTCATGTCTATACACGTAAGTGGTGCTGTTCATGTCTATACACGTAAGTGGCGCTGTTCTTGTCTATACACGTAAGTGATGCTGTTCATGTCTATACACGTAAGTGGCGCTGTTCATGTCTATACACGTAAGTGGTGCTGTTCTTGTCTATACACGTAAGTCTTGCTGTTCATGTCTATACACGTAAGTGGCGCTGTTCTTGTCTATACACGTAAGTCTTGCTGTTCAATTCGATACACGTAAGTGGTGCTGTTCATGTCTATACACGTAAGTCTTGCTGTTCAATTCGATACACGTAAGTGGTGCTGTTCATGTCTATACACGTAAGTCTTGCTGTTCATGTCTATACACGTAAGTGGCGCTGTTCTTGTCTATACACGTAAGTCTTGCTGTTCATGTCTATACACGTAAGTGGCGTTGTTCTTGTCTATACACGTAAGTCTTGCTGTTCATGTCTATACACGTAAGTGGAGCTATTCTTGTCTATACACGTAAGTCTTGCTGTTCAATTCGATACACGTAAGTGGTGCTATTCTTGTCTATACACGTAAGTGGCGCTGTTCATGTCTATACACGTAAGTGGTGCTGTTCATGTCTATACACGTAAGTGGCGCTGTTCATGTCTATACACGTAAGTGGTACTGTTCATGTCTATACACGTAAGTGGTGCTGTTCATGTCTATACACGTAAGTGGTGCTATTCTTGTCTATACACGTAAGTGGTGCTGTTCATATCTATACACGTAAGTGGCGCTGTTCATGTCTATACACGTAAGTGGTACTGTACATGTCTATACACGTAAGTGGTGCTATTCTTGTCTATACACGTAAGTGGTGCTGTTCATGACTATACACGTAAGTGGTGCTGTTCATGTCTATACACGTAAGTGGTGCTGTTCATGTTTACACACGTAAGTGGCGCTGTTCATGTCTATACACGCAAGTGGTGCTGATCATGTCTATACACGTAAGTGGTGCTGTTCATGTCTATACACGTAAGTGGTGCTGTTCATGTCTATACACGTAAGTGGTGCTGTTAATGTCTATACACGTAAGTGGCGCTGTTCATGTCTATACACATTAGTGGTGCTGTTCATGTCTATACACGTAAGTGGTGCTGTTCAATTCGATACACGTAAGTGGTGCTGTTTATGTCTATACACGTTAGTGGTGCTTTTCTTGTCTATACACGTAAGTGGTGCTGTTCTTGTCTATACACGTAAGTGGTGCTGTTCAATTCGATACACGTAAGTGGTGCTGTTCATGTCGATACACGTAAGTGGTGCTGTTCATGTCTATACACGTAAGTGGCGCTGTTCGTGTCTATACACGTAAGTGGTACTGTACATGTCTATACACGTAAGTGGTGCTATTCTTGTCTATACACGTAAGTGGTGCTGTTCATGTCTATACACGTTAGTGGTGCTGTTCATGTCTATACACGTAAGTCTTGCTGTTCAATTCGATACACGTAAGTGGTGCTATTCTTGTCTATAAACGTAAGTGGTGCTGTTCATGTCTATACACGTAAGTGATGCTGTTCATGTCTATACACGTAAGTGATGCTGTTCATGTCTATACACGTAAGTGGTGCTGTTCATGTCTATACACGTAAGTGGTGCTGTTCATGTCTATACACGTTAGTGGTGCTGTTCAATTCGATACACGTAAGTGGTGCTGTTCATGTCTATACACGTAAGTGGTGCTGTTCATGTCTATACACATAAGTGGCGCTGTTCATGTCTATACACGTAAGTGGTGCTGTTCATGTCTATACACGTAAGTGGTGCTGTTCATGTCGATACACGTAAGTGGGCTGTTCATGTCTTTACATGTAAGTGGCGCTGTTCATGTCTATACATGTAAGTGGCGCTGTTCATGTCTATACACGTAAGTGGTACTGTTCTTGTCTATATACGTAAGTGGTGCTGTTGATGTCAATACACGTAAGTGGTGCTAAGGTGCATTGGGTAAACACTGGTACTTAGCAGATTAACATCATCGGTTTTCTTTAGAAAATAGTAAAAAATGAAAATATGCGTGTAAATAGCTGAGATAACCAAGTATCGTAAAGAACCATTTTCTTTTCTTTTTCTATTTTATGTTATTTATAGGTATTGGCTATGAGACAGCAAAATGGATAGCAATGATGGGAGCTACAGTTATTATAGCATGTCGGTCAGAAGAACGGGCTAAAGCGGTAATCATAAAAAAACAATTCAGGTCAAACCACAATCTCAATATCAAAGTAAAAACTGACAAATTAGAACTTTAATCACGGTAGTTAGACTGGGTGCCCCGGATGGGCAAGCACCTCCTGTTTAGCTAGCTACACTCGCCGCGTGTGTAATCAAAATTGAGTGAAAGGAATATGGAACTATGGGACGTCAAATATATCCAGGGTATAACCCTGGACACAGAGACATCAAACTTATCAACAATATTGTGATGACGGCCATACAACTGTTTTAGAGCCTTGATAAGCAATATCGACTTGCAATATCCTGCGTCAACAATTTATTTGTAAGCAGCATTCTTCGTCGTTGCCAAAATGTCAAAACTCGGGACACTTTTTTGTTGGTATAGGCAAGGCAAACAATATTGGCCTGTCCGCTTAACCTTTAATTTAAATACACATTATGGATCAGTACTTTAAAGAATGGGGAGCACAGGTACTTATTTCTTCTACATCATGGAAACATGCATTGTTTGTATCAAATGACTGCGGATGCTACACAACATATGTATTATGTAAATTATCCTGTATGAATATTCCTAATTACCTAATGAAAGGACAAGTGGACATTTCAGTGGTGTTTGTCTATAGTTCCTGAAGTTGTCATGGAGCTATATTAACACGTGTCTGTGTAAGTTGTCATGGAGCTATATTAACACGTTTCTGTGTAAGTTGTCATGGAGCTATATTAACACGTTTCTGTGTAAGTTGTCATGGAGCTATATTAACACGTTTTTGTGTAAGTTGTCATGGAGCTATATTAACACGTTTCTGTGTAAGTTGTCATGGAGCTATATTAACACGTTTTTGTGTAAGTTGTCATGGAGCTATATTAACACGTTACTGTGTAAGTTGTCATGGAGCTATATTAACACGTTTTTGTGTAAATTGTCATGGAACTATTATACCACGTTTTGTGTAAGTTGTCATGGAGCTATATTAACACGTTTCTGTGTAAGTTGTCATGGAGCTATATTAACACGTTTCTGTGTAAGTTGTCATGGAGCTATATTAACACGTTACTGTGTAAGTTGTCATGGAGCTATATTAACACGTTTCTGTGTAAGTTGTCATGGAGCTATATTAACACGTTTCTGTGTAAGTTGTCATGGAGCTATATTAACACGTTTCTGTGTAAGTTGTCATGGAGCTATATTAACACGTTTCTGTGTAAGTTGTCATGGAGCTATATTAACACGTTTCTGTGTAAGTTGTCATGGAGCTATATTAACACGTTTCTGTGTAAGTTGTCATGAAGCTATATTAACACGTTTCTGTGTAAGTTGTCATGGAGCTATATTAACACGTTTCTGTGTAAGTTGTCATGGAGCTATATTAACACGTTTCTGTGTAAGTTGTCATGGAGCTATATTAACACGTGTCTGTGTAAATTGTCATGGAGCTATATTAACACGTTTCTGTGTAAATTGTCATGGAGCTATATTAACACGTTTCTGTGTAAATTGTCATGGAGCTATATTAACACGTTTATATGTAAGTTGTCATGGAGCTATATTATCACGTTTCTGTGTAAGTTGTCATGGAGCTGTATTAACACGTTTCTGTGTTAGTTGTCATGGAGCTATATTAACACGTTTCTGTGTAAGTTGTCATGGAGCTGTATTAACACGTTTCTGTGTTAGTTGTCATGGAGCTATATTAACACGTTTATATGTAAGTTGTCATGGAGCTATATTAACACGTTTCTGTGTAAGTTGTCATGGAGCTGTATTAACACGTTTCTGTGTTAGTTGTCATGGAGCTATATTAACACGTTTCTGTGTAAGTTGTCATGGAGCTATATTAACACGTTTCTGTGTAAGTTGTCATGGAGCTATATTAACACGTTTCTGTGTAAACTGTCATGGAGCTATATTAACACGTTTCTGTGTAAGTTGTCATGGAGCTATATTAACACGTTACTGTGTAAGTTGTCATGGAGCTATATTAACACGTTTCTGTGTAAGTTGTCATGGAGCTGTATTAACACGTTTCTGTGTTAGTTGTCATGGAGCTATATTAACACGTTTCTGTGTAAGTTGTCATGGAGCTATATTAACACGTTTCTGTGTAAGTTGTCACGGAGCTATATTAACACGTTTCTGTGTAAGTTGTCATGGAGCTATATTAACACGTTTCTGTGTAAACTGTCATGGAGCTATATTAACACGTTTCTGTGTAAGTTGTCATGGAGCTATATTAACACGTTACTGTGTAAGTTGTCATGGAGCTATATTGACACGTTTCTGTGTAAGTTGTCATGGAGCTATATTAACACGTTTCTGTGTAAATTGTCATGGAGCTATATTAACACGTTTCTGTGTAAATTGTCATGGAGCTATATTAACACGTTTCTGTGTAAGTTGTCATGGAGCTATATTAACACGTTTCTGTGTAAGTTGTCATGGAGCTATATTAACACGTTTCTGTGTAAATTGTCATGGAGCTATATTAACACGTGTCTGTGTAAATTGTCATGGAGCTATATTAACACGTTTCTGTGTAAGTTGTCATGGAGCTATATTAACACGTTTCTGTGTAAGTTGTCATGGAGCTATATTAACACGTTACTGTGTAAGTTGTCATGGAGCTATATTAACACGTTTCTGTGTAAGTTGTCATGGAGCTATATTAACACGTTTCTGTGTAAATTGTCATGGAGCTATATTAACACGTTTCTGTGTAAATTGTCATGGAGCTATATTAACACGTTTCTGTGTAAGTTGTCATGGAGCTATATTAACACGTTTCTGTGTAAGTTGTCATGGAGCTATATTAACACGTTTCTGTGTAAGTCGTAATGAACCAGATAGTATAATGCATTATTAACATCTGTAATAGAATCAGAGATAAAAGATTTATAATTTAAAATTCTTATAAGAGTATGAAAAATGTTAAAAGGCCAGATTTAAAACATATTATTATGTAACCTCATAGCTCCAGCTTGATTGGAGTTGTCTCTCCAGTCGGTCACTGTAATGATAGTGTTCATATGATGCCTTCAATGAATTCTGATCAGGTGTTTCATTCGTCTAGTGCCTCTATGGATCAGGTTTAGCAATAACTAACATGTCAGTGTCATGTGCTGATTTTGAATGTATTATTTTAATAAAAAAATAAAATCAGCACATGGCACCTGTGTTAATTTTACAGCAATAGACAATAGTATATATATTTCTATATTTCAGGCAATAGAGAAAATGAATGAAGATTTCAAGACGGAAAGAGAGAAAAGAAAAGACATAAATGAAAACGAAACTCTGGCTGTTGAATTCATGAAAGTAGATATGGCTTCTTTGAAATCGGTCATGGAATTTATAAACGAATTCAAAGAATCTGGTAGAAAATTACATTCCCTTGTTTGTAATGCTGGGATTGGATGGGTACCACAGTGTAAGTATTCGTGTTAACTATACAGCACATATTGGTCACTATTCAGACTTAAGGCCCCTCACACCTGAGCGAATTGCCTGAAATATGCCTTGCTATGACTGGCGAAAGGCATTTTTTGAAAAATCGTTTTCAGTGGTAATTGATAGTTAATCATATTTACCCTTCGTTTTTCGGTTCGTGCATCTTCTGAACTAACAGTTGAGATTATTCAATTTCGTGCGGGAATTTTGAACATGTTTGAAATTTCCCGACGAATTGAAAAATCGTCCGTCATCTGCTTGAATTCGCACCTCTTATTTAGTCTGCAGTTAGCGTTCGTTTATCGTTCGTATGTTATTGTCACGCACAGTCCCTCATCGTGTTTTTGCCATAGTAGACCGATCTCGAAAGAACCCTTAACGAAGCAACACGATGGCTAAATATGACTTGCGCATAGAAACAAAGATACAATGACAAAAGTATTTTCGCTTGTCATCGTCTATGCGAAGGGAAACCAAAATTAACTTTTACTAAATTTGAATAGCGATGCATACACGGAGGCAAGTCTAAGAGATACTATGACAAACTATGGATTGTTAATTAACACGAATACGAGCGAATGACCATAAAAGTTTTAAGAGCCTTGAGTAAACCGAGTAAACAATTAATTAGTAAGCAGCTCACTTTCTTTAAAAAATCCCATAAAATGAACAAGCACTTATAATTATTTTGAGTTTTTGTGGCATGATATTGGTTATATTTACTATATTGCTCCAATGTGACGTAGTGTTATGTTGTTTGCTATTTGATGATCATGTGTCCCGTAACATTACGCCCTGTCGATTTTGAACCAGTTCATAATTCCAAAAGGTTACAAAGTTAATTAATACTAAGTTTTATTCCACTAATATCAATAAAAATCACATTCTTTAGTGCGGATAAGCAAGTTTAACCTCTTTGTAACGTCACATACTGTCTTAACAAATGGCGGCACTAAATCGAGGTTTTAAACGGTTTTACTGCATTTAATTTTCGTTTTATTTAAAACTGTAACTTTTAATTTTTTCCAGCTTATACAGAAGATGGACATGAAAAGATATTCCAGGTAGGGATGTAAATTTTTTATTCATTATGTATATATCTGTGAGGAATTGTATCTAGAAAATATTTACCTGGTAACAACTAAAGAAACCAAGTTGATGACATACATGTAGTATTAATGGTCAGTTTAACATATTATTAATTACCATCAAGGAAAGAAAATCAACTCTTGTTCCTGAATATCAATAACATTTGTATATTGGTTCAATACCATCGTGATCTTTACTATTCAGCCCAATATAGTGATACATATGGATTGTTTACTACCAAGCAGTCTCCACTGACGCCGGTATATAGGCTATATTAGGTCACTACAGGGATAACACATACAACAAAATGTGGATAAAAAGACCACACATGGAATTAAGAAACGGGTTAGATACGAGTGTTGTTCGATATGTAGTGTGTATTATACCACAGCGCGATAAAGCTTTGCGACCATTACATTGATGATGAAACGCTTCAATAGCTCTATTCAGTATCCTGTAAAACAGGTGTCTTCAGCTCCACTTAGTTTTAAAATTATTGTAATTTCAATAGTTTGGACATGGATTGATATGTTTGATGTTTAACTAAATTTGTCAGTTTTCATTTTTTTATTTTGGTTTGAGCATGGACTAGTATATTTGTTTTTTGAATATCCGCATTCTTATTTTCAGACCAACTACCTGAGCCACTTTTTGATAATAGCTCATTTGTTACCTGTAATGATGAATTCTGGTGACGATTGTAGAATTGTAGAAGTGTCAAGTAGTGGTCATACTTACAGTTGTGATTTTGATCTGGAAAATATACAGGGGGAAAAGTATTCTCCGGAAAATTTCGACCGATTTCTGTATTATAGACGATCTAAACTGTACCAGGTGAGTAACATTTCTCAGTAATGGATTGGATTTCGTGTTTTGCGCTAAAAACTATTCATTTACTTATATCAAGACGTCAGCAGTATGTCAGTAATTGGACGATGGACGATTGACGAACCTGTAGAGACTGATGAAAACGGCGAATCTTTGGCAGACAAACTGACCAACTCTTTGCATTAGAATTTACTATAGTGGAATCAGAATCTAGGCAATGGGAAGTACTATGGTTTTTGAATTGACTTGTTACTGTAATGTCACAGGCGTGGCACTGAAGTCATTGATTTATGAAAGTATAAATATGATACCTTTTACATTTTTAAGTTTTGGTGTGGCGTATTAAATGTGACATTGGTAATTGTATGTCTTTTTTATGCAGCAATATACCTGCTTCTTCTGTTTATGGTGTGTTTGTTTTACAATTAATACGCTATGATAAGAGTTTGTTCCCGCTACGGGGACTGTAAACACCGAAGCAAGCTGCTTGCAAATAAATTGTTTACCCAGGGACATTGCAAACCTAGGCCTACCATGGCCCTCAAAAAGTTTTATGGCCGTCATCACAGTATTGTTGATCAGTATGATGTATCTGTATTCAGAATTAACCTAAATATGTTTGACGTCACATAGTTCTATGTTCCTTTCATTCTCAATTTTGATTCAGGTGTAGCTAGCTAAACAAGAGGTGTGTACCCTTTCGGAGTACCCGGCCCCACATCTCTGGTAGAAATTCACGTGTTTAACTGATTTGTTAGTTTCAAAATTTGTACTTTACTTTGGGATTTGTGCTTTGATTATATAATCAATTATTTTTATTTTTATTTTATTTACAGGTGATGCACATGTTTAGTTTAAACAGAAGAATAAAGAATTCTAATGTAACAGTTACCTCTCTGCACCCAGGATTTGTCCAATCAGAATTTACGCGAGCTTTTGAAGATCAAGGACGATACATGTTTCTTTGGAAATTTGGAAAATCGCTTGGTAAGTTGAAATGTGTATTCTTAAGATATTATATAATTGTTCCCAGAACAAATTGCTGGATATTTAGTGCTTACTCCCTTTATTCCACCACTTTCACGGCCTCGAAACAGATTTTTTTGCAACGTCAAATGAACAAATCTGTGACATTGGTCATACTTATTTTGACCATACACATTGCTTGAGAGTATGGATTACCTATTCAAGATATAACTATCCCTTTACGTAAGGTAGCTGTCGGCGCCAGGAGAGGTAACTCTGTTTAACAATAGTCAGCAGTACATAATAACCGATTAGTCAATATAATCGTGCAAAAATAATAACTTTTTTCGGTCAAACCTGCAAACAACATAACGATATTTGTAGATTTTACTCTTTTCATTTATATACAGTCGTTCGGGCAGTTCCGGATAGGTTTACATTTGATCGCTGCATATTAATTATTAATGCCCGATCTCAAGAACTTTAATGGTTTTAATTTATCCTCATACAAATAACAATTTGTGATAGGAGTCTCAAATGAATCCTCCTTGGCAATCGATAGATAATGACAACAAAAACGTTAAGCAATATCTCGGCAGTTCTGAATACACTCTGGGTATTCCGGATAAGTGACCTTGACCTATCAACAACATCTAAGGGATAATCTCAAAGCTTCCAAATGAATAAAATTTGTTGCAAGATTCTTTAGAACACATTTCATGTGGCTCCTGTATAACCAGTGGTCTTTAATCATTTCTTTTTAACATTGGGGTTTTATACTTAGTTTTTTTCATACATGCTCTAAAACCTTTATAAATTTTATTTTAAAATTCTAGTTGTTAATGAAAATTCCACTCTAAGTCTGTGAAATATACTATGAGATAATAAGCTAAAAATTTTTCATTCCAAACAATTTCCTCAGTAGTTAAAATTTGGTCTTTATCAGGTTTATCCTATATTTTCAGTTGTCTCAATTTGTAGAACTTTATATATTGCTTAGTGCTTACATTGCATGGTGTCTAAATTTAATCTATTACATTTCACTGTCAGGCAGATTGATTGATAGATGACAAGCTATTATCACAATAGCTCTGAAAGCATTTGGCTTAGGTGAGACAATAAAGAACTAAAAGCTTTAATATTACCAATACTTTTGGTTTTTTAATATAAAATTAAAAATAAAATAACAATTCATCATTAAATATGTCAACATTATCACATAATTCAAATAAAATATGATTAGAGATAAATTTTAAATATATTTAACAAACAATTGAAAATTGTAAAAAAAATTACCCTGGCAATACTGAGATTCGATAACAAAAATGACTTAATGACTTGTGAATCATGTCATTTAAGAAATAATAATAATAAAAAAAAAAAAAAAAAAAAAAAAAAACGAGAGTATTCATTTAGGACTAACTATTGCATCAATAAAAACTAAATACCTAAACGCATGAACTCCCCTTCTGGCATTTCAAGTAAAGAATTTTTTACAAATTTCAAATATTCACTTTTATTGGATTCCCTTCCTTCTACATAATAGTGACACGGAATAACAACCCCCCCTCCCTTTTCATTTGGGGCAGGCCAAGGTGGAAAGCTTGGAAGCGGATCCCCAACACATTCCGCATATATTACACCATTTGAGTCAAGAATTTTTCTAAAACTTCCAGCTAAACCCCTTGGCACATGTCCAACAGGAAGTCCTGCAATATCAACAAGTTTATAACCCTTTTTTTATCAGTAACAATATCATGATACTGTTCTGGATATGTCTCAAGACTTGGTAACCATACCAAACATGCATTGACATCTTCTATATTTGTGTATTCTCTTTCAACATATAACCTATAATTATGCGGGGGATCTATTCTTGGTGGCCTGATTTTGTATTCATGATAGCCTTTTTTAACACTATTTTCAACACTGAACAAAGGTAAAGTTTGTGATGGCACAGTTATCTTTTCTAAAGAAGTTCTTTCTTTCTGAAAATCAAGAGAAAACAATTGAACATAAATGGGGAAACAATATCCATTTTATTATATACATGTATTACAAACTTAAATGGTCAAACAGCAATAAAAACTAGACAAAGAGAAGCATATTCAAATTGTTTTTAAAACCCACAATATAAGTATGACAAATAAAATATAATTGACTGTGCATGGTCATAGCTATAACAAAATAAATGAAAATATGTTTTTGAACATAACGAATTAATTAAATTTGCCTGAACAGTCAGGACAAATGAAAGGTTCATCTCCCCTTGGAATATCAGATGTTAAGCAGTCTACATGCAACCAACCGTCACAACTGTCACATTGGATCCATGTTCTGTCAGTCTCTTCTGACATATCCTCTTCCCATGTCATGTAACAGCCTACACAGAAAATGTCAGACTCTTGTACGTTTTTTCCAATTTTACTTGAAGATGGTCCTGGCAAGTCTTTTCTTGTTGATTTTGTAACCGACATTTTAAGTTTTTTGGTCTTCTTTGTATTTGATTTAGTTGTAATTTTTTTCTTTTTAGAAATAAGAGACTGTTGTTTGTGCATATATTGTTGCTAAGCCTTTCTTTCCCTTTTTGCAAATGATTTTATTTTTTCCAACTCCTTCATTGCCATCTGTTTTATGCAACTGTCTGATGTAACATTATCTGGCAGTGAATCAAGCATTCTTCTTCTTTTTTGGACTTTTCTTTGACAGCTGGAAAGACCAAAGCTTCCTTTAGAACAGGTGATATTTCTATAAGCTGCTTTCCAGAAATGTCTTTATCACTGGTATCCTAGCTTGTATCTTGTCTCTCGTGCACATCAGTAGCTACCTCTGCCAATAAATCAAGACCACAAGAATGGTGTGAGGTGGTAAGTGAGGAGCTAGTCTTAGGTGTGCTTTGTATTTCATACTCCTGCTCTGCTTTGCTTGTGAAAACTGAGTATCCCACTTTCTGATACAATTTCTTATATGCATCAAAGCATGGTGATACACCAACTAGATCATACCCTTCTTCTAAACGTTTATCATACTTCTGTTGAGTTGGAGTTGAAAGCACACTCTTAAAAGCCTCTAAAGCAGAAGATGCTGCACTTGTTTCATTCAACTTTGTTACTGCTGTTTCTGGAACATCCTTATCAGATTCTTCCTCTCTTTCATCACATGTGAAGGTGAGACTGGGCTTTAGATTTTTAACAACACTGCCATCGACTGGATATATGCCAGCTTCTTTTAAACTGTTGATTATGGTCAGTGGCTTGTAAAATTCCTCCTTTAACTTTTCTGGAAAATTGTGTTTCTGAACAGGTTCCCCTGGGTGTTGCCTATTATGAGCCCTTAAACTTTTATACCATTTGATTTTTAATGATCCAAAAACCCCAACATCTAATGGTTGCATGATATGTGTTGAATTTGGGAGTAGTCTGTAAATTTCAATTGCGTAGCTTGTAGCTTCTTCAAAAACTGAAAAATCGATGTGACTGCTAACACTATCAATCAATAATACAACAGGTCTTTCATTATTAGCATTTTGGTGAAAATGTTTTAGATATTGTGAAAATGCAACAGCATTCATCCATCCTTTTTTGGTATAGACCAATTCACTTCCCTCAATGGTTCCATGCAGTGGATTGAAACCTCTTGGTTTGGGCTCTGGATAAACAAAGAAAGGGGGCAACATTTTTCAATCTGCGCATGCTGTAAACATTACACTATATCTTTCTTTTGATCTGCCCCCACTAATATGAGGAACCTGCTTTAACCACTGTGGGCCTATGACCTTCCCTGGTTTACTTCCCATACTAAATCCTGTTTCATCTGCATTGTAAATGCGATTTGGTTTGTCCAACAAATTAAGTCCTTTAAGGAAGTCTCTAAATTTTCCATACCAAACATCAGTTTGATCCTTAGAAACCTTTGCTCTTGAACTTTCAAGTTCTTTCTCAAAAGTTGGCTTAACTATGTGGGCATTTCTTTCCATAAATGCATGGTACCAATCATAACCTGGCCTACCATCCTTAAATGGTGTTTTTCTTTTTTCTTTTACTACAACTGAATGTACAAAGTCTAGAAACTCCCGTTTTTAACCCCATCCCCCTTTCTGCCATTTCTGCACACCAACGTGCCATTGCCTCCTCTTCTGCAGCTGAGAAGACAGGTTGTGGACCATTCCTCGCATCTATATCTACTTCACCAGAGAGTCTACGGTAAAGATATCCATAACTTAAGTTATACATTAAAGAAGCTTTCTTAATGAATACCTTTTTTTCTTTCACTTCATACAAAGCTCTTTTCACATTAGTGACCTTCTTTGGGGATAATTTCTTCGATTTCTTATACTTATTGACAAGTGTTTTTGCTGAGGAAACAGCAGGGCTGTCATCTTTCCTTTTCCGTATTTTACCCATAAAAAATCTAGAAAACAAAAAAGAGAAAAATATGAAAAGCAAAGTTAAAACATACCTATAATCCTGAAAGTATATAAATAAAATATTACAACTTTAATAAATATTTATTAATCAGTTTAAATCTTAAAGAACATCTATAAGCTATGGTAGGCCTACATGCATGAAAGAAAATGAGATGGAAAAACGGGTGTTGGATTTAGCAAGTACTAGGTGCAATTTGGTCAATTCCACACACACACACACACACACACACACACACACACACATATATATATATATATATATATATATATATATTTATTTATTTATTTTTATTTATTTCGTAGTTTTACATGTATTAACTTCTATTCGATAAACTGAGTCTTTATAATCGGCATGCTATAAAGTGAAAGTAAAAATCCGGTGCTTATCCGGAACTACCAAGTTTGACAGGATAATCTGAAATGTTATTATTCCAAGATGTGTTCCATTGTTCCAAAAAAATAAGTACCCCAAAATTCCTTGGATCTCTGCATTTTATAAACGCACTTTACTTACCAGAAAAGTCAAATCTTTTTCTGTATATGAACAAGTATCTTTCGAAACCCTCGTGTTTTAAACTGATCTCGTTCACAAAGACGCTTGAATGACCTGTTAAAATACACTTTGTGGACCGTATCCAAAGTTACAAATAATTTTAAAATGTACCAGAACGCATCAAATTTGCCATCTTTGAATGACTGGTTGTAAAATTCATAGATATATTCGATAGGAGTGAAGTTATCGTTATCTTTTGCTTGGATAAATCCGGAACTACCCGAAATTCGGAACTGCCCGAACGACTGTATATATAGGTGTTATTTCATTCTTTTTTTAAGCTTTTTAAATTCTTGAAAGTATTTCAAATTTATCGTTTAGTTTTGTAAACTAACTAGTAATGATACGATCTTGGGTTGATTTTGGGGGCCTTTTACACCAGGCATGGGGTAATGCTAATTTGTAATTGTAATGCCCTGTAATGCATTACATTTTCTCAAAGTAATGCATGTAATGTGTAATGCCCTAATTTTTGCATTACATGTAATTGTAATGTAATGCATTACATAGACAAAAATGCATGTAATTTAAGCATTACATGGCATTACATAGCATTACTTCTCTGTATTAAATGTTAGATATTATTACCATTACAATTCAGGGCTAGTAAGTACCTACATGCTACTTTTTTCCCTAATATAAAATATGAAAATCGATGTCTAGAAAAATTGTAACTGTGAACTGTTGTCAAACTAATGATTTATTTCATTCAACCTTAATACTAAAACTATATAAAATGCTAAAAAGTTAGTATACTTCAGATCATTTTGAATTTCCAACAAATGTAAAGGATAAAAATACATTTTAAAGCAAAATTCAAATGCTGTTTTTAGTACTATCAGGAAGTCTAAACATGCTAAAGATCACATCAAAATTTGCAACATATCTAAATATAAGTTTCAGTAACTACAATAATTTGTAATTTTGCTTTAACTGATAACCTGTGATGAAAACAATTTCATTTTACCAGAAATTGTTTTTTTTTTTTTTTTTTTTTTTTTTTTTTTTTTTTTTTTTTTTGTAATCCTTTTGATATGCTATTAAGGTAACCTATCTTTAATGATTAAAGAAGTTATTTGTTAAGTATGGTTCATAAATTACACCTGACAATACCACTAATTAGTTTGTATACTTATCAACTCCTTTTACTGTTTTGATTTAATGGTAATTAAGAAACATTCAGTGAATAAAATGAATAAAAAATAAAAACATATAATATGAAAAAATTCCTTACAGCATCTCTGTTTTTTTTTCTTCTTAATGTTTAGAGTAAAACAGAAATGTATATTTGAATAATAAAAAACCTGACATAGATGAACAATCAACTTTGACAAATTTTGTAAAACCTACTGGTAAACGGCAGAAATATCAGTTGAATGACCCAAAGCAAAAAGAATCTATACATGCACTTATTGACTATTTATACTCCTGTTTTCAACAGTTGAAAATCAAAACATAAGAACTTTATAGAAAAAGAACCTAAAATTTCAATTTCAAATTCTGAATCAGAAACATATCGTATTTATATGTTTGGATTCTTTATGAAATGTAATGTGTAATATAATGCATTACTTTGGTAAAGTAATTGTAATGTAATGCATTACTTTCAAAAATACATGTAATTGTAATTGTAATATAATGCTACTTTTGTCAAAGTAATTGTAATGTAATGCATTACATTGCAATGTAATTCGCCCCATGCCTGTTTTACACAACATAATTTGATAATTTTAATAGTTTGAAGAATTTTTGGAGTCTTTTTAAAACATTTGCAAAGTGTGTGTGTGTGTGTGTGTGTGTGTGTGTGTGTGTGGTTCCAGTTGTATATTATTGGTCTATTTACAATAGGGATATCCAAGAATACTTTCCAAGGAGCGGAGACAAGCATTAATTGTGTTGTAAATCCGGAGTTAGCTGGCGTGAGAGATGTTTATTTTGATAGCTGTAAACCAAAGACACCGAGTCCCGTAGCAAGGTTTGTATTTACAGTCTAATTTCTCTATTCATTTACTTTGGTAGTTTGTTCCCATTTGCATCCCATAGTTCTAATCACAAACAACCTATTATCTGCTGTCGATATGTAGAATTTAAATTCCGATGAATAGATCAATTGGTTTGATGTCTGTTATTACAGAACATCAGAGTTGAGTTGATTAATGGTGTTTAACATCTAAGTCAAGAATATTTCACTTATATGAAGACGTCGCCAACTATAGGCGAAGTTTCAGAAATTTTGTCTGTGCGTTGCACTGATGGCATTATACAACAGAATGTTTTGTCGTGTAACGCCTACCCTGACACAGGACCTCGTTTATTTTCAGTTTCTATTCAAAAGCACCGTGACTTTCAACTTGTAATAGCACGTGCATTTACAATACGTTTGTTTATGATATTAACCGTACTAGTGATGGTAGAAAAGCAATGGACATTGGTCATCCTCTTCAGGAAAAGTTTAAGGCCTCAAGTTCTATCTACAATCCAGCTTCAATTTTATTTTGATTTTTCTTTCATAAAGTAAATCAATTGTGTTGATGTATCTTTTTATTTCGATTTCAAAAATTTTCGCTGAAAACTAACAAAGGAGTGGAGTGGAATGAAGCAACGGTGTTTTACTTCCTAGTCAAGATCCTAACGTTTAACTACTTCGTGGTTTTGTTGTTCCGTTTCTTTGGTCACATTAGCTATATTCTACTACACGGTTTTGTTATGCCTTTTCTTAGATTACATTAGTTTTTGCCTAGTACGTGTACAGTATTTGTTTAGCTTTAAATTGTTTTTTATCATTTCAGAAATGAAAAATATCAAGAAGAGTTATGGGAATATTCAAAGGACATATTGAAAGATTATCTGCCTGATGATATATTACAATGTATGGAAGGAAAAACACTTAATACTTAAAATACAGATATCGTTCTAACTGACATTTAAATAATACTCTTAAATCACTTATTTTCGTGGTATACCAATTTTCGTTCTTTTTGTGGACACTCCTACCCACAAATTTACATGTAAGCAAAATAGTATACATTAAAAATTTACCTCAAACATTTAACCTAAATCACGAAATTATCACCCAACAAAAACTTTTTGTACAGCCATGAAAATTTGACACCACTAGAATAAATGACTTGAGAATAGCTTCTATAGCTACCAAAATAACCAAAGTTGCCATAAACTAGATCCATGCGTTTGTCATAACATATATGTCATTTTCCAATGTGTATTACTAAAAGGTGTTCAAAAAGTAGTTTATGACCCAGTATATAGGGATAACAAGCATATTAATGACCATGAGTTGTAGGCCTTGTTTTCGTGGCATTATATGGTGTTAAATGGATTAAGTGTACTTGTTTCATGTTTTTTCAGTGGTATTTCAATCATAAATGAAAAAATTCCCTAAAGACTGGCTTACTTGAATTCAGCATTAGTTATTCCTATTGGACCATAGGTCACAAAAATTCTACTTGATCTCATTCTGTTAGTTGTAATGAAGTTCCAGTTTTAGCCCATCCTTGCATTTCTGTATGCAGCAATTGTCAAAAGATTGGTCTTCCCATTTCACTGAAGAGGTTAGGCCTTGGTGAGGGAGAAGTCTAACGTACGATACCGGATCGCATGTCTCTTGACGTCTTATCTAGCTTGAGATCTTATTGTGAGACAGTTTGTCAAGACAAGACTGCGATATAAATGATAATAATGCCCCACTAAACTCTCACTGATCAATGTGTCCATCATAATGTTCAGAAGATAGGTTCTGAAGTTTCATTTCCATTATGTTTCCTTTATTTTTTGTATTCTTTGTGTCATTGATACCTGGTTTGTTCTTTCTGAAAGGTGTTCCTTTGTAATTTGGCGATAACTCTCAAGAAATGTTGTTTCTATCACATTTTCGTAACATGTTTTCTTATTATGAATGTTGCAACTGTTTTTGTGAATGTTGTTATTGTTTGCTATCGTTTTGATGTACGAGTTTTATTTAAGTCTGCCTTTGATGTCTGTTGATGTATGTATTAGCGGTCAAGCATCCACTCACTTACCTCTATCAACATTTCCTTTGTTTCAAGAACGTGAAATTTGTAGCTTATAATTTTATGTAGCGGTTGTATAACGTAATAAAATCCTCGAATACTAAGGTATACTTCTACATGCAAAGTATTTCCAAAGCTAAATTATATTTTGGTCCTTTGGGTATTTTTCAACTCCTTGAGGAAATTTTGATTTCATACTTTTGGTGAAAGCACTACTTATGAGGGATTGTATTCCGAAACGACCGTCGGAGCTGTAAAATTAAAACTGGTATAATATGTAATTGATAATGTCTATTTTAATTTTGTCCATGTGATCTTTTAGGCAGGAATTCAAACTTCATGTTCTATGTACTAAGTATTTACAGGATTTTCCTTAATACATGTACCTTAATACTGTGAGCGTATTTGATTTCGAGTGTATTTATTTTCGAGGTTTATGAAATTTATACCAATCCGCGTAGTTTAAGTTTCGCCCTTTTTAAATAATCATCATAACACAATAAGCATAACATAATTTTCGCTCTGTATTAATGTTGGCGCACAACAAACGACCGCGAAATAAGCGAAAATTAATACACCGCGAAAATAAATACGTTTACAGTATGTGTTTATTATTTTAAATCAAAAGACTAGTTTCACGTTGCTGATTAATATTGTGCAATCCTTAATCTTACATCCTATAAAGCTAGTTCAAATATAATTCTGTAAAAAATAACCTTCTTAATTAGTGACATAGAATCGCTAATCTTATCCTGAAATTTAAAAATTCGAACACTAAGAGAAACAGTATCCAGAAAATTAGGAGAACGTATCTCGATGTAAATTATGTAAATTCTATTATTCATTTATTTAATTATATGTATATTCTTTGTTGTTTTAGAAATATATTTTTATAAGGTGTCGATGTTTTAGTTTTTTAAATACATAGAACTTGCAAAATACTACAAAATGAACGAAATATATTTCAAATACATATAATAACACCGATAGAATTGCAAATAAACCAAAAACATATCACTCCATGTATTTGGTAAAAGTCAACATAGCACTACACTATACAAGGAGATCAGAAACAAGCATACTAACTAGTATACTAGTCCATGTACAAATCAAAATCAGCAAGCACAGTTAAAACTCTAAAACCGACAAAGTAAGATAGAAACGTGAACTTCCACCAGGAAAGTAAGGCCGGGTGCTTCGGTAGAATAAGGATGTTTAGTTACCTAAACCCGAGATGAAAGAAACGATTTAAGCTGAAAAGAAAACAACAAGCACATATAAGGGCCGCTGATTATAAATTTATATGTAGTAATATAAATGGATACTGATTTTGGAATATTTCATTTTCTACTTCGTTTATGTTGTAAACATTTGTATATTGTAACACGTATTACAGAACTGTGTAGAAAATGAACGGCGTTCGTTAGCCTATCACTACAAAAACGCTGGGGGTATGTCGTACGTCATGCAACTTTTCGACGTCTTCCTGTAACAATTTGGAAAAATTCGGCTAAAATGCATTTTATATCCACCGAAAAAAAATATTTCCGCACACAGGTAATGGTATATATCACCTAGCTCTCTGGTAAACATCACTATCGTTCCAGAACTTGACTGAAAATGCAACTGCTAAAGACTGGATTTAAAATCTGAAGATTCATCCAGCAAACGGTGAAAACCAACGATTTACATTCTCTTGGAAAACAATCAAACGATAACGATTGAAACAGATTTCGTGAAACAAAATGGATTATCTCTCTTCGGTTAAGAACTTACAACATTCTCTAGAGTACATATAGCTTGTGAATCAGAGTACAGAAAGACATCACTTAGTTTTACTCTACACTTAGAACTGTCGAAAAAAAAAATATTTTAGAAAGAAAGGCTAGACTTGGAACATTGCTTATTTACCACCATGTCGTAGGGAAACAGATGATATCAACAACTTGACACTAACCAACGTCACGAAGAACAAACCAATCAAGGGAAAAGAAACACGTATTGGGATCATTATTTTAAAATTATTATTAAATTCCTTACTTTAGACGTGAGTAAATACGCAAGGTTCTATTGGATTCCTCTCTAATAATCTAAAATAGTTTTACAGCCCATAAATACTCTCATTTCAAATTAGTTCCTATTTTACCAAACAACGAAGCAACAGCTATTACATTTATATATAATCCATAAAACAATTTTATTGCATTTTTGTTTGATGATGAGGAGTAATATGCTGCCAAGATGTTAGCCATGGAACATTCTTGGAATAAGTCCCACCGAAACAATCAACGACATACAGAGATTAATTCCGTTACTAGATAAATATTTAATAAAAAATTCAGCGTTGTATATGTTTGTATTATTTTCATACAGCAGTTAAAATGAAGATGAAGTCAATAATTTTGAAATATAAATGAGGAAGAACAATATCATATATTTATACTCGTTGACCTTTTTATCGATAAACCCGATGTTCTAGCAATAAATACGCTCGTAAATCTAATTTTGTTCTGTATGATGATCTAACAATAATCATGATGCCATTAAACCTATAATTTTTTTTTATTCTTATGAAGCAGAATTTATGCAGAACCTTGTTAAATCTGGAAAGAAGAATGTCGCCGCCAAATCATTTAACTCCACATACAGATATATAGACGACGTCCTGTCTCTTAACAATGATTATCCTTAATTTGGAGACTATATGAATGTCATCTATCTTAGTGAATTAAAAGAAAATGAAACTGTATGACAAACGTGATTACTTCAATTTTTCTGTTGTCAACCTTCCTTTCCTATGCAGCAATATGCCTGCTTCTCCTGCTTATGGTGTATTTGTTAACCAATAATACGCTATGGTAGAGCTTTTTCCCACAACGAGAGCTTATTACATCGAACCAAACTGCTTATAAATAAATTGTAAACTTAGGATATTGCAAGCCTAGGCTTATCAGGGCCTTCAAAAAGTTTTATGGCCATCATCACAGTACTGTTGATAAGTTTGACGTCTCTGCGTTTTGTTGTATTAGTAAATGTCTGTAAACACCCTCTGTGTAGATTTATTTATAGAGAGAGCACCAGATTTATTTAAATCAAAACAAGCTTACCAATACATGGCTAAAGAACAATCCCAAAGTAAAGTAAAACTCTGAAAACTAGTAAATTACAACAAGCGTCTCCTGTTAAGCTAACTACGTCCGTCACGTACGAGATTGAAAGGAACTATATCAAAGGTAATACAGTAGTTCTAGATGACGTTGTCTATATCTCATCACTTGTGCTTAAAGGCTATTTGTCTCATAATAAACTCCACAATGTCTGTCCAGATGAACATCTCCAAAAAGCTGAAAAATTTGTGCTAAGCTCTTTTTAGATCCCTCATTCTCTTTCATTTCAGCATATCGCGGGATTTAAAAAAAATTCAATATCCATCTTAAGCCGAGATTTTACTTTTCATCGATTTTTATCCGTTTATTGTTTTGCGTTCATAATTACATTGGGTATATCAAAAACAAACATACTAGTCGTGGTACATTACTGTTTGTTTTGTGTCACCTTGGATACTTTGGATATATCGGAGTATATGTTTATACCCCCGTTGCAAAGAAAAGGGATGTATACTGCTTTACCTGTCCTTCCGTCTCTCCGTCCAAAACAAAGGTTTTTGTAACAGTTTCCTCAACAGCTGCTAAACAGAGCTGCTTGAAATTTTGTATGCGAGTCCAAAACGAGGTTCCATAATTCAGGCACCTATTTCAAGTCTGCAAACCTGCCAGACATCTACTTCACATTTTTTGTATTTTAACATATGGACCGCTATTTTATGTTAAAAGGGGGAATAATATGTGAACAGTAGCTCATAGATTTCCTTGTTGGCAGTCACAAATTAGTCTATTTCTTATTACAACAACATCAGGAAAATTTAGCTTTATCTTCAATGCTTAAATGTAGTGTTTACATTTGTGATTTGCCTTAAACCCTAACCATAATAACAACCACAGACTGGTCTAATGTAGCAGTTAGATATTGATCTCTGTCAATTATATCTTCATTTACTCATCTGCTCTATAAGACGATTTGTTATTTGGTATATTTAACTGATCATTCCAAAATAATTGTCTTATCTGTAAAATTGTGGCCGTCATCGGAATATTGTCGATAAGTACAAGGTCTTTTATACAAGGTTATTCTGGATATTCTTAACGTCGCACCGGATATCATGATCACTTCCTCGGTGGAAGTCCACATTTTCGACTAAATCTTTTCTTTCTTTCTTTCTTTTTTTTTTGGGGGGGGGTGTATTTTTATTTGAACATTGACCGGTATGTTTGTGCTTAGTTATGTCACCATCGTTTGATTGACTAAAGTAAATGAAGCACACGGTATAAATTTAGATTAAAATGGCTGATGTTGATTTCAGCTATGTTTTGTTGTTTTAAATATATATAAATAACTAGTTGATGAATGGTCACTATATGCCTATAATGCCGAATTTAGAGATAAAATTCTGAAAACTGAGGTAAGCAGAGCGTATTACAAAGCCTTTTTATGCTCTTTTAGTCAGTAATGATGTCAGAAATAAAAAAAACCTTAAAATCTTTAAATGCTACAAGTAATCAATGGTTTATACTCTGTTTGATGTGTACATTTCAACATAAAAATATAATTACAGATTGTTTAAACATTAAGAACATACTGATTTCCTGCTCAAATACTTCAGCTCGTCAGCGTTTTCATTTTTGTTCATTTTATGAAAATACAAGTTACCTCATCCCCGAATGTCGTCAAAACTTCCACATCACACATCCTATAGACAAATGATACTATTGATAGACTTTATCGCTTTATCTAAAATAATCATCGTTGTATGGAAACATGGAAATCAACCAATATGTATTCACAACACGATATGACCAAAACTTTATTTGCTTATTTTCCATTTCGTAAGCAGTGTGATTGAACAAATAATCTGTTTTAGAAGCGGCAGACAAGACGAAACTGTTTGCGGAACGTCTGTTATCAAGTATAGGTTTAGGCTTTTGACATTATTAAAAGAAAACCAGTCAGTTATTTATCTTGTAGAGTGTTTTTTGATGGAAGTTTTTTGGTTCTTAATTGTAAAATACAAACCAAAAAACACATTTCCTTCGCGGAACTGCTAAATGGTCTGTAATTATAGCAAAGGTCCAGTGTGATTATTTATAACCACGGTTAGTCAAAAGATAAGATGTGGTTCCAACTTGGGACCTCCGGGGAATCTCCGTTCGCTCTAAATTAACTTTGCACCGTGATTGCAAGGTTTTACAGGTTAAGAGGTCAAACTTGACTTATCGAATATTTACGAACACTATTGTCATCTTCAGACACGGAGTCAAGATCCGTTCTAGACAAAAACCTTGGTGGAATGTTCATTAAGCCGTCTTCTGCTAAACCCAATGCAAGAGAAGCTCGATCAAAGGAATCTGTCTTAATCTGAAAATCCTTACATAACGTCTGCTCAAAATTATCGTTGAACATTCCTATATCAAATGTAGGACTCTCCTCTCTGTAATGGCTGTCTGCATATTTGTTAAGCGATTGCTCAGTAGGTTTCAATGGCAGCATATTAGTTGAAATGTCCCGGATGAGGGATTCCCTTAACTTGATATCACGTAAAATTATCGTACAAAATATTGGCGTTGTGATTGGTTGACTCCATGCTAATATTGTTAGAATTTTGTACAGGATATTTGGCTGATAAAATCGAATGTCCACAATTGTAAGAACGAATAAAGGATACCAAAATAACACAAAGGATGTAACCATAGAAACAAGTATCACAATTCTTCTTAAATGAAACTGAAGATGTGATTGTTTTCCAAGAATGTTTGAATATCTTTCAGAACTTTTCTTTAACATAAGTTCTTCCTCTGCCTCGGCGCACTGCGCAGATTGAAATTCCCCACTGATTGACTTGTGGATATACTTCCACTTCATGCTTTTTGTATAATTTACAATTCTACGATACATATGGTAAAAGTTATAAAAAGCTAAAACAATGGCTACCGTTACTAAAATAATCCACAAACTATGAAGAACAAAGCTGTTTGGCTCCCCATACTTAAATATACAATTTCCTATTTCTTTGATATAAGCAGTGCTGGATGGTATTATAGCTACACCAAGGTTTAATAAAAGACTTATGAGCCATATTATAAATATCCCAAATATGACGCAACATCTGTCTGCTTTTTGTATATCACCGTTCATCAGTTCGTACTCCTCATTCACTACCAAGGCAACCAAATTATACGCTGATGTTGTCATTAGAAACACGTATGATGAACCAATCAAGTTACAATAAGGATTTTCGGTTGATTCCAGCAGACTGTATCCGTATTGAAAACAATAAAGGGATTTCAAGAGATCAAGAAAACAATGGTGGCACAAGACAGCTAACGATGCCTTCCGAAATCCTCGATACACTATCATGACTAATAAAGCACATAGGTTTCCGGAAGTACTTATCAATCCAACAGTCAACAACACAACCGCTTCCTGAGGCGGGTACGATTCTAGCGTAGAAGAATTAGACGCCATTGAAATTCAGCAGGATATATCCAAATGTTGAACCAAAACAGGCGTTTTGTTCTTTGAATGTTTTAAAATCCTTTTCAATGTTGGATCTGCCTATAACTGTGTTACAGCTATTGTAGAAGTAAATCCATTCAGTGTATTCATTGGCTGTACCGATATACGTCTATTATTACTAGCTTAGCTTTACATCTTTTTCTAGTAGTCCTGCTGATCTTCATATATTTTGATCTGAAAAGTATATCAAAATTAACAATTTACAACTGTTTAAAACAATTTCTTGCCACCTACAAGAAGACGTTAGTTTATAAAAGAATTGATTTATTCTGTGTTTGAATAAATTTTTACTTGCATGTTAAATACAGTAATGCGTTTAAACTCAATAGATTTTTGTTGTACATTGTATGTTGCATTGTAAATATACAAATGTATGTAATTTACATGAAAATGTATCTTATTTTTGTGTAAAATTTGAAATGCACAGTCGGGGATAATTGACGTTCTAAACTCAACATTGTAGTGATAGAATAGATCTTTATAAATATTAAATAAATATATGTTGTGTCATTTCACGAACAATAAATAATTAAAATGTTTTATGAATCGATTTGAGTAAATACTGTATACACTGTGTTAGCGGGTTTAACAATAAGAATGTACATTGTGTTTGTAAAGAAAGGATATAGATTATACGATATGTTACTAAAAGGTGCACCGAACATGAACCAATGCTTCCAAGACATGATAAACACTGTGTTAGCTCAGTAGGTAGAGTGATTGCTCCGTAAGAGGGAGCTCATAGGTTTGAACCCCGACCGGGTTTGACAAAAGACTTGAAAGTGGTGAAAGTGGGTAGCGATTGTTCTATCTCGAAGCATATGGCATAAAGAAATGAAAGTCACGGTTCCTTCGGATGGGAACTTAAAATAAACGAGGCCCTGTGCCATGGTAGGTGTGCCACGATAAAGAATCCTGCTGTATAATGCCAACAGAGCTAGCGCAACGAACAGGCAAAATTTCTGCACCTTCGTCTATAGATGGCGATGTCTCAATATAAGTGAAATATTCTTGACTGGGACGTTTAACACCATTACTCGCCTCTTATATTGAATTGACCACTATTATTGGTATTACATGTATTTACAAATGTATTTTGATCACTTAATATTAACAGTTAAATGAAGCAAAATAATTTAAAACATTCAGTATTGAGGTCACATGATGCCTATAAAAAGTAGAATCTGTCAATATTTACCCAAGAATGAGTGTATATCCATTTAACAGCACAACTCCTTATGGAACTAAATATGTTATAAACCATACAGGCAATGATAGAGACAATATCAAATATGTGTGCGACATTCGTTACTTGAAAAAGGACGGGTTTTTTTTTTTAAATGAATAAGGTTTAGGTAAAAATCATGAGAATACGTAAAGTGATCAGTATGGATTGGCCAAATAATTTTATTGTGAAGCATATTCAATCTCTGTAGCATGACGTCATTAATAAATAAAAACCTATAGTACAGTCAGATATTGTAGTATTATTTCTGTGATTCTTATTTACAAAATAACCTCTATGGTGTCCGCTTAGGGCTAATTTTTAATCGTGGAACCTTCCCTTTTTTCGTTTGTTGGTACCATAAAAATAAAGAGACTACAAGGAAAACTGGTAAACAATCTAAAGGCAATGATACATGTATTTCCTTGTTAATGCTTTGTACCAAATCTTAGTAAAATTGTGACTTGAGAGTGTGGAGAATAACTTCAGACATAATAATGGTATGGATGGACAAAACTTGGAATTTAATTCACTTCTTAACGCATTGACTGACATATAAATAGTATATTTTAATTGTTTTCTGAAGCAGCCAGCCAATATCTATATAAATTTATTCATCAAGTATTTCAGAATCGATATCACATGCGTCTTGAACACAACGAAGAGAATACTTGAACATTTAATTTCCAGAGAAAATCAAATAACCGTCTTGAAATCCCGAGGAGTTGATAATACTAATTAGAGATTTTGTATACAATTACTATTGAAATGGTAATCCTGGGCTTCTTAAACGATTCATTGTAAAACTTTGTATAAAATTAAAACATATCAATAATATTCTATTTATATCAAATATAACTGTAAGCAAACAGTCTGAAAACAAAGCAAAAAAGTCCGTTATCCGCCCCGTTATTTTGTCCCCCATTCACTTTGCTCACCCCATCCACTAGTTTTCAGTATTGACCATTTTGTAATTTTTCATACTGCAGATTCTCAGAATATTAATGGGTCATTTCCTATAGGAGTGAAAGATAGTATCAACTAATGTGCCATCTCCACTGACATTGTGCTAAATGGATATGTTAGACGCCCCAAGGTTCCATTTTCCTTTCATTTTCAATTATGATTTCACACGTGGCAGCTGTAGTAACAAAAAAAAAAAAAAAAAAAAAAAAAAAGAGGGGGGGGGGGGGTACCCTTTTGGAGCACCCGGCCTTATTTTCCTGGGGGAAGTTCACGCGTGTCAGTGTCAAAGGTTTTGCTTTGTTTTGCTTTGCGATTATGATTTAGACATGGGTCTATATTTTAGTTTTTAATAGTGTCATTTTATCAATATAATTGCATTCCGGAACCAAAAACTAAACTCTATATTTTGACAACCATGATTGCAATTTGTGTTGGTCGTGAAAAAGTTCAAGTGTATAGTGAGTGTTCTTTGCGACATGCATCATCACTGACTTAAAGTTAATGATAACTACCAAACAGATAGGAAGTGAATCAATAAAACTGATGACATCTGTAAATTGTTCATATACAGAATGACAGACCTAACCCATTTACTCAACTATAGTTGTACATGTACCGTACGTTGCTGAACAAAACGTGTAAGAATTTCCGTTTTTAATGTCTCACACATTTTACCTCAATTGGACTATTACGTTTATGCAATTCCCAAAATAAGCCCAGTTAAGTGTCACAGTGAGTCAAAATCTTCTTCGAAATGATGATTGTATTTTGTCTTCTCAAGACTCCTAAGGCTAAAGTTTGTTCATTTCGTAAAATTTCATTGCAAAATAAGATAAAATACAATAAAAAAAATTAGTAGACTGTGTAAATGCACTTTGATGCAAAAAATTAATCTCTGTACCCAAAATTACTCTGGATATATTTGTCGTCTCATAGTTCAATGTTCCTTTCAAGTTCAGTTTTAATACACACCTAGCTGGTGTAGCTATTTAAACAGGAGGTGTTTATCCTTCCGGAGCACCCGGGCTCACTTCTCATGTATATGCCCTAGTGTTTCGCGTAAACTGTTTTTATTTTTCTTGGGATTTTGATTTTGACATGGACTAATATCGGTATGTTTGTGTTGGATTACGTAATACAAAACTCAGTTATGAGAACTACACTTCCTTAAAACCATCAGCAGTATTCATTAACCTTACCCATAAAATGTTTATCTATTCCCCAATAAGTGTCCACCAACACATTATTAATTATTAAACAATTTGTTATTTAATATCCTATGAAACTCGGACGAGTTTAAACACATATCACATAACACTCAGCCAACTTTCAATCAATTTTTATGAACTAAGTACCAACTTAGATAATTTTTTATTCAACTGCTGTATGATTTGTGCTTGGTAAAGATTACCATGAGCTATCCGTTTAAACATAAATGCTAATGGTACCATTACAATATGGCCTTATGTAAAATATTTACAAGGCAATACAATGGCATTGGTCCTATTGCTTCTTTGAATATAAAAATGGTGTGGACGACTCAGACGTAGTCATTTAATTTTACATTTTAAAACCTTTCATTTAAGTCTTTATAACTTGTATGATTAAAGCAGGTACTTGTTCTGTTAAACTATCATTATATTGGATAAGAAGTAACATTTATATTCTGTTTATGCTAATGACTTTTTATCATGGTCATTATTTGAGCATTGGACTAGGGTAATTGTGGTCCTTTACTTGTCTTAACTATTCCAGGCAAACTGAATAACGCAACAGTCTGCTTACAAATACATATTTTATGTTAATTGTTGACTCGTAGATATTGCAGCCTATTAAGGCCCTCAAAATGTTTATGCATTCGCCGTCATCACAATATAGTTGTTAAGATGGCTATATTTGATGTAACATAGTTCTATGCATTCCCTTTCAATTTCAATATGGCGGGCGTAGTTAGCCAAACAGGACGTGTTTAAACCTTCCGAAACACCCGTTATGACTTTCCTAATAGGCATCATTCAGCCACCGTAAAACTATGTTATATATATTACATATCTTGATTTGTATATTCTCTATACAATCCAAATAAAAAGAAATTCAGTAAAAAAAAAATACTTCTATTTATAATAATATCGGTCATCTTGAATCAACCTTTTGTTGGTTCTCAGAAAAGTTTACGCTTGCAAAGTCGGACTTGCGGCGCACTCTGTCATGCCATAGACCCAGGTGTATATAGCAATCTGCAATTTGCGCTTTAAACAACGTGTTCCTGTAAAAAATCTAGTAGGAGTAATGTCATGTCAAGTTTTTCAAGATATAAAAGCTTAAACATTTTTGCACATAAAAAACTATTTTAAACTTACCTATATTTCCTAATTAACCACAGTGTATCAAATATATAGCTGGCATAAAAACACAAAAAAGCTGAAAAAAATTAAGAAACATCAGTAACTTACCGCGGCTGCGGCGGAGGTGACATGTCAGTAGTTTTCCTCTGTTATTGAGAAAGAACGTGCCTGTGAAATCATAAAACATCTTACTAATCAGAATCTATCCATTCGGAAAATAGAATTTAATCTCCAGCGTGTAACCAAAGGGATATCTTCAAACACCAGGGAAATAAATAATATACATTGAAAACAAAAATTGACGTTGAAATCAAACGTATTTCATTTTGTTGAAAATATAAAATTTTTAATTAAGGTTTTCATTTTAAGTCAAACATTTTGCTAGAATTGTAACTATTCCAATGTTTTAGTACGTTAATAGTTTGTAAGTATTGGGTAATGTTGCTTCCTTATATGTCTTTAGTTGGTCGATGATTTTAGCATGATCAACAGACATAAAATTGCAGTAAAATTAAACGTTAACATTAAAAGCTTTTAGTCATAAATATGTCAACTTGTCTTATTAAACATGATTTATCAATATTGTATTTCTTAAATTAGAAGAAGGTGCGTAAAATGTCACATTTTTGTGACCCAGTCCCCTTTAAAAAATAAATAATTAATAAAACAAATAAATAAATAAATATATGTTTAATTATTCGCGATCGATTTTGCCAAATGCATGTTTTTATAAGTGTTCTGTTTCATTAGTTGCACTAAAGTGCTTGTTTTATTGGAATCACGTGCACGCGTGTCACAACCACACGAGACAAATGTTGTACAACGTGAACACATGTACACTTTAGTGGAATTCTACATTTCCCCTCTTGCTACCTGGGAAAATATGATAATGGATAATGTTACTTTACACACACACACACACACACACACACACACACCACACACACACACACGGGAGGAACAGAGATGACCTGGAAACATCTTCTGTGTTAACTTACCAGATTTCCCAACCATTAATGATTTTTTTCAATATTTTATGCTTGAAACGGTATGTCGAAATATAATAGACTTTTTGGCATTGTTGGATAGTTAAGTGCAAACATTTTAGATTATGGTGAACGATATAAAAATTATAATTCAACGTAAAAAGAAATGTTATTAAGTAGATGTACCTTTTTTGGAGTTATTTGGTGTGCACTATGTACTTGGAAGTCGAAGGCAAATAAAACCATGATGATAGGCTAACAATACTGATCTGTCCGCTTGGCCTTGTAACACAGGTAGCATAGGAAATATGTATTATTTATGTAATAACTGCGAATCCTAACACTACACATGTATCGGGTAGATCATCGTATATGAGTATTCTTAATAAAGGTCAAGCGGACAGGTCAATCTTGTTTGTCTATACTGAAAGAAAGTGCAATCATACAGCTTAGCAACACGTATGTAAATATAACCGGAAAAGGAAGTGTACAGTGTAAATGATTGACAGATATTTATTCCACACAGACGAATGAACCAATTAGAAAAGTGCAGTACAGCCTTTGTGGTTATTAATTCATAAATACAAACATGTTTATAACACTTGCACATATGTCATTGAGAACGACGATCAAAGGTATTCATGCTTCATTGATAAAATCATCAAGGTTTTCTTAGCGGAAAAACGTACTTGATACACCATTACTTATGTACCCGGTGCCCGTTTTTGCCAGAGAGTTCCGTTTTGGTCAACATGCGTATCAGGTGGGTAGTTTTAGACTGAAATTTCTGACCAACATTTCTACTTGGCGCCCGATTTTGAACAAAAGTTTTTAAAAACATATGTTCCGGTTTTCTAACTTGGGATTCCCGTCAATATGTGACCTTGGTTCCCAGTAATGGCCAGTCAACGTGTGTTTTGTCAAAGAGTTCTGGCCAATATGTGTATCGGTGGCGTTGTTGGGCCTAGATGCCCGGATCCATTTAAATGGCAGCCTAGTATATACAAAATATATTGATTTAAAAAAAGTAATATCGCTTCTATGAAATCCGCTAAAAATCAGGTGTGATGACCACAAGATATGTTTGACACTGGTTTGACATCGCCATGGTGTGACGACTACCCAGATATGTCTGGTATTGGCTTGACATCGTCATGGTGTGATGACTACCCCGATATATCTAGAACTGGCTTGACATCGTCATGTGTGATGACTACCCAGATATGTCTGGTACTGACTTGACATCGTCATGGTGTGATGACTACCCCGATATGTCTGGTACTGACTTAACACCGTCATGGTGTGATGACTACCCCGATATGTCTGGTACTGACTTGACATCGTCATGGTGTGATGACTACCCCGATATATCTAGAACTGGCTTGACATCGTCATGGTGTGATGACTACCCAGATATGTCTGGTATTGGCTTGACATCGTCATGGTGTGATGACTACCCAGATATGTCTGGTATTGGCTTGACATCGTCATGGTGTGATGACTACCCATATATGTCTGGTATTGGCTTGACATCGTCATGGTGTGATGACTACCCCGATATATCTAGAACTGGCTTGACATCGTCATGGTGTGATGACTACCCCGATATGTCTGGTACTGGCTTGACATCGTCATGGTGTGATGACTACCCCGATATATCTAGAACTGGCTTGACATCGTCATGGTGTGATGACTACCCCGATATGTCTGGTACTGGCTTGACATCGTCATGGTGTGATGACTACCCCGATATATCTAGAACTGGCTTGACATCGTCATGATGTGATGACTACCCCGATATGTCTGGTACTGACTTGACATCGTCATGATGTGATGACTGCCCCGATATGTCTGGTACTGACTTGACATCGTCATGATGTGATGACTGTCCCGATATGTCTGGTACTGACTTGACATCGTATTGATGTGATGACTACCCCGATATGTCTGGTACTGACTTGACACCGTCATGGTGTGATGACTACCCCGATATGTCTGGTACTGACTTGACATCGCCATGATGTGATGACTGTCCCGATATGTCTGGTACTGACTTGACATCGTCATGATGTGATGACTACCCCGATATGTCTGGTACTGACTTGACACCGTCATGGTGTGATGACTACCCCGATATATCTAGAACTGGCTTGACATCGTCATGATGTGATGACTACCCCGATATGTCTGGTACTGACTTGACATCGTCATGATGTGATGACTGCCCCGATATGTCTGGTACTGACTTGACATCGTCATGATGTGATGACTGTCCCGATATGTCTGGTACTGGCTTGACATCGTCATGATGTGATGACTGCCCCGATATGTCTGGTACTGACTTGACATCGTCATGATATGATGACTGCCCCGATATGTCTGGTACTGACTTGACATCGTCATGATGTGATGACTACCCCGATATGTCTGGTACTGACTTGACATCGTCATGATGTGATGACTGTCCCGATATGTCTGGTACTGACTTGACATCGTCATGATGTGATGACTGTCCCGATATGTCTGGTACTGACTTGACTCTGTCATTAGTACTCTTCCTCACTCCTATGGGAGGCCCCAAAAGTATATCTAACCAATCATTAAGCTATTTATATTTGATTGGAATGAAAGTAGAATTAGCATAACTATGAGAATCCTCCGTATCAGTATCTGATGTGTAAAGATAAGTCTATAATGTATCAACAATCGATAGTAACCAAGGTCTAATGACTCTGTCTGTAATTACAGGTCATCAGAAAATATATATGTATGGTGGCGTGTTCGAACCATATCAGGAATCTCGAATTTCCAAATTTTAGATATTTCAAGAATTTCTTTTTTATTGGGTTCTTAAGCGTCCCTAACGTTTGTGAAGAGCAATTATTTCCATTGGATATGAAATCATATACTGAGTATATAATTTTACGTTTTTCCGTAAAAACGACAATATTCCGGGAATTCCTCCCCTACAGACAAGGGTGTTGACCTTGTGGTTCTGCGGCGAACCCATTAGATAATTAAATCATAAAGGAAATCATATATAAATGTAGTCTAAAAATATCATGATCAGGTGCTGTAATAGACACCAATGTGGAGCAAAATGAAAAGTCGAATTTAGAACCGAAAGCATAACGCGAATCTTCCATCGTAGAAAACAGCATCTTGGAAATTGCTTTGATTGGAACACCATGATAAGTTAAAATTGATATAAGCAGATATAACGGATGTTCATTGATGAGTTAAATCATGTAATTGTAGTATAAGAGAGGTAACTATCTTGGGAATCAAATGCAAACAAAATGTAAATATTTACAATTTACGAGGGCGAGTCAATAAGTTAAGAAAAATTGCATTACATCATTACCGACCAACCTTACGTTGACATTAAACATAAACTTTAACCTGGTAGAGAGCAAAGAATTCATAATGCTATTATCTCGTTACTTTGACTTCTAAGACACTGTTAAATATTTGAAATTATTTAAATAACTGTTTTCTATAGGCCAGGTGACCTCTTGGTTCATGCCATTAACATACAGATTATATAAAGTGATAATGACCTTCAACTATGGTCAAGATTAGTTTACACTTATCCTTTGCCTTGACAAGGTTGGCTCAAGGTCAGTGGCTGGAACAAAATCGTTGACCCTTAATTTGCCCAATTTTATTTTTACATTACACGGAAATTTTACTACATTACGCGAAATTTCGTTTTATTACATTACATATCGTTTTTTCGTTTTTTATTACATAACAAGGTGTTATTACATTACATAAAAAAATTACACTACAAGTTGGATATTACATTACTTGGCATTTATTACATAATTATAACCCGGCGTAACATAGTCATAGAAGTTCAAGACCCAACCATTTGATGTCATTTGCAAGGTGATGTTCACAGTACTTTGGGACGCAAAAAAGAGTGTTATTATTTTGGACTTTTTACACATCAGAAGTGCGATAACTGGAATGTACTATGGAAAAATGATAGACCAGTTGAGAACCGCCATCCGTTAAAACGCCGAGGTAAACTCATACCATGTGACTTTGCAAAATTAGAAGCTTTAATTACTAGTATTATAATGTCAATGAACAGAGATATGTCCAGTTGAAAAATGGTATTTTGTGATCTTAAAATTTTCATTTTCAATACATTTCGTAGAATATAGAAAACTTTCAGCACTTTAAAAAATTGACAAAACAAAAATACCAATTACATGTACATTACTATTGGTCAGTTTTCACGAAACACGACGTTATGCTGGTTCCGGTATAGAAAAGCCAATTGGATTATTGGTGTAAATTACGAAACACGACGTTATGCTGGTTCCGGTATAGAAAAGCCAATTGGATTATTGGTACAAATTACGAAACACGACGTTATGCTGGTTCCGGTATAGAAAAGCCAATTGGATTATTGGTACAGATTACGAAACACGACGTTTTGCTGGTTTCGGTATAGAAAAGTCAATTGAATTATTGGTGCAAATTACTCTTTATTCAAAATGCAAATGGCTAATTCTCAGCCCTGTACATTCTCTTTAAGTTTTTCATACTTAATAATTAACAATAAGCAAGTGTGAAAGCAATTTCTAATATCTTGGTACGGTATTTGTACATTCAAATTTGATGTTAAAAATAACAATAGTAATAAGTTTATCTTGAGAAATGTCCAGTGTATGAACAATTTAACTAAAGAAATATATTGGATACAGTCAAACTTGTCTGTAAAAGCCACTCAAGAGTACCAGTAAACGTCGCCTTTATGGACAGCACGGGAGGGATTTATATAGAGATTCAAATAATATGAATAACATGAATGAAGAGCAATTGAGATAAAATCTTAGTGGCTTTGAAAGAAGATTACACTTATATAGAGGTGACCTTTAAGGCAGGTTCGACTGTTCTAATGTTTAAAATTATGTGAACTGTTTATTGTTCGGATCAAATAAAACTAACGCTTTGATTCAGTTTTTTATGAACTCCGTTTGTATTCCGCCCATGTAAATCCTATCTGACGAATGACAACGCATCCATACTGATCACTCACGTAGCCATAAAACGAGTGTAAATGATTGTACACTCCTGCCTTGACTTCAGATTCCCCCTGATATCCTTTTCCAGTCGGACTAATGGGTCCAAATGTACGTCCTTTATTTGTTGTAAACATAAGATTATCTACCACATACCCGCTGTTTACTTTTACTTTAATGATCCACTCCCGCTCTCCCAGTTTGATGTCACACCGTTTTGTGACAAACGGCGAATTGTATTGTAAACCAAATGAGAATGTTTGGCCATCGTTGTATACCACTGTCATCCCACCGATCACATAAATGTCAACCCAATGCCTCAGATATACCGTTATCTGTCTTATACTATTGTTTGGTCTTACAGAAGAAGTGTCGAAAAAATCGACGGCGTCTTCAATAAAAACCTTGTTCGAATAAAGTTCAGTCGTTGTAAGCTTCCATTCTCCTTGATGGGGTTTTCCGGTCCAATATGGCGGAACTTCCGGTACGTCTCGTCTACTACTGTACATGAACGCCAAATCAATAAGATGATATACGACCTCGTTTTCGTCAATTTTAGGTATTTTTTGAATTATTTCTATAGCCTTTCCTTTGTTTATGCTTGGTAAATGCATATTCTGTAGAAAATCAGCCAGGTCAGGTCCGAGATGAACATTTTTGATGACAGATTTTACCAACTTCTCCAGAAGTAGAATCTCTCTCTCTTCCACAGACAACGGTAGGCCGTTACTTAGCAAGTCAAAGTCCACATTAAACATATCAAGTAACTGTTCGGGACTCAAGTCTAGATTTTTAATCATCTCAGTATTATTCTGAGAAAAAACATCTAGGGTTTTTTCTTCCAATACTTCAAAACCTTTATTTCTTGCCAATTTCAGGACATCGGTACAGTTATCGAAGTTAACAAATCTTGCCGCAAATTCTTCACATGTTTTTTGTAATTCATGAATTCCGAGCTGTTTTGTTACAACCATCAGCTCTTGTACGTTGTCGGCTGATAATTCAATTACTCCGCTATAAGCATACTCCAGTAAACTTCTTAAAATGCCAGCTTTAACATTGTCAATTTGAATTCTCATATTTTCTGCCGTTTCGTTTTCAAAAATGTTCCTAAAATAGGTAGAGAAACTTGCTAAAACTAGTTTATGCGCCTGGAATGTAGACTCGCCTATTTCTATGGTAACATCAGTAAACAGTTCATCCTCTCTAAATTGGCATAATCGTCGAAGGAAATCGCTAGAATATGACCTATGATTAAACAACACTTTGTCTGCTCCAGGTTGAAAACTAGCTTCCATGATTTCACTTAAATGACAGTTGGAAAACTGAGTCAAAATAATGATACGGATTTCCGGTTTCACTTTCGATTTCTTTATTAAAACGGATATATGAATTCATAGTTAAATCATTAAATAAGGAAACATAACTAATTGCATATTATAAACTAAATGATTAGTATACGTTTTATTTAAGGTTAAATGTATATCTTAATTCAGGTCGAGATGAATTACACTATATTTATCTCAAAGTCGAGATAATAAACACAATATTCATCTCAAAGTCGAGATAAATTACAGCATATATATCTCAAAATCGAGGCGAGATAAATTACACCATACATCTCTCAAAATCAAAGTGAGATAAATAATAACATATGTATCTCAAAATCGAGGCGAAATAAATAGCACTATATATATATATCAAAATCAAGGTGAGATGAATAGCACCATATATATCTCAAAATCAAGGTGAGATGAATAGCACCATATATATATCTCAAAATCAAGGTGAGATGAATAGCACCATATATATCTCAAAATCAAGGTGCTGAGATGAATAGCATCATGTATATCTCAAAATCGAGGCGAGATAAACAACGACATATATATCTCAAAATATAGTCGATAAAAACAACACCATATTTATCTCAAAATCAAGGATAGATGAATAACACCATATATATATCTCAAAATCGAGACGAGATAAACAACGACATATATAACTCAAAATAGAGCCGAGATAAATGACGCGATATAATATACATTTATTGTCTTTGAATGAGGGGGATATGAACATTTGTTCATAATCTCTCTCACTCAAAGACAATAAATTGTTTATTATACCGAAATGAAAGATCATATTGGTAATAAAAAAGAAAGTAGGTTTTGTGACCACAAATGATTTTGTCTCCCTTCAAAACTCATCGAAGGCAAACGTTAGAATGTCGAAATCGATTCTCTATCGATGATATTATAACTTTTGTGACGTTATAGTGTGGTCCGACGGGTGTAATATGACGTTGTTAGGGATACAACTCACTCTGATCCAACGATCCAATCAAATTACAGATATATAATTCCAAATATGTCGATAAAGTTTATCCTTCGTGTGAGGTAATTTTATATATAAATAACTTTAAAAAATAAAATGTTTTCTAAAACATAACTGAATTTATGTTAAATATATCATATAATATTCCATATTTATCTCAATATCTAGTGGAGATAATTTTTTCCCCATGGCTCTAGTTTTGTGTTAAGAGTATACGTAACCCTAAAGTCTCCTGACTCTAGGTCTAGGATTGTTTTTAAGTTAAAAATTAAACTATTAACCTAAATATAATCAAAATACCGATACTATAGAACTAGCAATGATGTGAAAAGAAGGAGAAAACGTCATCGTCACTTATATAATCACCATTGTATGAACTAGTTACATACGATACAGACATTATAAACCGGGTGTGAAAACCCAGCATTGCTAACCTTTGCAGTTTTCAAGCGTGGTTTATTTTCGCGCTGCATTGGGCTATTTTGATGCGATTCTGTTACGATATCTTTTGATAGAAGGAAAGCGAACATGCTTTCGACAGATGATATTAGAATGCTTTTTATGATGTTGGATTTGTCCCCGCTAAATATACCGCTGACGTCTGCGTTTTTTTTTTTTTGAGACAGACTTCTTTGAAACCCTTTGTTCTACAATCTTCATAGGCGTAGGAGCAAGGGGGGGGGGGGCAAGCGGGGGCCGCCCCCCTCCCCAATGTCAGAGAAGGGGGGCCAGGCCCCCGCAATATATTGTGTGAAATTTTGTATCATGCTAAAAAAATAGAAAAAAAAACAAGAGCTTTAACAGGAAATGTCCATCTGGTAACCAATCAATTATCAATTTCATCATTATACTTGTAAAAGGGCGTCAAAATTTTCCGGGGTACCCCCATATCCAGTGGCGGATTCAGCGGGGGGCGTACCCCCCCCCTTTTGTCGCTAATAATACATATTGTTCAGCTCAGATTGCATCAGAATGCAGAATTTTGCGCCACTTTTTCAAAATTTTCAAACCCCCTAGACGGTTCGGCTTTCACATTATACGCCCCCTTTCTAAAATTCTGGATCATCTCCATTGAGAGAGATTGATTATGGAACTTGTGTCATACGGTTCTTTTATAATTTATAATCTTGCCTTGATATCACAGTATTTTAACCTATCAAAACGATGCTCAATACATTGAAAATGCGTCTAGACAGGACTTAGTTTTGAAAATTTTTCGGGGGAGGCCCCCCGGACCCCCACCTATACAAGGGGTTTAGCACCACTCTCATATTCTCCCCGCCTCGTGCCTATGCCACGAGGTCGTACCTGCGGCACGACATAGACATAGCTTCGGTTTTGCCCCCCCCCCCCCCAATATTAAAAAACCTCCTACGCCACAAGATATGATTGTCGTTCTTTTGAGCTGCTGATGACTTACACCAGTTATAGTGTTAAGATTTGCAATCAATACAGAGACAATACGTGTTCCCCATGATGTAGACAGAATATACAGCTGTGTCCCCTAAACGTAAGTGTAATGGTCCACCATAAATACTTGAGGTCAAGCGAACAGGTCAATGTCGTTTGCGTACACGGCAATATCAATTCTACTTTTGTACCTTCATCTTATGGAACAAAAAGCATCGGTGGCAGAATGGACTTAAGCGGCAACTTACGGTAGTCTCTGTTATCTTATCGCCACAGTTGGTAGATTGTTCGCTTAATATGTTGGAGGTCCTGAAATCGAACACCGAACAGGTCTCACCAAGACTTGAAGATGGGTAGTTTTTTTTCGCTAATTTCTCGGCATTTAGAAATGAAAGTCACAGGCTCCTTCGGAAAAGTCCTTTAAAAATGTCCCGTGTCACGACAGGCATGGCACGTTAAAGACACCCCCACCCCCGCATATTTCCCTACGGGTCAATGTGCGAAGATAAAAATGTCTGCCACTTCAGGACGTCTCGATATAAGTGAAATATTGTGAATGAATGAGTGAATATATAAAGTTTTGACTGGGACGTAAAACCTATTCAATCAAGCTTTGTTATTTGAAACTTGACAACAGCAACATGTATGAAAATGCTCAGTATTTCATATTTTAAAAAAGCCTTTAAAATAAGACAGTGCGCTTTTTTGTGTAAAACGGAAACCGTAAAATAGAATACCATTCTATAAAAACAAACATACTAATCCGGCATGTCCAAATCACAATCCAAAAGCAAAATGGAAACTTTTAACACTGGCAAACTAGCTAAACGTGTGACCTTACATCACCTTATCTCATGTTATCAGATCCGTACATTTCTAAACAAGAATAGTAAAAAATTGCGGACTCATCAGAAAAAAAACAACTGGCAGATATCTTTACTCACACTAATTTATCTTAGGATGTCCAGTTTTAAGGTTATCAGATCCACACATTATCATGGATATGGTGTTAGTATTTCCTCATTCATTCATTATTTCCAGGAGATTTTACTAGTGACTGGCATACGTGCTATTAAAAACATTAAAACTCTCTGAGTCAGCCCGAGGCTTGAATCATTGTCCCGTTATGTGTTGTACATAGGTGATCAATTTCTCCCAGGGGCGTTAACTCTCATCAAGGACATTATCTAGTCAGTTATCAATATTTTATGTAATTATTTGTTTGTTTATTAATATTTATTATTGCTGTTTATCAAGATTTTATTTATTTATATTTGATTGATTTATGTATTTAAGATTTCCCGGATAAGCTTCCTTTTTATGAAGCTTTATTTTAATTTTGATATTTTATGCTACCATATTCCTATATTAAAAAAAGAAAATCAGAAAAAAAAATCATTTTGATATAAAAAAGTATGAACTAATTTTTCGCGTGTTTTAAAAATAAAAAATTAACGTTTATATATGAAATAATATTAATAAAATCAATAAAATTCCATTAGTCTCTTTATTTATTTATTTATTTATTTATTTATCATTACCTTTTCAGAACAACGTTAGCAAACCAGGTAAACACAACATGACGGTAAAACGAGAACTAACCACTTAGTTAGAATATCCGAGACTTAACTCATGTATACCCATCAATCAAATACCGAAAGTAGGAAGTCTCTTTACATACAGGAATGTACCCGTGCCCGTTCTATGAGAAACGATAAGCGGAAATCTGAAGTTCATTGAAGCGCATCCACTGCCATGTTGAAGTAAAGTAAGGACGTTTTTGTGTACTTTCGGATTGTGGATAGCCAAAATATTTATTTTTTATTTGGCAGAACTAGCATCTTATTGAAACTGATCTGAAGGATTTACGATCTCCTATGTGACAAGTATGGTAAGTACAACATTTTATAAAAATAAACAAAATATATAAACAAATACTTCTAATTAATTTTCGCAATAGATATAAGTAATATGTCACAAAGACATACCCTGTCACCCCTCTTATAAACACAACCTGGAATACCAAACCTTACTTCCTTTATCGATTTTTGTGTCAGACATAGGTGTGAGAAATTCTTTGATTCCCTTATTCCTGGTGAAGAGGTTTTGTTGTGTGTTTTTTTTTTTTTTTTTTTTTTTTTGGGGGGGGGGGGCGTTAAAGAAAAGATGGGTTTTAAATTCTATGTTGTCTTTGATCATGAGGTGAATCGCTCTCTCTCTCTCTCTCTCTCTCTCTCTCTCTCTCTCTCTCTCTCCTGTAAAATGAGTAATACGTAATGTTGTAATTAAACTATGTTATACCAATGTTCTGTAACAATTTATTAATATTGATGCAAGAACCAACTGATGATATATAGCGGATATTTGTACATTAGGGGCTATTGTGGACATATGTGATGTCCCTTGATATTCGTATGACATAGAAGGTACACAAATAATCTTACGTGTCTCTATGACCAATTGGCCTTACTTCGAACCTACGACTTGACACTTAGTATGACACAGGTGGTGTAATATGGTGTTAATATTAGTTAAGAAATGTATCAGGATTACTCCATTTTAGAGGTCACATTTAATTCATATTACCAAAAATACCTAATTTTTAGTCATAATGTAATAGTGAATCAACACGTTTCAGTTCATTGGATCTGCTATATGAATGGCAATGTCGAGCACTCAAAATGTTTTTATCCTTTTCAAAAAATCTACGTGCTTACATTATTTACTTTTCAATTTGAATCAAAGAATCATAACAGGGCGTAAAATATATAACCTTTACCACTGACAATAACATCACCATCACCAGCATTTATAACACAACCAACATCACCGTCAACCCTAACATCAACGACAATAACATCATCATCCCCAGCATTTATAACACAACCAACATCACCGTCAACCCTAACATCAACGACAATAACATCATCATCCCCAGCATTTATAACAAAACCAACATCACCGTCAACCCTAACATCAACGACAATAACATCATCATCCCCAGCATTTATAACAAAACCAACATCACCGTCAACCCTAACATCAACGACAATAACATCATCATCACCAGCATTTATAACAAAACCAACATCACCGTCAACCCTAACATCATCATCACCAGCATTTATAACAAAACCAACATCACCGTCAACCCTAACATCATCATCACCAGCATTTATAACAAAACCAACATCACCGTCAACCCTAACATCATCATCACCAGCATTTATAACAAAACCAACATCACCGTCAACCCTAACATCATCATCACCAGCATTTATAACAAAACCAACATCACCGTCAACCCTAACATCAACGACAATAACATCATCATCACCAGCATTTATAACAAAACCAACATCACCGTCAACCCTAACATCATCATCACCAGCATTTATAACAAAACCAACATCACCGTCAACCCTAACATCAAAGACAATAATAGCATCATCATCAGCAATTATAACAAAAGCAACATCACCGTCAACCCTAACATCAACGACAATAACATCATCATCACCAGCATTTATAACAAAAGCAACATCACCGTCAACCCTAACATCATCATCACCAGCAATTATAACAAAAGCAACATCACCGTCAACCCTAACATCAACGACAATAACATCATCATCACCAGCATTTATAACAAAAGCAACATCACCGTCAACCCTAACATCAACGACAATAACATCATCATCACCAGCATTTATAACAAAAGCAACATCACCGTCAACCCTAACATCATCATCACCAGCAATTATAACAAAAGCAACATCACCGTCAACCCTAACATCAACGACAATAACATCATCATCACCAGCATTTATAACAAAAGCAACATCACCGTCAACCCTAACATCATTGACAATAACATCATCATAACCAGCATTTATAACAAAACCAACATCACCGTCAACCCTAATATCATCATCTTCAGCATTTATAACAAAAGCAACAACAACATCAACCCTAACATCAACGACAATAACATCATCATCACCAGCATTTATAACAAAAGCAACAACAACATCAACTCTAATATCAAAGACAATAACATCATCATCAGCAGCATTTATAACAAAAGCAACATCACCGTCAACCCTAACATCAACGACAATAACATCATCATCTCCAACATTTATAACAAAACCAACATCACCGTCAACCCTAACATCATCATCACCAGCATTTATAACAAAAGCAACATCACCGTCAACCCTAACATCAAAGACAATAATAGCATCATCACCCGCATTTATAACAAAACCAACATCACCGTCAACCCTAACATCAAAGACAATAATATCATCATCACCAGCATTTATAACAAAACTAACATCACCGTCGACCCTAATATCATCATCTTCAGCATTTATAACAAATGCAACATCACCGTCAACCCTAACATCAAAGACAATAATATCATCATCACCAGCATTTATAACAAAACCAACATCACCGTCAACCCTAATATCATCATCTTCAGCATTTATAACAAAACCAACATCACCGTCAACCCTAACATCAAAGACAATAATAGCATCATCACCAGCATTTATAACAAAAGCAACATCACCGTCAACCCTAACATCAACGACAATAACATCATCATCTTCAGCATTTATAACAAAACCAACAACAACATCAACCCTAACATCAACGACAATAATATCATCATCTCCAACATTTATAACAAAAGCAACATCACCGTCAGTCCTAACATCATCATCACCAGCATTTATAACAAAACCAACATCACCGTCAACCCTAACATCAAAGACAATAACATCATCTCCAGCATTTATAACAAAAGCAACAACAACATCAACCCTAACATCATCATCACCAGCATTTATAACAAAAGCAACATCACCGTCAACCCTAACATCAAAGACAATAATAGCATCATCACCCGCATTTATAACAAAAGAAACATCACCATCAACCCTAACATCAAAGACAATAATATCATCATCACCAGCATTTATAACAAAACCAACATCACCGTCGACCCTAATATCATCATCTTCAGCATTTATAACAAAAGCAACATCACCGTCAACCCTAACATCAAAGACAATAATAGCATCATCACCAGCATTTATAACAAAAGCAACATCACCGTCAACCCTAACATCAACGACAATAACATCATCATCTTCAGCATTTATAACAAAACCAACAACAACATCAACCCTAACACCAACGACAATAATATCATCATCTCTAACATTTATAACAAAACCAACATCACCGTCAACCCTAACATCAAAGACAATAACATCATCACCAGCATTTATAACAAAAGCAACAACAACATCAACCCTAACATCAACGACAATAACATCATGATCTCCAGCATTTATAACAAAAGCAACATCACCGTCAACCCTAACATCATCATCACCAGCATTTATAACAAAAGCAACATCACCGTCAACCCTAACATCAAAGACAATAATATCATCATCACCAGCATTTATAACAAAACCAACATCACCGTCGACCCTTATATCATCATCTTCAGCATTTATAACAAAAGCAACATCACCGTCAACCCTAACATCAAAGACAATAATAGCATCATCACCAGCATTTATAACAAAAGCAACATCACCGTCAACCCTAACATCAACGACAATAACATCATCATCTTCAGCATTTATAACAAAACCAACAACAACATCAACCCTAACATCAACGACAATAATATCATCATCTCCAACATTTATAACAAAAGCAACATCACCGTCAACTCTAACATCATCATCACCAGCATTTATAACAAAAGCAACATCACCGTCAACCCTAACATCAAAGACAATAATAGCATCATCACCCGCATTTATAACAAAAGCAACATCACCGTCAACCCTAACATCATCATCACCAGCATTTATAACAAAAGCAACATCACCGTCAACCCTAACATCAAAGACAATAATAGCATCATCACCCGCATTTATAACAAAAGCAACATCACCATCAACCCTAACATCATCATCACCAGCATTTATAACAAAAGCAACATCACCGTCAACCCTAACATCAAAGACAATAATAGCATCATCGCCCGCATTTATAACAAAAGCAACATCACCATCAACCCTAACATCAAAGACAATAATAGCATCATCACCAGCATTTATAACAAAAGCAACATCACCGTCAACCCTAACATCAAAGACAATAATAGCATCATCACCCGCATTTATAACAAAAGCAACATCACCATCAACCCTAACATCAAAGACAATAACATCATCATCACCAGCATTTATAACAAAAGCAACATCACCTTCAACCCTAACATCAAAGACAATAATAGCATCATCACCAGCATTTATAACAAAAGCAACATCACCATCAACCCTAACATCAAAGACAATAATATCATCATCACCAGCATTTATAACAAAACCAACATCACCGTCAACCCTAATATCATCATCTTCAGCATTTATAACAAAAGCAACATCACCTTAAACCCTAACTTCAAAGACAATAATATCATCATCACCAGCATTTATAACAAAACCAACATCACCGTCAACCCTAATATCATCATCTTCAGCGTTTATAACAAAAGCAACAACAACATCAACCCTACCATCAAAGACAATAACATCATCACCAGCATTAAAAAACAAAAGAAACATCACCGTTAACCCTAACATCAAAGACAATAACATCATCACCAGCATTTATAACAAAAGCAACAACAACATCAACCATAACATCAGCGACAATAACACCATCATCTCTAACATTTATAACAAAAGCAACATCACCGTCAACCCTAACATCATCATTACCAGCATTTATAACAAAACCAACATCGCCGTCAACCCTAACATGAAAGACAATAACATCATCATCACCAGCATTTATAACAAAACCAACATCACCGTCAACCCTAACATCATCATCACCAGCATTTATAACAAAACCAACATCACCGTCAACTCTAACATCAACGACAATAACATCATCATCACCAGCATTTATAACAAAACCAACATCACCGTCAGTCCTAACATCAAAGACAATAATATTATCTCCAGCATTTGTAAGAAAAGCAACATCACCGTCAACCCTAACATAAACGACAATAACATCATCAGCACCAGCATTTATAACAAAACCAACATTACCGTCAACCCTAACATCAAAGACAATAACATCATCAGCACCAACATTTATAACAAAACCAACATTACCGTCAACCCTAACATCATCGACAATAACATCATTATCTTCAGCATTTATAACAAAAGCAACATCACCGTTAAACCTAACATCATCGACAACAACATCATCAGCACAAGCATTTATAACAAAATATATATAAAAATATATATCATCATCATTAGTATCATCATTATCATAAATACACCACCATCAGCTATGATAACAACAACAAGAAAACACCAAGAACCTTAGAGTTATCAACATTAACCTCATCAAGATCAATTAACATCAATAATGACACTGCCACCACCATTACCAACCTCACCACTTCTCTTCTACCACCACCATCATCATCATTTTCATCACTATCACCATTGCCGTTGTATTACCTGGAGAATCCTATGACTACCCATGTATTGGATAGATGATCCGATATGAATATTCTTAATGGAAGGTCGAACAGACAGGTCAATGGTTTTGCCTATAGCCAGCATTAATCAATTTCTTTGAACTTTAATTCAAATAACTTGACCCAAGATCATTGCACATTCGAGGATTATATGGGTGGATTTCATGACTTAATGAAGGGGTCATTATTTCAAATACGAGTACATATCAATTTTGTGATTTTGTAAAACTGCAATAACCTGTGGTTCTTACGACTTTTTTCTGAAGTGCCCCAATCATTTTCTAGATGAAACAGACGAAAACTTGTTAGTTTTGAAGCAATAGTAACGATTTTAGCAGTTTCTAAACTGATGTTTTTTAAAATAAATACTTTCCTCAGGCAAATTATTCCAAATTACGTTACTGTATTCTAGTAAAGTTCTTATAAACGTAAAATAGTTTTTTCTGGAGTATCAAGTTTGGATTTTGAGTTCTCGTAATACCATAACGTTTTTTTTCTTTTTAACAATATTTTGTTCACGTGTTTTCCATGAAATACCTTCGGTCAAAAAAATCCCTAAATGTTGGTGAGTATCAACTTCTTTTATCAACACGTTGCTGATATCAATTCTGCGATGAAATGGTTGATAAACTTTTTAGACATTATAGTTTCAGCTTTACTAGGATTGAACGAAACTATCTATTTACCATTTATGAATTCCATTTAAGATTTGAGTTTAATATTCTCCACCATGGTGAGGATCTTTGAAAGCAATATAAAACGTTGTATCATCAGCAGACAATTTAATAAAGCTATATATAAATCACTTTTGCGTTACAAAAACTTTATACTTACATATTTATTTGGTAATTAAAAATAGTTAAATAATGTATACATTTATTTTGTTTAAACATTTGTAAAATTTGATATTGATGTCAAGAAATTGAACATTGCATGTTAATAACAATATTTTATTGTAAGAGTTATGTTTATTCCGACATATAATTCATTCATTGTGTATATCTTGTTACGTTATATCATTAACATAAAGAGGAGTGACTTTTTCGGCCATTAAACACTTGTCGAAGAGTAATCTCAAATTTAACAACAGTAGAAGAATATAAAACAAATCAGAAACTGCTGTATTGCTTAACGTTTAAAGACGTTTTAAAACACAAGATTTAAGCAAAGATGAGTAGAGCTAGCAAGACTCAAGGGACAACCCTTTTCTCGCTAGAATTTGGCTGAAATGGAATCGAACTTAAATAGTGTCCTGACATGTGCTGTGATTCGCTCGCTTAAGACCACTTAGACCAATTTCATCCAAGTATATATGTGAGTTGTTGAACCTTCTATAACTTTATGTGTTAATACTGGTGGAAATTAGAGCAGTATGTCGTGTAATCTCTATCATTTATGATTCTATTGTTGTTCATTTATAAAAACGAAAGACATATAAAAGAAAGAACTATTTTATGAAAATGAAAATGTTATATGTTATGGGCAACATAGATTGCTGGTTTATTGTTTGATAAAAGTAGCTTAATTGGTTAAGCTTTAATTTTCAAATGTGTGTTTTAATATAATTACGGGCCACTGGTTTTCAAGTAAAAAGGCTTGTTGAGGCTCTCCAAAATTAATAAAACCTTGCCACTGGACCAGTGTTAATAATATATGGCCCCAATGCTTTTTTATTTGTTATTTTCTTCTTTTCTCGTTCTTTTTATTTGTTATCGCTGACTTTGTTGGTTCGTGTTCTTGGTTGCAACATCAAAAACACAATTGTTCATATCCTATTGTAAAAAGCTTCATTCATGCATATCCTATTATGAGAAACATCATCCATGCATATCCTATTATGAGAAACATCATTCAGACATATCCTATTATGAGAAACATCATTCAAGCATATCTTATTGTTAGAAAAATCATTCATGCATATTTTATTGTTTAAAACATCATTTAGGCATTTCCTATTGTTAGAAACATCATACTGGCATAGCATTTTGTTAGAAACATTTAGGCTTATGTTGTTGCTAGAAACATTATTCAGGCATATCCTTTTGTTAGAAACATCATCCAGGCATATCCTATTATTAGAAACATTCAGGCTTATCTTATTGCTAGAAACATAATTAAGGCATAACCTTTAGTTAGAAGCATCATTTAGGTAAATGATATTGTGAGAAACATCATTCAGGCATATCCTATTGTTAGAAACATCATTCAGGCATATACTATTATGAGAAACATCATTCAAGCATATCCTTTTGTTACAAACATAATTCAGGCATATCCTTTTGTTAGAAACATCGTTCAGAAATGTTTTATTGTTTTAAACATCATTCAGGCATTTCTTACTGTTAGAAACATTACACTGGCATATCATATTGTCAGAAACATTCAGGCTTTTGTTATTGCTAGAAACATAATTCAGGCATATCCTTTTGTTAGAATCATCATTCAGGCATATCCTATTGTTAGAAACATCATTCAGGCATATTCTATTGTTAGAAACATCATTCAGGAATATCCTATTATGAGAAACATCATTCAAGTATATGTTATTGTTAGAAACATCATTCATGCATATTTTATTGTTTTAAGCATCATTCAGCCATTTCCTATTGTTAGAAACATCATACTGGCATAGCATTTTGTTAGAAACAGTAAGGCTTATGTTATTGCTAGAAACATAATTCAGGCATATCCTTTTGTTAGAAACACCATTCACGTATATAATTTTGTTAGAAACATTCAGGCTTATCTTATTGCTAAAAACATACTTAAGGCATAACCTTTTGTTAGAAGCATCATTTAGGTATATGATATTGTGAGAAACATCATTCAGGCATATCCTTTTGTTACAATCATAATTCAGGCATATCCTTTGTTAGAAACACCATTCAGGCATATTTTATTGTTTTAAACATCACTTAGGCATTTCCTATTGTTAGAAACATTATACTGGCATATCATTTTGTTAGAAACATTCAGGCTTATCTTATTGCTAGAAACATTATTCAGGCATATCCTTTTGTAAGAAACATAATTCAGGCATATCCTATTGTTAGAAACATAATTCAGCATATCCTATTGTTAGAAACATAAGTTAGCTATATCATATTGTGGGAAAATCATTCAGTATGTTATTGTTAAAAACACCATTCAGGCTTATCTTATTTTAGAAACATCATTCATGCTTATCCTATTGTTGGAAACAACACTCAGGCATATTCTATTGTTAGAAACATCATTCAGGAATACTCTATTGTTAGAAACATCATTCAGACATACTTTATTGTTAGAAACATCATTCAGACATTCTCTGTTGTTAGAAACATCATTCAGACATTCTCTGTTGTTAGTAACATCATTCAGGAATACTCTATTGTTAGAAACATCATTCAGGCATACTCTGTTGTTAGAAACATCATTCAACCATATCCTATTGTTAGAAACACCATTCAGACATATTCTATTTTTAAAAAATCATTCAACCATATCCTATTGTTAGAAACATCATTCAGGCTTATCATATTGTTAGAAACATCATTCAACCATATTCTATTGTTAAAAAAATCATTCAACCATATCCTATTGTAAGAAACATCATTCAGGCTTATCATATTGTTAGAAACATCATTCAACCATATTCTATTGTTAGTAACATCATTCAACCATATCCTATTGTCAGAAACATCATTCAGGCTTATCCTATTGTGAGAAACATCAATCAGGCATATCATTTTGTTAAAACATCATTCAACCATATCCTATTGTAAGAAACATCATTCAGGCATATCATATTGTTAGAAAAATCATTCAACCATACCCCATTGTAAGAAACATCATTCAGGCATATCCTATCGTGAGAACTATCATTCAGGCATATATATTCTATTGTGAGAATCATCAATCAGGTATATCATTTTTTTAAACATCATTCAACCATATCCTATTGTAAGAAACATCAATAAGGCATATCCTATTGTAAATAACATCATTCAGGCATATCTTATTGTTGGAAACATCATTCAGGCATATTCTATTGTTAGAAACATCATTTAGGCATATCCTATTGTTAAAACATAATTCAGGCATTTCTATTGTTAGAAACATCATTCCGGTATTTTTTATTGTTAGAAACATCAATCAGGCATGCATATCTTATTGTTACAAACTTCATCCAGGCTTATCTGATTGTTAAAAACATCATTGAAGCATATTCTATTTTTAAAAACACCATTCAGGTATTTCCTATTGTTAGAAACACCATCCAGGCATATCTACTAGTAAGAAAGTTTTCAGTTCATTGATTTCCTGTGGTTTTTTCCATCACCCCAGAACTGACCGCTTGATAACGGTGCAATCAGTTTATTTAATAATAGTCATAACTTTATCTTACTCTTTTAAATGGAACGTATGTACTTGGCTATAATAAGTACAATCAAGAATACGAAACACACCAATAAAGGATGCCATGGCGACAGAGAGACGTGATATCTGGCACGTCAAGTGTCAGTAACTTTTAATGACCTACACATTGATGGCTCCAATCTGACAAGTAATATTGCAATATCATACTAGCACTGCCTGGGGGAGATGAGACCAAAACCAAAACGAGGTTTAATTCAGATCAACACACCTAACTTAAATGAACTTATAAGGTATAAAACCGCAAAACAAAGTTCCTGTGAATGTCTCATAGCAAGTTAAGTGCTATTTTAAGGATTTATTTTATTAATCATCAATGTTATATCATTAAACATCACGACCAGAGGTCACTAAACATGATATTATAATATAAAGTGCTATTTATTAGTGGTCAGTGCCACGATAGGTGAAAGTTTTCTCTATAATTATTAAGTGTGTAGGTAATCTATCCGAAAATTCTGATCAAGACAGAACTTTTGGACTAGTGTGTGCGTAGCCATCGTATTGAACATCAACATCATTTCATGAACGGTAAAACGAATGGTAAAATACCGGGGGAAAACTAATAACGACAAGCGAAATGTTACACTATCTACTGTCCTGAATTGGATACGAACCTAGGCAAATCGGTCCATGTTTAAATCACAGACCCGATATTCAACTACAAACAAACCGGTCCATGTTCAAATCACCATAACAAAAGTCAACCACAAACATGCCGGTCCATGTTCAAATCATAATCCCAAAAGTCAACCACAAACACACCAGTTCATGTTCAAATCACAGCCCGATATTCAAACAAAAAAAACACCGGTCCATGTTCATCAAATCACAGTCCCAAAAGTCAACCACACACACGCCTATCCATGTTCAAATCGCAACCCCGATATTCAAACACACCGGTGCATGTTCATCAAATCACAATTCCAAAAGTCAACCACAGACACACTATCACATTCCAAACGTCAACACAAACACGCCGGTCCATGTTCAATTAGGAATTTACTTTTTTTTTTTATTCCGGCACATCAAGTGATGACCCAGATTTTAAAACTAGCAAATCTAATGAATTGCGAATATTTTTCTTAATATTCTTTTTACAAACTTCTCGATTGTGTCATACAAATAAGAAAGAAAAGCCGGTAAATACCGAATATGTCGGCATTAAAATATTCTGGGAACAGCCGATATGTGAAAATAATTCCCGCCTACTCATTGATGATATGACGTAATAGGCGGCTTAAAAATAGTGCGTTGAAAACTAAAGAACATTTCATAAAATGTTATTCGAATTGACAAACAAAGTTACAATTACATATTAATTGTCAAATTACAACTGTTAAATGTTGAATTTGTTAAAAATCCCGATTGTACTTTTATAAATGCGTTTATCATTTCATTTCATGTAAAAGTTATCGGAATATATTTAACAAAAACATGTCATTCTACATGTAATGTCTCAAAATGAGATGTGTAGATGAGGATAATAAAAAAAGGTCATGGGAATTCATATCTTAAATTTAGGTGTAGTCATACGCACGATGTATGTGAAAAAGCGTGTGTCATTCTCGAATGTCCCAGATTCATCATATGAATTCAATAGGTATTGTAAATATATCACAAACCCAAAAGTCAAACACTAAGATTCTGATCAATGCATGTTCCAATCGCAAACATAAACATACCGATCTACATGTATGTCCAAATCACAAACATACCGACTTATGTTCAAATCAAAATCCCAAAAGTCAAACACAAACATGCCGGTCCATGTTTAAGCCATAACTCCAAAAGCAAAGCGCTCTGGAAGGGTAAGCACATGTTCTGTAGTTGGCTACAACCGTCACGTGTGAAAACAAAATTGGGAATGAAAAGAACATTGAACTATGGTACCTCAAATATATCCAGGAAACTCGTCAACAATATTGTGATGACGCCCATAAAACGTTTTGATGGCCTTAATAATTTCAATAATGTCGAAATTATGGACTGGCTAGTGCTATAGATACTTTAGTTTTAGTTTGGCTATAATATCCCATTTATAACAACAACTTGATTATATAAACATAGATTTAAAACTGCAAAGATGAAAAATATCCTGAAACCTGAATTTGAAATAAATACCCATAATATCTCATTTATTACAACTACTTGTTCATATAAACAAAATTTAAATTGCTAAGATGGAAACTTTCCTGAAGGCTGAATTTTATATAAATATTCATGATGAACTATATTAAGAAATGGGAGGTCGGGTGTGACATATTTTGTTGGATGATTGACGTGACGTGGACAGAGAGACTCCGAATGAAGTATGTCACAATTTACATATGGTTGTAATAAAGACATCACTACTTCACACAACTCATCCGGAATTACAATGTAGCGGTGAGTTTCATGTCGCAGAAAAAGTGGCCATTTGTAATAAAGCTTGCAGTATTAGTATGGTATTATCTGTATTTTGCAATGGTCAGATTATTAAAACTACCCCTCCCCCCAAAAAAACAAAAACAAAAAAACAAATAACCTCATGGCATTGCCAATATTGTTGGAGTTAAACGTCTACATGCAGCCGTTATGCCGATGTGAAGATGTGTATTACGTTGACTTAATTTTTTAAAGTTGTCCACCAGACGTGATAAAATGGAAAGGAGAAAAGTGAGAATATTGGTGAAAAACATTTTTAAAAAGTTGGGTTTGTTGGAAACTTGTGTCGAATTGCGTGGTTAAGGATGAGTTGCCAAAAAGAGGAGTTTAGAAAAATTGGAGGGGCCTTGTGCTGGCGTCAAGTCGTTATATTAAAAAAAACATATACCAGTGTTTGTTTTAAGTATTAGACGACAGTTTTATAATACAATTCAACGACAGTTGTGCTTGGACAAAAAGTGTAAAACTAAATTTTTTTCAAGGGGTCAGTACATAGATGGTGGAGGAAACCAGAGTGCTCGGAGAAAAATATATTCGTTTCCTTAAATTTGTTTTTCATATAAAATATCACTGCATATTGTTACATTCCATCAACATACCAATCCATGTCCAAATTTCAATCTTAAAAGTAAAAATAAAACATACCAATCCATGTCCAAATCACAATCCCAAAAGTCAAACATACCAATCCATGTCTAAATCACAATCCGAAAAGTCAACAAACATACTAATCCATATCAAAATCACAATCCCAAAAGTCAAACTCGAACATACCAATCCATGTCCAAATCACAATCCCAAAAGTCAAACTCGAACATACCAATCCATGTCCAAATCACAATCTCAAAAGTCAAACTCAAACATACCAATTCCATATCCAAATCACAATCCCAAAATTCAGCAAACATACTAATCCATATCCAAATCGCAATCCCAAAAGTCAAACTCAAACATACCAATCCATGTCCAAATCAAAATCCCAAAAGTCAAACTCAAACAAACCAATCCATGTCCTAATCACAATCCCAAAAGGAAAACTCAAACATACCAATCCATGTCCAAATCACAATTCCAAAAGGAAAACTCAAACATACCAATCCATGTCCAAATTACAATTCCAAAAGTCAAACACAAGCATACCAATCCATGTCCAAATCACAATCTCAAAAGTCAAACACAAACATACTAATCCATATCCAAATCACAATCCCAAAAGTCAAACACAAACATACCAATCCATATCCAAATCACAATCCCAAAAGTCAAACTCAAACATACCAATCCATGTCCAAATCACAATCCAAAAAGTCAAACTCAAACATACCAATCCATATCCAAATCACAATCCCAAAAGTCAACAAACATACTAATCCATATCCAAATCACAATCTCAAAAGTCAAACACAAACATACCAATCCATATCCAAATCACAATCCGAAAAGTCAACAAACATACTAATCCATATCCAAATCACAATCCCAAAAGTCAACAAACATACTAATCCATATCCAAATCACAATCCCAAAAGTCAACAAACATACTAATCCATATCCAAATCACAATCTCAAAAGTCAAACACAAACATACCAATCCATATCCAAATCACAATCCCAAAAGTCAACAAACATACTAATCCAAGTCCAAATCACAATCTCAAAAGTCAAACACAAACATACCAATCCGTGTCCAAATCACAATCCCAAAAGTCAAAAATTACAATCTTAAAGCAAAGTTAAACATGTGAACTTCCACCAGAAACGTTAGGCCAAAGTTCTCCAAGAGATTTATCAAATGATAAATTTTATCAGTTTCAAATAAATCAATTACATACTCAAAGCATTTAAATCATTCAGACAGATTGTAGAAAGTTTTGCAAATTTATAGTGTGCCATGTACAATTTTTTTGTTTTCCGCAACAAAAAGAAAAATAATATTTTAATTTCAAATGAAATTTTAGTTTCTGATGCATATATAAACACCATATGACAGGAACTATATCGTCCTGTAGAATGTTGTATTTTAGCTATACACAGTAAGTGGTCATCAGCGTTAATTCTAAGCGCATTCCCTGCCTATAACACAACAGTTCGGACACTGGTCAAACGTATTACCTAGCTATAACACAACAGTTCGGACATTTGTCTAACGCATTCCCTAGCTATAACACAACAGTTCGGACATTTGCTAGTTATAACACAACAGTTCGGACATTTGCTAGTTATAACACAACAGTTCGGACATTTGTCTAACGCATTCCCTAGTTAGAACACAACAGTTCGGACATTTGCTAGTTATAACACAACAGTTCGGACATTTGTCTAACGCATTCCCTAGTTATAACACAACAGTGCGGACATTTGTCTAACGCAGTCCCTAGTTATAACACAACAGTTCGGACATTTGTCTAACGCATTCCCTAGTTATAACACAACAGTTCGGACATTTGTCTAACGCATTCCCTAGCTATAACACAACAGTTCGGACATTTGTCGAACGCATTCCCTACCTATAACACAACAGTTCGGACATTTGTCTAACGCATTCCCTACCTATAACACAACAGTTCGGACATTTGCTAGTTATAACACAACAGTTCGGACATTTGTCTAACGCATTCCCTAGCTATAACACAACAGTTCGGACATTTGTCTAACGCATTCCCTAGTTATAACACAACAGTTCGGACATTTGTCTAACACATTCCCTAGCTATAACACAACAGTTCGGACATTTGCTAGTTATAACACAACAGTTCGGACATTTGCTAGTTATAACACAACAGTTCGGACATTTGTCTAACGCATTCCCTAGTTATAACACAACAGTTCGGACATTTGCTAGTTATAACACAACAGTTCGGACATTTGTCTAACGCATTCCCTAGCTATAACTCAACAGTTTGGGCACTTGTCTAACGCATTCCCTACCTATAACACAACAGTTCGGACATTTGTCTAACGCATTCCCTACCTATAACACAACAGTTCGGGCATTTGTCTAACGCATTCCCTAGTTATAACACAACAGTTCGGACATTTGTCTAACGCATTCCCTAGTTATAACACAACAGTTCGGACATTTGTCACAGCAAACAAACACCAAATTTGTCAGAGGTGTGATATGTACATGTATTATAATATTTACATAGTAATCATCATTAGACAGGAATTAATATTCTCATAAATCAGGGATTAATCAAGATATGTTTTGATAAATCTACAGACATAGCCTGAAGTGATCGGAAATATTAACAAACCAATCACTGATCTAACTCATCGATATCGATTCACACCTGTAATAAATGTAAATAATATGTACATCTAATTTAAATGTTATTCGTCACGTAAGTGTTTTAATCATACTACATGCATATCTCATCCAAAAACTAGCAATACTAAGTTCATATTTTATTCCTTTTTGTTCAAGAGTGGGAATGAAACGGTAAGACTAAAATTTATTTTTGATCATAATTTGAAACAGTTATTATGAAGATATAAATTTTGGGATATATATATTAATTATTATAAAATATACGTGAATGTTATAAAAAGAAGACCGTTCCTGAAGACTCCTAATGTCACAAGTTTCAAAATCATTTCTAAATTAAAATAATAAATATTAAAATAATAAATTAAATTTCGTTTATTTTAAGATAATCGGGAATTCAAGGTGTCATTTTGAAGATCAAGCTTATAACATTCGTATTATTACCATGCTTATTCGAAGTTTAATTTCTTTTCTTCTAAAATTAGCTAAATTTAATTAAAATCTTGGTTTAGAAATGATTGTGAAACTGGGACCTGCCCAATTGAATTCCCTTAGCTTTTAAAATCATTATGGACATTTTATGGCACTACCTACAACCCAAATCGCAGTATTAAAAGTTTATCGGAACAACTTCCTGTTTGTCTAAAACATAAAAAATATTGAGATTTCAAATTTTCAAAGAATAATTTTAAAGATTGTTTTAGTTGAAGTTTGACTGTAAAACCACATCGTAGTTGTAAAACTTATTAAATATCCTAAGTCCTCGTAAAACGATCCACTTCCTAAAAATCATGTTCACCCAGACAGTGGTCATAATGGGTTTCACGGCGGACATTAGATAATCATCGACTTACGTATTATTTTACGTTTCAAATGCTGCGTAACCAACAATGTTTTGTGGAGTTTAGTCTTCACTTATAAAACATACGTGGGTATATTGAAAAATCCATAAATGAACATCTTCTATCAAACCGGACGTGATGTCTTATTTAGTTAATGTTAGCTGTGGTTCTTGTTCATTTAATATTTTTCACAACTTTCTTACTTATTTTTTAGTTCTTATTTCTCCTTATTTCTAATACTGATATGTTTTGCGCAATATTTTTTGTGATTTAAGTATCTAACTTGTAAATTTGCTGATAACTTTAAACTTCCATCAAATGGACTTCTCTTGTTAATGCACACATCTTTTATCTGAAAATTTTTGTCGATCTTTTTATCGTTCTTTTACATACAATTTTTTAATTTAATCATAAAATACATTCAAAAATGGTATATGACAGTACTAAAAATAAAAAGTTTCAAAACAGTTATAATATAAAAGTTATACGCTCGTAAGAATCTTCAATTTGACACAACCTTAAATTCAGTATTATTTTGAAAACTAACAAAATTATTCAGATTTCAGATTTGCCAGATTTAAATCAAGGAAAATTAAGAAATGATTGTGAATCCGGGATCGGGTCCAGTTTCACACTCATTCCTTTACTAAGATTTTCCTAAACATAAATTTAACAAATATTAATTAAGACAAGCTCTTTTTGGAACTACGAATAAATATTTTTGGAAATCCAGAAGCATAAGGTTGATATAATCATTAATATCACACCTTAAATTCTGCACGATCTTAACAATTAACAAAATTATAAAGGTTTTAAATTTGAAAAAAATAAGTTAAGAAAAGTCATAATTAAGAAATGATTGTGAACTGGGACCATTAATTATCAAATCATGTTTGCACGTTTTGGAGGTTCAATAAATATATATAACTAAACTGGGCGAAGTATGAACAAATTGCAATCTTCAGAATCAAGCATGACACACATCAAACCTTTTACTTATGCGCAGTGGATAAAAGTGCTTATGACCACATGATCATTTGATGTGAATGTAACTTTTCTGATTGTAACACAAAATTCCAATTAATTCGTTAATGAAATAGAGTGAAGTGGATTAATGGTTTTTACAACCCAGTCAAAATTCCTTCCCTTGAAGCAACCAGCTCAGAATCGTGGATGAAACCGGGAGTACCCACATAAAACAATCGACCTGTGACAAGCGAACTGACAAACTGTCGCCACTAGAATCTGTACCAAGTGGGATTCAGATCTAGGCAATGATAGTCGCTGTGATTCGTGACATCCCCCGGTTATAAAGGACAGTAAATATCTACACATATAGCGTTATTTATTTGTATCCAGATTTCAGATCTAGGCGATGATAGTCTCTGTGATTCGTGACATCCCATGGTTCTAAGGACAGTAAATATCTACACATACAGCGTTATTTATTTGTATCCAGATTTCAGATCTAGGCAATGATAGTCTCTGTTATTAGTGACACCCCCGGTTCTAAGGACAGTAAATATCTACACATACAGCGTTATTTATTTGTATCCAGATTTCAGATCTAGGCAATGATAGTCTCTGTGATTCGTGACATCCCCTGGTTCTAAGGACAGTAAATATCTACACATACAGCGTTATTTATTTGTATCCAGATTTCAGATCTAGGCGATGATAGTCTCTGTGATTCGTGACATCCCCTGGTTCTAAGGACAGTAAATATCTACACATACAGCGTTATTTATTTGTATCCAGATTTCAGATCTAGGCAATGATAGTCTCTGTGATTCGTGACATCCCCCGGTTCTAAGGACAGTAAATATCTACACATACAGCGTTATTTATTTGTATCCAGATTTCAGATCTAGGCAATGATAGTCTCTGTGATTCGTGACACCCCGGTTCTAAGGACAGTAAATATCTACACATACAGCGTTATTTATTTGTATCCAGATTTCAGATCTAGGCGATGATAGTCTCTGTGATTCGTGACATCCCCTGGTTCTAAGGACAGTAAATATCTACACATACAGCGTTATTTATTTGTATCCAGATTTCAGATCTAGGCAATGATAGTCTCTGTGATTCGTGACATCCCCCGGTTCTAAGGACAGTAAATATCTACACATACAGCGTTATTTATTTGTATCCAGATTTCAGATCTAGGCAATGATAGTCTCTGTGATTCGTGACATCCCCTGGTTCTAAGGACAGTAAATATCTACACATACAGCGTTATTTATTTGTATCCAGATTTCAGATCTAGGCGATGATAGTCTCTGTGATTCGTGACATCCCCTGGTTCTAAGGACAGTAAATATCTACACATACAGCGTTATTTATTTGTATCCAGATTTCAGATCTAGGCAATGATAGTCTCTGTGATTCGTGACATCCCCCGGTTCTAAGGACAGTAAATATCTACACATACAGCGTTATTTATTTGTATCCAGATTTCAGATCTAGGCAATGATAGTCTCTGTGATTCGTGACACCCCGGTTCTAAGGACAGTAAATATCTACACATACAGCGTTATTTATTTGTATCCAGATTTCAGATCTAGGCGATGATAGTCTCTGTGATTCGTGACATCCCCTGGTTCTAAGGACAGTAAATATCTACACATACAGCGTTATTTATTTGTATCCAGATTTCAGATCTAGGCAATGATAGTCTCTGTTATTAGTGACACCCCCGGTTCTAAGGACAGTAAATATCTACACATACAGCGTTATTTATTTGTATCCAGATTTCAGATCTAGGCAATGATAGTCTCTGTGATTCGTGACATCCCCTGGTTCTAAGGACAGTAAATATCTACATATACAGCGTTATTTATTTGTATCCAGATTTCAGATCTAGGCAATGATAGTCTCTGTGATTCGTGACATCCCCTGGTTCTAAGGACAGTAAATATCTACATATACAGCGTTATTTATTTGTATCCAGATTTCAGATCTAGGCAATGATAGTCTCTGTGATTCGTGACATCCCCTGGTTCTAAGGACAGTAAATATCTACACATACAGCGTTATTTATTTGTATCCAGATTTCAAATCTAGGCAATGATAGTCTCTGTGATTCGTGACACCCTCCGTTCTAAGGACAGTAAATATCTACATATACAGCGTTATTTATTTGTATCCAGACTTCAGATCTAGGCAATGATAGTCTCTGTGATTCGTGACATACCCCGGTTATAAGGACAGTAAATATCTACATATACAGCGTTATTTATTTGTATCCAGATTTTGTCCCAATGCCCCAAGGTATGTTTAGTACTGTACACTGTCCTTTTAATTGGGTTCGTGGTGGGTGGCTTTAAACATCTTCATAATGTTGCCTACAAATGTACTCGTAGTCATGTAATACCTAAGGTCAGGGCGTTAGTTAGTAAGGAATCGTCAGGGCGTTAGTTAGTAAAGAATCGTCAGGGCGTTAGTTAGTAAGGAATCGTGTTCATAAGCATAAAAACTGAAGATTTCTTCCTTCTGCCATTACCATAAAAACCAATTAAAACGTAATTTACAGTAGTTGAAACACAAAGAACACATAGTAACTCACCAAAACGCGCCTAGAAAACAAATTGTAAAACTGCATGTTTATTTTCTTTAGGAGGTAATACCCAATTAACTTCTATTAGCTTCTATTAAAATAGAAAAAAATATTTTTTCACACAACAGTTCAAAATGACTTGATTCTGTCATTTATATGTTTTCTCTGTCGAAATTAATATTTTATTGGATGGTACAAATAGAACTATTTCTTTTAAGTAGGTCTGACTTTGTATTACACGACAGTTTTGAACAATAACTCGACATTCAGAAATGAAGGTAACTGTCGAGCATGCACTTTGACTTCAACTGCCCTATGGTCTTTTATAGATATGGATACCCTTTGAAAATGACAACTGTTTTTGACAATGTTTGTCTCACTGGGATAACAAAGATTTTGAAATGCTGGGTAATTTATTTGATATTTATTATTCCTATTGTTACACCTGTGTGCTTCTACCGTTGGACTACATTTTACGAACCTATCTCGTTTATACGTTATTCTCAAACTTAGACTGCCCCCATTATGTTAAGTTTTTGTTGATTTTCATTGAAATAGTTATTATTATTATTATTTCAGATGTGGAGAGGGATATGCATTACAGCAACATTATCCGTTATTCTTACTTTATCGTGTGCACTTATTGAAGAAATCAATCCACCTGACGATTTCCTAGCTTGTCTTGTAACTTATCAAGCCAGAAACAACGGCTCGGATTCGACATGGCAATCACTGTCAAACTTTTGCTTACAGCGACATCGTAACCGTCGACTACCATTAGCCGCTCATATACAACAATGGAACATATCACAAGATACAACAGATTGGGTGAACGAGTTGCTGAGAATGTCTGCTGTCGATTTACACGAAGAACATGCACGTGAAAAACGACAAGCAGCTCAAATACCACGCCCGGCGCCTCAACCTCCAACCATTTATCAGCAAATGCAAAACGGACAACAAAATTCGGCATCACAACAACAACAACAACAGCAGCAGCAACAACAACAGCGAGGACAATGGTCACCTCCTCAGCAGCAGCAGCAGCAGCAACAACAACAACAGGTACAAGGACAGCAACAGACTCAGCAACAAGGAGTCCCACAACAACAACAACAACAACAACAACAACAACAACAACAACAACAACAACAACAACAGCAGCAGCAACAACAACAACAACAGACAGCACAACAACGGCAAAGTAGGCAGCAACCCCAGGCAAGACAACTACGTATAAGAAAGGAGTATCGCAGAATGACTGAACAAGAAAGAAATAATTTCCACAGAGCTCTAAATATGCTGAAACAAGATACGGTAAGAAAATTTTCCATGATTCCAGCGTTACTTTTGGAAAGGTTAAGTTTGCAATGTATTAGTGTACTTAAAGCTTTTTATCAATCAACTTGGACACCTGTTTGTAATAGAGGATCATGGTAGCTCACACCGTGCGTGCTAGAAACTATTATTTATAGTGGGAATAGAATACTGCTGGATACAATTTGTCTTTATATATAGTGCCCGTTCAAAGCCAGGAGTTTTTTATGGATATTTTTAATATCAAGATCTGCTTAATTTGTCTTTTTCGCTTGTTAATATTTTTTTTATTATCTGGTGTTCTTGGCTAATTGGTCATCGTAAATTTAATTATGTATAAATTTATTTCAGAGTGTGAGACCAAACAGATACGACGCCCTGGCTTTGATACATTTGAGAATGACGGACCGTATTCACCATGGAAGTGCTTTCCTTGCATGGCATAGAGTATTTATAACTATGTGAGTGTAATATACTTTACATTAACCAGGTATAAATGGATTTCCAGTTCATTGGATTTCCATCTATTACCGTATATTTGCTAGTTGTATCGCTTAGTTCGGTTTTCTCATTCTTCCTCTGCCAAAATCTGCTGCATTTTCATTTCGTTCTACCCTTGTGGGTTACACTTTATTGCCTGCCTCTTTATGTGCGGGTGTTATTTTCAATGCTGAACCTAGTGTGTTTCTTGGAGTTGTTTCCCTTGGAAACTGTATATTTTTTCTACCATGTTACCCACTACTCTTCTGAATCCACTTTACGGTTTGACTTCAATAAATTCATGGGACAGTAAATAATATTATTTGTAACTATGGGTTTGTGTTAGAATTTTTGTATTAGGAAATTGCAAATTCACGCTGGTCACTTAAAGATCATTGAAGACCCAATAACTACTTGATGTTAACAAATCAAGTGCGCTTTAAGACATTATCCAAGCTAAAAATTATAACTCTTACTACTTCGACATTTAGTTGAATTCATTCCACAGTAGAAAATTGATTAATTGCACTGCCGTTGATGCTAAGTTTTGGAATAAGTATTATTTCTTTCCATATGCTGTTACTAAACTTGTTTTACTTTTGCAACACTAAACGTCGTTTTCGGAATTAACGAAAAATTATTCACCAGTAGTACTCGGATCAAAATTATCGAAATTCAAGAATCAGATATTTTTATGAACAATGTAAAGCTACTGGTCTATACATATGTTGTAACGAATATTAAATTAGTGAAAATCGGCTCAAATATCAATTATCTAAACTTTTAATGTTTGTTTATTTTCAGCATGGAAAATGCACTGAGACAGAAAGTCCCTACTGTGACGCTTCCTTACTGGGACTCAACAATGGACGAGGCAATGGTAGACCCCACGCAATCAGCAGTATGGACACCACTTTTTGCAGGAAACGGAAATGGGCTAGTAACATCTGGGCCGTTCGCGTTTTGGCAAACACCAAACGGACCGTTGATAAGAAACACCGGGAACCCAGGTGGAAGATTAATTTCAATAAATAATGTGGTTTCTGTTTTGTCAAGATCTAGACTTCAAGATATACTAGAACCCTCAGCACCATTGCAGACCAATTTAGAAAATTACCATGGCGACGTACATACATGGATTGGCGGTCAAATGGAACCTATGGAAACATCTGCGTTCGATCCAATGTTTTACTTGCATCATGGATTTGTAGATTATATTTGGGAATTATTTAGAAGTCAACAGAGAATGATAGGTATTGACCCAACCACTGACTATCCACAAAATTACGGCGACCAATCACATTCTCCATTCACCTTAACAGGATTTGGTAATTTGCCAAACAGTTTTGGATTAAGTGATTTATTTACATCTCAGATATATACCTATGAAGGTAACCCAACATGTAGCATGCGAAGTCCAACGTGTGGGTCGCCTTATCTCGCATGTGATACGTCAAACCGTATGGGACCCCGGTGCGTTTCTATTCCATTCAGAGGTGGAGCACCTGGTCTTTCAAGAGGTCCTGCAGCCCCGCCACGTGGACCACCAGGTGTGCAGCCGATGAGACCAGCGATGTTTGGAAGAAAGAAAAGATCAACAAAGAAAGAAAAGAAACTTGGAAAATTACAAAGCAGGAAGAAGCGCCAGTACGGATTCGATCCCTCGATTTTCCGTATCGCTCCTAATGTTTTCTTGTCAAAACCAGAAACATGTACAGGTACCTGGTTATCCTTCTCAAGTCAGAACACATACGAATTAAACGGAATGAGTGATACCAGACAATGGGTGTTTATCCCAGTTCGTGTAGTCAATAAACGCTCCCCCGAACATCATAAGTTTAACGCTTTTCCAATTTACGATGGTATTGCTTCTAGGAAAACAGATGTTTACGATCCACAAGGGTATTCTGAAATCGGACATTACTTCTCATCTGACGTCATGCCTTCTTCGACAACATGTAAAGACAAAAGTCCCGACCGAACAGTTGGTAAAATAAGCATCAAATCTACCGGTCTGAATTACCATGGTAACTATGAAGAATATGTCGTAGTGGATCTTCGTCAAGCTTTCTCGGAAACAACAACTTATATTGCTGTTAAAGTTCCTAAAAATGGATACCCGTCAGACGTTCTGATAATAGCTTCCGATTCCTGTGGTCGTCGGTGCCGGGCATACTGCAGAAATACTTCCAAGAATGACTTCGGATATCACCCATGTTACGGAAGCCTTAGAATCAGTGATAAATACCCATTACAGTACGGGAAAAACTACGGGGATGCCGTTAGAATGTCATGGTCAGTTAGAGATATGGATGCCATTCCTCAGATCATGAATGAAGCCATGTTTATACAATTTTACTGTGACCACCAGGAAACATAACATCTGGTAGAGGGTGTGATTTAGTCACGATTTAGTACAGCTGGCCTGTAACTAACTGTTTTGTTTTAGTAATGCCTATTTTGTCTTCAAACCGGAACTTCACATTTGAACTTTTTATCATTACTTATATTAAGGAAATATGTCATTTTTAACCACTTCATCCGCTCTACAACACGCCATACTGAAATGTAAATAAATACAAACTTTCATGCAGGTATAATGATATAATTATGTAAACGACCATGATCACACTGGTGAATATCGCAAATCAGAAACCACAAAACATCTACGGAATTATTCGTTGCAGTTGCAAATTAACGCGTTTAAAATTACAATAAAATTTTAACACTGTTCTTCTGTTTAGACGTGCGATGCTTCGATAGGCCCTATGCATCTGGTTACAAAAATAACGGAAGACCGGGATAAAGTTGTATAAAGCTATTCAAAGTTACTTAATAATTAGACCATCCTCACGCAGTGATTTATTAATTTTAACTTAATGTATGACAAAGCGACCTTTAATAAACGTTGTGTTACTCAGTCCTGAATTCATATTATAATCGACATTTAGTTCAAAACAGCTTTTTTTCTTTAAAAGCGTCGATTCAAAATGTCAACCAACAGTTCTTCAACTTTCGTAGTATATCACAAGTTTTTTTCAAGTTTAGAGTTTTATAATTCACTGCTGTATATTTCTGCATATTCATAATACACATTTTACCCATTGCATGTGGTAAGGGGTACATCAAATGCCGCTCTATTCAGTCACTCATTGCCATTGAAGTTTTCCATTAAACATGTACAACTGTAACAGACATTTAACTCAGCAAGATAAACCGGTGATTAACATCTCCACAGTAAATCAACTACTAAAAACTGTTAGCTAGTTCAGGACTTCGGGATACGAAGAAATACAGAATCTTGTATGGAGAACGCGGTTATGATATTCTATAACTAAACATTAGAAATTTCAAAAGCTAAATCAATACCATGCCTTAACCTTTCGAAAGTTTTCAAACAAAAGGACATTTCGTCTTCCGTTGTATTTTATGTATTAAACATGTTGCCCGTTTCTACCTTTTCATCTCGCTCTATAGGCATGGCAATCATTAGTTAGAGTGGATAAAATTGATTTGTAATCAGTGAACCTTATGGAAGTTTATATTGACACTCGGGGCTCGGTTGTTCAAATCTCCCGTTAGCTTTAGTTGGTTAACCAAAATTTGCACTCTGTTTAAGGGAATATTTCTGAAATTTCTGTTCAAAAATTCACACAATGGTTATTATAAAAAAAAGAAACATTTTATCAAAAACTGTATTTTATATAAAGTATTTTTAATTTTGATAGCATTTTTATTTCTTCACTAAGCAATGGATTAAACTAACGGTGATTTGAACAACTGGGTCCTGCTGACCGTGGACAGCCTCTTCGGAAACATCTGTCTGTATGTATAAAGCCAACTTTGTCTTACCTTTTCATGCTTCTTTTTTAACCAATCAAATCTCAGGTTATAAATTCTTTAGCATTACTCTGTATTTGCTCATTGTATATTTATTGTTGGGAATAAAGTATTATAAAAAAGGTTATATCGTTAATCATAAACATGGAGGTCATTATATCAAACACAAACATACTAATCCATGTCCGCATCACAATCCAGAAGCGAAATAAAAACTTTGGAACTTCCACCAGGGACGTGAGACCGGGTGTTCCGGACGGGTAAGCACCTCCTGTTTAGCTGGCTACACCCGCCACGTGTGTAATCAACATTGTGTAAAAGGGACAGGGACCTATAGGACGTCAAGTATATCCAAGACAATCCTGGACACAGAGACATCAAATTTATTAACAATACTTTGAGGTAGCCATAAAACTGTTTGAGGACCTTGATAAGCAATATCCCTGTCATTACATCAAACAAAAAGCATGCTCATCCCAAAACGTCAAACATACACATACCGGTCCATGTCCAAATCACAATCCTAAAAGTCAAACAAACATACCGGTCCATTTTTGAATCACAATACCAAAAGTCAAACACAAACATACCGGTCCATGTCCAAATCACAATCCCAAAAGTCAAACACAAACATACCGGTCCATGTCCAAATCACAATCCCAAAAGTCAAACACAAACATATCAGTCCATGTCCAAACCACAATCCAAAAAGTCAAACACAAACATACCGGTCCATGTTCAAATCATAATCCCAAAAGTCAAACACAAACATACCGGTCCATGTTTGAATCACAATACCAAAAGTCAAACACAAACATACCGGTCCATGTTCAAATCATAATCCCAAAAGTCAAACAAAAACATACCAGTCCATGTTCAAATCATAATCCCAAAAGTCAAACACAAACATACCGGTCCATGTTTAAATCATAATCCCAAAAGTCAAACACAAACATATCAGTCCATGTCCAAACCACAATCCAAAAAGTCAAACACAAACATACCGGTCCATGTCCAAATTTACAATCCAAAAAATCAAACTAACATACCGGTCTATGTTCACCTCACAATCCTAAAAGCAAAGTAAAAACTTTGATAACTGGCAAATTATGAAAACCACTTCGAATTTCACCAGTATGTGAGGCCCGGTGCGCAGAAAGGGTAAGCAGCTCTTGTGTAGCTAGCTTAAAATGTAGCTTTTCCAACTCATTGGGATATATGACAGTCACACATTTCCGAGACTGTTAAAAGACAGTGGTCTATTTAAAACAGAGATAATACTGTTCAGAGGTTTGGCAGTAAACTACAGCTCAACCCTATACGACTGGGCCCAGTTGTTCAAAGCTTGATGTTTAATCAGTTGATAAGTCAAAATTTGTTTTATTTACATTACATCATATATTATGTGAATTTTTTGCTGAAATTAGAAAAAGTAAATAGAATTCCATCAAATTGAAACAAAATGTTTTAAAACTATTCAATAATGATATGTTAATTTTTATTGGTGTTTTAAATTTGTGCTAATCACTGATTAAATCAACCAAGCTTGGAACAACTGGACACAGATCCCAGAAAAGAATCCAAATTACTCACTCCTTTAGCATTGCTCTAAACAACATGCACCACCGCGGTAGCTCAGTTGGTAGAGTGCTTGCTCCATAAATGGGAGGTTGCGGGTTTGATCCCGGTCGGTTCTTATCCAAGACTTGAAAGTGGGTAGTGACTGTTTTTTCGCCAAGCACTTGGCATTAGTCACGGTTCTTTTAGATCATGTGAACTTAAAATAAACGAAGTCCCGCGCAACACACAGGCAAAATTGTATGTATATTTGAGTCAAAGTGTCAAGATATCTTGATGATAAACTCTGGTTTACTGTACAGCTATATGATGTTCTTTTTGTAATGAAAATAATGAACTTGATATTTATAGTACTGTCATGTGTTTATACAAACTTAAATGAGAGGACAATTTTTAACTTACTGGTAGTACATTAATTCCTCTTTACGTGTCTTGAATAAAACACTGCAATAATAATGGTCACAAGCAACAAAAGTATACATTGGTGTGGGTCTGTTTGGGGGGGGGGGGGGGTGGTGGTGAGAGAAAACTTTAATAAATTATTATACCGGTTAACCAGTAGGAAAATAAGATAAAAAACAGTGTCCATTTAAAAATTTCCCAACCAAATATTTTTCAAAGCTGTAAAAATTAAATTAAATAAAAATATAGAATAATTATTTTCATAGTTTAATACATTCATTTTATAACAATAGCTAAATAAGTAACAATGATATACACTTAGAATAAAAAAAAAACAAGAATAACTTGAAGTTAAATGTCTCTCCATCTGTCTCTGCTGACTGTCTCTACAATAACAAACTACGGTACACAGCAGGAATACAGAATGTAAATCTTCATAAACATAATTATACTAGTAAAAATAATACACCTGGTCCTAGTTTCACAATTATTCCTTGACTTAAATTTAGCAAATTTTTGTAATCTCTTATTGGATCTACTGATGAATATTTTTGTTAAAACCAAATGCAAATGTTTTAATGTAGAAGTGATCTAAAAATGACACCTTAAATACCTAAATATCTTGAAAATTAACAAAATTATACAGATTTAAAATTTTTCTATATTTAAGTTAATGAAAATCTTAGCTAAGGAATGATTTTGAAACTAGTGCCTGGCCCTGGTTTTACAATCATTACTTAACTAAGATTTTCCTTAACCTAAATCTGGCAAATCTGAAATCTTACTGATTTTGCAAATTGTTAAGATATTTAGGAATTTATCTTATTTAAAGTGTAATTTTCAAAATGACTTCGAGCTTATAACATCTACATTTACCTTTATCAAAAATGTACAGTGAAAGCTCCAACAGAGATGGCCAAACTTTGTGAAATTTAAGTTAAGAAAATCTTAGTTAAGAAATGATTGTAAAACTGAAGCATGTTTTGCTCAAAAAGCACCAAAATTTATCATGGAATTCTCTAGACAAACTTAACTACAAACATGATTATTGATGAACACCTGGTGTTCTGGAGACAGATAAAACACACAACATAGCACTTCATATAGAAATATAAAAACAATGCAAAAGTCAATATAACAATGCTTCTGTTCTGAAACAATGCAAAAAATCAAAACAATTACACCTCCAATACTGTGTCAATTACAAATCATCATAATCTATTCCAATGTCAAATTAAAAATCATCATAACCCATTTCTGTGTCAAATTACAAATCATCACAACCCATTTTCTGTGTGAGATTACTATGTGAAATGCACTTCTGTGTCAAATTAGAAAGTATCGTAATCAATTCTGTGTCAAATTACAGAGCATCATAATGCATTTCTGTGTCAATTGCAGTGACATAATGCATTACTGTGTCAAATTACAGTGTCATAATGCATTTCTGTGTCAATTGCAGTGTCATAATGCATTTGTGTGTCAACTGCAGTGTCATAATGCATTTTTTTTTGTCAAATTACAGTGTCATAATACATTTCTGTGTCAAATTACAGAAGTGCCATTATCCATTTAAAAACAAATTTCATTTTCATTATTATTCAAGTTGAATAGTGGGCTGTTTAAACTGAATGAACAACAGACATTCAGTTTTAGCTCCTCTGCACTGTGTTAAAGAGCTTTTATCATACCTTTAGAAACTGTCTTGGTGTACAACATCGAGTGGGCTTCCTCTATAAAATGATATACAGCCAAACCTGTCTATAAAGGCCACATGAGGGAACCAGTATAAGTGGCCTTTATGGGCAGGTGGCTCTTATATACAAGCTTGACTATTCATACAGGTGAGCTATCTGGACACTGTTGTTCAAATCTATCATGGTGAATACAATTGTTCTCTATCAGACACATTTAGGGCTTGATAAATGATAAATTCAAAGAGCAATACTGTTGTTTTTTTAGGGGTGAGGGGGTTGCTCCAGCTTTCATATAAGTGAAAGAATCTTAACTGTGGCGTAAAACACCATGACTTCATTCTTACTGCACTAAAATCTGCCTGTATTAGTATGGGATTTCTCTTATTACAGTTGTAATCTTATCACAGTCATGATTTTGCCATTGAAAAAGTTAACAGTTAAAACAAATAAGTAAATAAATATTAACATGATCAGTACATCATAAAGTTGTAATAAATACATCTCATAAAGCTGATTAATTGAAAGTCAAAGTTCAAACATTTTGTCATAGAAGTACTGCTTCCTGTACTGATGCTATAAATGAATTTGGCAATGTCTTCACAATGGAGAGCTAAAAGGGGAATCATGACATCATTTATATACAATAACTGCTACACCCATACTTTGAGAAAAAAATCAATTACAATTCTATTACCAGTTTAACAACTTAATTAATATTTTGAACCCCCTTTACTTTAATGAAATTTCCCTGTACGAATACGTTAATGATATTTCAAGTTAATCACTTTCAAGTAATTACAAATCTTATACCATGTGTAAAGGAAGATAACTCTGACAGACTACAGGAGGAAATGACAACTTAGTTTGACACATATAGTATGAAGGAGATGATTAAACAACTTATATAATATATAAACATGACCTAAGCAAAAAGTTGATGACTACGTAAATTTATTATGGGTATGTTTTCATAAGTTGTACTATTTTTATTATCAACAAGTGCAATTAAATAAACAACTTTTCATACCACATTTAAAACCGAAATACTTCATTAAACCAGAAAACTAAAAAACTCAAATATTAAAATCAGGACTGTTGAGTTCCATTTAATCTTGTGACATCTGCATCTAAAATATAATTCAATGATGGAGACTTAAGTAGTTTGGTTGAAATTTTGTTTGACATTACATCATCACCTTTTTCTGCAATTTGCGCTGAGAGCAAGTTAATAATCTGTAAGGATTAATCAAAAACAAGTTTGTGAATGTATGAGATGCGTGGGTATGTTTTATGGTCTGCCATGTACTAGTGCAAACCCGGGGCTTCTTTACGGTGTAACCTCAAAAGATACTCTGTCTTCTTAATATTCTAATGCCCAGTACCAGGTGAGACAGCAGTACCTCATATTGTTTTTAATGCCCAGTACCAGGTGAGACAACAGTACATGATATTGTTAAGTCTTATGTATGACCTACCTGAGGTTTGAACCCACAACTTTCTACTGGTGAAAATTTTAAATCTGAACCATAACAGATGAACATAAACTTGTTCAGGACTAAAATACCCATAGCACAAGATAAGCTTAAGATCCCATATTTTACACAAAAACCAATAAAACATATAACTTCTGCTAATTTTCTAAATGAATACCAATTATAGTGGAATCTGTCTTAAGGCCACCTCTATATAAGGCTACCTGCTTTTAAAGCCAGTACCATTTTATATCAATTGCTCTTTATTCATGTTATTTGAACCTGTATATATAAGCCACCTGCCCATAAAGACAACTTTACTGGTTCCCCTTGCTGGCCTTTATAGTCAAGTTTGACTGCAAGAGATTTAATCCTTTCTACAGATATTTGTGTTTTGGAGTAGATTCTAAATATGACTTGTCTTAGTAAGGTTATGGACCACAGGATATGCAAGAATGTTTTTTTTTCCTATCCCAAATCTATAATTAACTTTAGGAAAATCTTAACTGAGACAATAATTCTGGAAATACGGTCATTATTTTTGAGACAGACAAATTACAACAATAAAACAAAATTAAATCATAAAACAAACTTGACATACAATGATATGGAAGAGTTATCTCCCTTGTATGGGAATTTGTATCAATGTATTTGAAATGTGGTAAATCAAAATTAACCAATGAAGTCTATTACAAAAACAATGATTAAAACATGCCTTGTCCAAAATAAATTCTTGACTTCAGTCTTAAAAGTGATTCAACTGTTGCATAAAAATTCACGTATCATAGAACACTTTGATAAAACACCTATTTTTCTTTTCTTTACAAAGAGCTATCATGATTAGATAAGTAGGTCAATATGACCTTATTAAAGCATTTAAAGCTATTTGACATTTCAAAGAAAAAAAAGACAATATTTAGCAATGCATGTATATATAGTTGACTAGTTAAAAATAACAAAAACAAGTTACCCCTCATATACTGTAAATGTATAAATATTTGTGTGTACAAGTTTAGCCAAAAATGGTAAATTTGTGAGCACACAAATAAGCCCATATAACACACATAGCTTCATATCCATACTTTATTAGGATAAAGGGTTCAAATTATTGCTGCTGGAATATCACAGAAATAAGTAAAATGTGTACATCGCTAAACCAATGTTCTTTCTTAAAGTGCAAGTTTCTGAGTGAAATCCTTCATAAGTTCTAGGGAGTACATGGATGTGATCATGATTTGATCATGTGATGTCTGGGCTTCCATTTGAAACTTAAAACTATTTTTTACCCTTGAAAATGAAATTTGACTCTGGAGTTCCAGAAAAAAAAACAACATGTGTTCATACAAATATAATTTGACTCTTTCAATTTGAATAAAGTTGATTTGACCCCTAAACTT